>NW_020871237.1:75000-82500 GCF_003789085.1 Penaeus vannamei
ACCTTAAAACATCAAAGACCCCTAATTGTAAATTTATAATATATCTATTTACTACTCAGATGAATATTTCCCTTTGAAACTGTAGAAGTTACTGATAGTTACAAATCATTAAAAAGCCTCAACTTCCATAATATATAATAAGTGTTCAGTTTAGCTTTACAAAATTGAATTTCCTAGGGGACATGGAGAGACACATGCGCACTCATACTGGGGAACGGCCATACCATTGCGATGTGTGTGGCTCTTCCTTTGCTCGCCCTCAAACCCTTCAGGAACACAAGAACAGGCACTACAACTTCAAGCCGTATGTTTGCAAGATATGCGGCAAAAGTAAGTCTATTTGAAAACTTTCTTTTGGATTGAATGATTCACTGATTAAATGATAATTAATTGATTAGCCCTTTGTTCTAAGATGGCATGTTATACACATAGATGGCTCCACAAACACTCAGTCACCAAGGAGTCAATTACTAGTCCAACTTATCGTATTTGTTTACCATTTTCCTCAGTATTCAAGAATATTTTATTTTTTTATCGCTATTAGTATTATAGTATAATTATGGTTATAATGTCAGTAATGCTAATAACAGCAGCAATATTAAAGCATTAGAAAATAATTATATCATTGTCATTAATGAACTATTTCATGGGAAATATCAAGTCACATTAACCAATCATGGTGTGACACAAGGTATTAGATATAGCTACATCCAAAATTATTTGTATGATTTACTTTATAGTATTATAATAACCAAAAAAAAAAAAAGAAAAATTCCACTCTTATTTATGATAACAAAGTATTCCACACCATAAACAGTTGCCAGAAAACTAAGGAAAAAGGCCAAATTCATTTTTGGGTTTAATTGGCTAAATGGAGAAAGAGCTAGTACTACCTGTCTTGTATGTACCTTAGCTTTACACCATTCCTTGAGATTTCATAGTTTTTTTTTATTATTATTACTGGTATACTTTGAATAATGTTAGAATAATATCAATGCTAATAATGATGATGATTATATTATTATTATTATTATTATTATTATTATTATTATAATTACTATTGTTATTATTAACAATATTAGTATTAATATTAGTATAATTATTGTAATAGAAATCAGAGCTTCTTCCAAGAAAATCAAGGAATTGGTAAACAGGTATGTTCAGGTAGGCCTAGTAATTGGCTCTTTGGTGACTAATCACTTGTAGAACTCACTATGTGTAAACAAAATTGATAAAATACAACCACATTAGACAGTGTATGTACTTAGCACTGATTGGTTAATAGGACTTCATATATACAAGTTTTACTGTATTTATTTTTGTTTTTGTATCTAGTTTGCTCTTGAGATACAACAGCCAATAACATCTACAGAGACAACATTCTTAGTCATAATCTGATACTGAGCCGTACATTGTCATTTTCAGGCTTTCATGAACTTGCTGCCTGTTCTCGTCATGTCAAGGGCCAGCATGGGAGGGAGCCAGCTGCAGCCAGTATCATCAGATTGAACAGTCAAAATCAACAAGGTACATGAATTATTTAATATTTATTTGCCATGGTCAACCTTTCTTCTTGATTTTTTTTTTTTTTTTTTTTTTTTTTATTCTTTAATCACTGCAAGTTTTTCTATTTCGTTGCAGTAAAACAGTTTCTATTTTCATTAAATGCCTGGATAAGGTTAGCCTAAACTAGGAGGAGAGAACTTCTTATGCAAGGAAAATATTTGATAATAATGCTGAAGAAGCATGAAAGGGCAGTGTATTCCAAGAAATAGTGCACGGAATGAATGACTGCCATGCAATCAAAAATAATGCAGTGATATGTAGATTTGCAGTCTGCAATTACTGTGTTGATTTTCAGATAAATGTATTTACTTAGCACATTTGTAGGCTATAACATTGTAAAGAATATTAAGGTTTAGAGGCACCTACTTACTTTTTTTGTTTATTTATTTATTTTCTAAACAGAAGGTAGAAAAGAAAGAATTCTCTTAACACATGTCGATGAAGATGATGAGGAAAACAGAAATGAAGATGAGGATGTGGATAATGAAGGTGAAGAGGATACCAGAGATGGGAGTGAAGCAGATAAAGATGAAGAAGGAGACATCAAACACCACATTTTTGTCATGCATACAGCTGATAGTGAAGAGACAAAGCTCATTACAATCGCTGAACAATCAGTAACACATGGTAAGTAGACCAAGTATTATGATATAACTTTTTGTCTTCTCTCTCCTTTTTGTTTTATGGAGTACTGATATGTGGTTTATATTCGTGTTTAGATATAGATAAAGATTTTGTGTATATGACTTCCATATTGGCTACTTATAATCTAGAAAATACACAAGCTAAAAATTATCTTTACATTAGCTCAACAACAATAATAAGTTACTTTCATATAGTTCATACCTTTGGCCTCAGAACAGCATTTTCCATTTCTCCAACAGCAGAGACTATCAGCAGGCAAGGTTCTGCTGTGACTTGTGAGGGATGTGGCACTCTGATGTCTTCCATGGCTGTACTGAAAAACCATGCAAGGCAGTGCAAGGCTCAGGCTGGTGAGTTGAGCTTCGGATATACATATGTGTCTGTTGGTCCTTTTTGTTTGTGATTCGGGTGGGAGCTCTGTTATTGTGATCCAGTTGGGAGACTTAGTAAGATATGTGTTGACTGACCAGGGGCAGAGTTCATTAATCATGGTTAGGCTTCTTAGAATCTAGTAAATGTCTTTTGTTATTATATCCAATAAAGATATCTTTATTGACATAGTGTACATACCTCCATGTTGTTACTTTTCCAGTTATTTAATTATTATAGCTATATTAATGTAAGCTGATAGGTTAATACGACTTGATTATTAATGGATCAGTTTACTTCCTATGGGAAAAAAGACCACATAGCATAGCACAATGACTCCCATTGGCAATAAGCCTTAGTAATCTAATAACATTTTCCTTTCTCAGGAGTGTCAGTGGCCGAGTGGCTGGTCCACGGGAGTGCAGGAAGCCCTAGTAGTGGCATGGAGATCACAGTTGGGGAGAGTGGGGCTAGTGGGGACCTAGGATGTGTGGAGGAGAGCAGCAGTGGCCTGGAGTGCGTCAAGGAGGTGGATAGCTCGGGACTGAGCCATGCCGTTACCATCAGTGAGGATGGCAGCATCACCTCAGTGCCTCTGTCACAACTTGCACCATTGCATTTGCAGTTGGAAAGTAAGTTGATTGTGTAGATAAAGTAAGAAAATCCATTTCTTTCACTTCGTGTTTTATTTTTATTTATGATTTGTAATTTTTGTTTTGAACAGTAGTAGAAAAGACTACAAGTCTGCCTTTTGCCTTCAAGATAACTTTGGTAAGCTCAGAGAACCATCCCCCTCAAATTTTCAGTGGTCTCACCCCATTCAAGTTGAGGTAGTTGTTTCCAAGAATTATTTGATGAAATTGTCATAAAGAGACTGTATAAACCCCTTGGATGCAGTTGCTTCACAGCACTCACATGGCCCAAAATATGGGCATTAGGCTTTTGCTAGTGGCTGTTCTTGACAGGTGCACAGCTTGTAGGTGGGGCACACATGAACATGTGCGGTGACAAGACTCTATGACTCTCCTTTGCAATTATATATTATCTTTTTATGTTTAAGTGTTTTATGGCTTTTTTACCATTTCCCAATTTCCATAACTGTCATGACATGTTTTATCCAGATATTGATAAACTGTTTTCCTTGCACAGACTCCATATTATCACTCTAGGTAGTCCATAACTCAGTGCAAGAAAAATAAGAATATGTAATATTTTGTTATTTGTGTGATTTTCTATTTTTTGTATCTTTAATTTTCTGTAATACAACCTGCGCCATGACCAGGAATAGGATGTTGAGCATGGAAATGGTGCCAAATTCTATTTGAACATCATAACCCTTCATCTTACAGATGACTACATGGTAGTGCTCAGTGATGACACAAGAGCACAAGAAGCAACTTCCTCTTTCCAAACACAAGACTTGCAACAGGTAAGCCTTGCACAATCATTTTCTTTTTCATTGGATATCAAACATTCATTTTGCAATTGTTCTGTCAGCATGGTTATTATCTAATGTATCTCAGTATTTGAATGATTTAAATGTTTTCTCCTTAACCTTGATTTTGTTTATTTTTTATTTTTTATGGTTATTTGCCATCAAAAGAGCATTCTCCACAAGATTACACATTAGAACATTAATGCAGTTATGATTTTTCATTTATTTGTTTATTTATTTTTTTCTTACAGGTTGATGAGTCAACTCTCACAGGAACCGACTCTGAGACATCACAACCAAGGATAACACTCGTGTCTTCACTACTCAGCCAGTAATGCTGTTGCCTCCAAGTTCAATGAGCTGTATACTGCCAATTTCAAAGCATGAAAAGTATTATCATTATTATGGTTATTACGGTAATCATTATCATTATATATTTTATTCCATATAAGGATTTCTGAAATGAGGATCTCAAGGAAAACTTTGATCTAGTACCTAAGAATGGCGTTTATTTGAATGCAGAAATTGTTGTTTAGCAACATTCCATTTATTTTCTTCTGTACCTACATATAGAAAGAAAGAATTATACTGTATTTATATGACAAAATATTTAAAAAGTATCTTTTGAGTTGTGTTTTATTTCCCTGCATTTGATTTGTCTTCTTCTTTGTCTTCATCTTCATCTCTTCCTTCTTCTACTTCTACTTATACTTTTTCTCCTTCTTCTCCTTCTCTTTCTTCTCCTTCTACTCCTTCTTTTCCTTCTCCTCCTTCATATGGGAATGATACTGAGAGCAAGGATATCTGCAGTTGTAATACAATTCTGTACATTAAAGAAATTTAGATAAATATGTAGATAAACAGCATGACTGAGGAAAGAGAAAGTTTTTAATTGATTTAATGTTCCCAAAGAAATATGTATTCAAAGTATATTCATTAGCATTATAATTACAAATGACATTATAATATTAACTAATGTAATTTAAGTTTTAGGGTCCCTAATCCTGGAGGGTACCTAAAAGCAGCTTTATTCCACGTATTCCACAATCCCTTGCTCGTTGTTGTGGGGGGCTTAGGAGATGGAGACTGAGACCCAATGTGATCACCCCTACCTTGGGCCTCAGCCCTCATCTCTAACTAATTTTCCATGGTCTTTTCTTTTCCCCCTTTCCTTTTCTTTCTCTTCTTCACTCCCTTCTGTCCACATCCTAAAGTGTGAATGCTGTGTTGAGAGGATGAAAGTTTGGCTTTGTGTTTTGTTTCCTTCGTACTCTGTTTGCTCTTTTCTTTTTTTCACTCTCTCTTCTCCCTTTTCACCACCCTAAAGCTTTGACATTTAACATATTTTGTCCTGATCATTAACTCATCTTTAATCTTTGCGTTACAATACTTTATCATTGTGCTGTATCACCTTTCCTTACCTGGCAGCTTTGCTTCCAAGCGTCACCTAATTGCTATATTCTGAATACGCAGCTAATGGCCTTTTCTTAGATGTTGATGTGGCAGAAAATTTTCAATAAATAAATGAATTAGTAAACATGTTTAAAAATTTAGGGATTACTATAGTGGTGCCCCTAATTCTTTGCTTGCTCTTGTTGTGGGGGGACCTTAGGAGACGAAGAATGAGACCTACTGTAGGGGATCACCCCTGCCTTGGACCTCAGCTCTCACCTTAACTAATTTTGCTTGGTCTTTTCTTCTCTCCCTTTCCTTTTCCTTCTCTTCATTCCCTTCATATGTCCACTTCCTAAGGTGTGAGAGCCATGCTGAAAGGATGAAAGGCTGGCTTTGTGTCAGTCCTGAATGGCCTTCGTACTCCCTCATTACCCTTTTCACTACCATACAAACCAATAGCGCTCTACAACCTTTGACATTAACATATTTAGTCCTAACCATTAACTCATTTTTAACCTTTTCTATATGCATAGACTTCAGAAAATGACACAACAAGGAAACTCCTACAACAAAGGTGGATGTAAATATAAAGGATTTTTTTTTTTTTTTTTTTTTTTTTTTTTTTTTGAAAAGTGTGCCATGCAATAATTATTTCCACAATTTACACCATTTTTCTATTTTGTTTTGTCATTCAGTGATGAAATATACATCGATATAACACCCCCCAAAAAGCCAAAAAGGAAATATGTAGTCACACCAAGATGTGACATAATCTAATAATGCAATTTTAGTCATAAATTTGCATATGATAAAAAATGGGGATGATCTGGCATGGAACCATTCCACTGTAGTTGACAATGACTATCTAAACTATTTCCTATTGTGAATGGCCCCCAAGTATGATTATGCAGTCTCCTACAAGATGCTGCTTGCTTAATTGTTTGGGAAAAAAATACAGTCAAATGAATGTTGCAAATTTATTGCTGAAAAATTATGTCTTGTGCTGTGCAAAAATGTCCTGATGGAGGTCTGCAAATAAACTGACCTAATCTTTACTTTAAATGCTTGAAAGCTTTGTCATAAATGCTTTTTATTAGTGATAAATACATTTATATGACAATCTCTAAATCAGAAAAAGTGGTACATGTTCCTAATGGTGGAACATGTACCACCTGATACTAGATTTAACTGCTAGTGTAGTGTTCAATGAAATATAAATTTTTACAGTATATATCTGCCTTTCTGCAACTACCCCTCAGTCTCTCTCTCGCTCTCTATCTTCTTTTCTTTGCTTCTCCCCTAACTCTCTCTCTCTCTCTCCTTTGTGTCTATTCCTCTCCCTCACTCTCTCTCACACACTTTCCCTTCCTCTCACTCTCTCTCTCTTCTCTTTTCTTTTTTCTCCCCCCATTCTCTCTCTTCTCTCTTCTCTCTCTTTCTCTCTCTCTCTCTCTCTCTCTCTCTCTCTCTCTCTCTCTCTCTCTCTCTCTCTCTCTCTCTCTTTGCTCTTCTCTCTTTCTGTTATCTCTTCTCTGCTCTTTTTTTTTTTGCGTCCCCTCCTCCTCCTCTCTCTCTTTCTCCCTCATTATGTCTTTCCTCTTCTCCTCTTTGCTCTTTTCCTCTCTCCCTGTCTTCTCATCTATTTACTTCCTTTCTTTGCTCACCGTCATTTCTCTCGTTCTCTCTCTCTCTTTCATTTTCTTTTTAAGATGATGAGAAACTATTGATGCAAGGTAAAAAACAACAAAAATACTAATGCCGTAGCCAAAACAATTCAACAAACAACAACAACAACAAACATAGAATAAAAAAAATAAACATTCAACAAAAAAGCAAGATTATCCGATTTGATTTTTCGTCGAAGTCGGAAGAGGAAATCTAGCCGATTTTCAAGTTATCGTCTCGCCTTTCTAATGTATTTTATTTTATTTTGTTAATCATTGTTGTTTTGTCTACCTTCAGTATGAAATGTAGCAATAGTTAATAAAAATTGTTCAAGGTCACCACTGTGAATAAACCAAACGATTTCTATGTCCAAACCTTAACCCAATCTTAAAATTGTTGGTAGAGAAACCTAGCATTTCAGAAAG
>NW_020871237.1:87500-90000 GCF_003789085.1 Penaeus vannamei
GGCGGAGCGGTGACGAGTGAGACCGAAGTCTGTCTGCCGTGTCCTCTTTCGGTCCCTGTTGTCTGACGAATGTCCTTTTTGCAGCTATTCCTTGTGAGGGTAAAGGAGGGAACCATCCTGTCTTGAACATATCGTTGACACATCCAAATATATATATATATATGTGGTGTGTGTGTGTGTGTGTGTGTGTGTGTGTGTGTGTGTGTGGTGTGTGTGTGTGTGTGTGTGTGTGTGTGGTGTAATAAGGAAGCTAAATCTGATATCTCTCAGCCTCACAACCCATAAATGGTGGTCAACACAAGCATCTCTTGTTGGTGTTGAGTTTCCATTCCTCCTTTAATGAAAACTGAATGGTAGTGTTATATATATGTTCATTTGAGAAAGCTACCTTGTTAGCAGATTGCTTTATCAAAACAGTGTAGAAGAATTTGTACTTCCTCTTTCATGTCACCCATTACCGTGCTTTAATTCATTTGCTCTCAGGTCCTCTGAAATTAAGTATTTGTTAACAGAATTAGATAAATATGGTGGAGTACACCCTAATGGCTCGTGTCCTTTAATTTAAAAAAAGACTAAATGGTCAGTTAGCTCCGAAATTAGCCGTAATCTTACGCCCTTTAGTTCGTAAAGGGTTATTTTCAGTGCTGGCGCCCACTACAAAGGCCCACTACAGCCTTCACCTACTATATATAGTCCCATTTCAATTACAATTAATCTAAGGCTTTTAAACGTATGCTGGTCAAACATCTTTCTGTACATTTGAGACCGTTTCTTCCAGAGACTCAGTTTGGTTTTAGAAAGGGACTCGGCTGCAATGATGCATTGCTTATGTTGGTGCATGAAATGCAGTCTGCTTTAGATAAGGGTCATGAGTCAAGACTTGTCTCTCTTGATTTTAGCGCAGCTTTTGCCATGGTTAACCAGTCTGTTGGGTATTGATGGTAAAGTTTTAAGTATTTCAACTGAATTCTTAACTGTTAGGTAGCAGCGTATTCATGTGTCCCGTGTGTCTTTTGGGGTTCCTCAGGGTAGTACTCTTAGCCCTTTGCTCTTTATTTTATGTGCAAGCGATATGTGGTCTGGTATTACTAATAAAATGTTGGCATTTGCTAATGGTACTTCTCTCTATGCTAATATTTCTTCTCCGGCAACTAGGCAAATAGTTGCTGACAGTCTCACTGCAGACCTGATGATAATTCAGTTATGGTGTTCTCAGTGGGGCATGAAATTAAATCCTACTAAGTCTAAGGAAATGATCGTGAGTGTCACGAACGCAGTTGCTGCAGCATCCAAGTCTGCTGATTAATGGAGTCTTAATCACTTCAGTGGATACTTGAAACTCTTAGGTGTAACCTTTGATTCAAAGTTTACATTTGAATTGCATATTAGGAATATGGCCCGGACAATTTCATCTAAATGAGGCATCATTCGCAAGTGCAAAAATATCCATGAAGATAACATTACTAGTAGATGCTTCTTGTCTTTTATTCTGCCGCTTTTTGAGTATTGTTCTCCTGTGTGGCTATCTGCTGTAGGGATCGTTCTTTTAATTCCATTAAATTTCTCTTGTCTGACTTAAATTTGGACATTGGACATCGGATGGTTATTGGGATTCTTTCTGTCGTATACAAGGTTATAACCGATAATGCGTATCCCCACTAGATTTTTTTCCTTTTTTACACACACACACATATGTGTGTGTGTGTGTGTGTTTATATATATATACACACACATTTACATGCAGAACGCATATATATGTAACCTAATATTTTGAAAAACCTTGTATCATGATTGTACGAACATCAAGTACATCTCTACTCAGAATACAACAAAGAAAATACGAATAGAAAAACTGATTGATAAAATTGAAGTTAATGGAGTTCAAGGCAGACAAGATGGATGAGGAGAAATGACGTTCGTAAAGGCGGGGAAGGAGGAGGAGGATAAAAGAGGAAGAGAGAAAGAAGAAGAGACTGAAAAAGAAAGAATGCCAGAGAAAAAAGGATTAAAGAAAGAGAAGACGAAAACCAAGAGAACGAGAGACGGAGAAGGGTGATTGATATATGAAGAGAGAGAAGAGAATTAGAGACATAAAAAAAAGAAAGCCAGAGAAAAAGAATGGTTCAAAGAAAAAAGTAAACGAATATCAAGAGAACGAGAGAGAGAGGGATGACGTAGGAAGAGAGAGAAGAAGAGACAGAAAAGAAAGCCAGAGAGAAAAAAAAAAAACAGATCAAAGAAGAAAGAATATCAAAAGAAGAGACAGAGACAGACAAACAGAGAGACAGGGACAAACAAACAGAGAGACAGGGACAGACAAACAGATAGACAGAGACAGACGGACAAGGACGGAGAGAGAGAGAGAGAGAGAGAGAGAACATGCTTTACAACCTGTACCGACAATGCCCGTGTTTTTGCAACGGCGAGATCCATGTAATTGCAAATCATTAGTTTTAACACTGTTATGAATCTCTGAAGGCTGTTATTGTTCGGGGATTGG
>NW_020871237.1:92500-95000 GCF_003789085.1 Penaeus vannamei
GCGCCTATAATTGTTTTGATGATGGAGAGCTAAAGTAATAAGTTCTTAAAGAGTACTTATTATTACGGAATTAACTGTAGTTGGCAGATGAAGCTGTGGTTTACATTTACAAGGAAATAGGCGATATTAGCCAAGTAGGAACAGGTGTCCTTGTGAAATCACACAGAGAAAATTGGACAAAGTATGTCTGTGCGCCCTCAGAGATGATTTTCGACCTATGTCAAAAGGGGGAAGCGGTGACCCAGTCTGGTCAGGTTAAGGGCATTGATTACTCAGCCACTCCATATGGATTTGTTGAATGGTGTGTAGGATGTGCAGAGCTAACTATGCTTGTCCTGCTATAGATAGTTTATGGATCGTAATACACAAAGGCTGCACTACAAAGTTGACAGCAAATGGAACGATATTAATAATGCATTCAATCAGTGATCATGGGAAGGCAACAGGAGTACTGACTTCACCATAAGATTGTAGTTTCACACTGATCAGGTAAAAATTCTATTCTACTCCAAATAACTTGTTACACTATACATGCTACAGTATAATAACCTGGTATAACAACCCTGAGTGGAAAACAGGCCTATTAAGAATATGATTTTCTCTTTTAACTGCGGTAGACAAGTAATTTGAAATTGGATTTTTGGTTGTTGGTAAATGTTTGTGTCGTTGGGCTTTCTGGTTTGAAGGAAAAATATATATAATTTTGGTGTACTTATTATAGAAGTAATAAAGATATTGATAATGATGTTATGCTGCTTTTGTTTATAGAATTGTTAGTGATACCATTGATAATAATACTGATAAGTGGGTCCCAGTTAAATATGAGTAAAGACAAGACATTTTTTTTCAGTGTCAGTGCAAGGGAAAGGGAGTGTACGTATGGGGATTTTTTTTTTTTTTTTTTTTTTTTTTATGAAGTACCTGCCAACAAAGGATCACGTCTCAGACCTTTGATTTTGATTATTCTGCAAATCATATTCTGAAAATGCGACTTCCCTTTCGCACTCACGCCAAGCACCTCCATATTATTCTACAAATCTTCTCTTAACCCCCCCTCCAACTGAAATGCCTGGAATCGCCACTGCTTGTAGGGTGTAGCTGGTCCGATCCAATGCCAATGATATGACAACGGGTTCAAGCAAATCGAGTTTGTTATTCACAATTATTTCGGGTTGCTGCTGCCTTTATTGCTTTAGCAGATGGACAAAAAAACAGCAATAATGGAGCACCAGATAACAGTAGTCCCATGCACGCTTCAGAGCAGATATCTCGCCATGGCCCTGTTGGCGAACGGCCCTACAAATCACTTAGGCCAAATGACGGGGAAACAGGTCAGAAAATGCAATCATCATCGCGATTAAACCCGGCCAGTGTTGATCATGACATTTGCGTCATATCCGACAGCTTGATGCATGGTATCGGCGCGATGGTTGTTGCACGCATTCTGTCCTGCAACGGGATTCGTCTCCCGCTTTGCATGTTGAAAGAGTTGTTCTAATAAGCTCTTATACGTAAATTAATTATTTGTAGGATTTTCTTTTATCATTTTTACATCAACTGCCCGACTAAATGAAGGAAAGAGAAATGGAGGAAGAGAATTCAGCTAAAAACTTGAATATCAAAAGGTCATTTTAGAGTCACAAAAGTCACAGCTTAATATGAATATATAATTGCGGAATAAATTGCCTCAAATTGTTTTAAATAAGCTTTATGGGTAACTGCCACAGGAGTATAACCCCCCCCCTTCTCTCTCCAGCTAAAAAAAATGTAACCTCAGTAAATATTTATTTGTTTTAAGCCTTGGAAATTGAAAGAGAGATACAGTAAAGAGAGAAGGAGAAGGGACAAAAAACATTGAGAGGGAGTAAGATAGTGAGAAAGAACATGACATGAGAGAAAGTGGGGGGGGGGTAAAAATGAGAGAGAGAGAAGAAGAGAACGAGGATGAGGAGAGGGAGAGAACCAAAGAAAGAGGAGAGAAAAAGAAAACACGGATAGAGAGAGAGCAACAGGAGGAAAATTTATTTTGAAACAAAAATGGATAGGGAGAGAAAGAGAAAGAAATAAAATTTGTCATCTGGAGAGCGATGGAGAAAAGAGGGAGATAGAAGACTTAGAAAAAAAAGGATAGGGAAAGAAAAGGCAGAGGTAGAGAAAGAGAGAGGAAGAGGAGGAGACGAAGAGAGAAAATGAAAAGAAGAGAATTAATGGGCAAGTGGAAATGGCTGAAGGTAAAGGAATGAACCTGCCAGTAAGTGTGAATGTCTGAAAAGAATTTAAAATGAGCAAGCAAAAGAGAGAGACCGAGAAGCAAAGGAGTGGGAAATGTAAAGAGAGACTACGCGAATGAAAGAGAAGGAGAGACCGAGAGAGAGAGAGAGAGAGAAAGCAAACGAGAAGGGGTGGAGTAGACTTGAACTTTTTATTTACAGGGAAGATTGCATTTGCAGTGAAAGGCCAGGGAGAAATGGCGACGAATCCATCCATTCCGGTTCAGAAT
>NW_020871237.1:97500-100000 GCF_003789085.1 Penaeus vannamei
AGGAGAGGGTGGGTTGGGGTTGGGAGAGGAGGAGGGGGGGTTGGTGGGGAGAGATAATATTGATAAGGTTGATAGCAGTAGGCCTAATGAAAATGACGATGACGATGATGGAAATGGTAATATTGATGATAAAGATGAGGGGTGTGAGGATAATGATCACGAGTGAAGAGAATGGTGATGCGTTTTGAGAAATGGAAATGATGACAGAGAAGATATATGAAAGAAGAAGAAGAAAGAGAAAAGAAATCGCGGGTGCCATCCTGAGATCTCCTCCGCCGAGCGAAATGACGGGGAAGCCCCTCTCAGGCACTCTTGCATGGTGGCACCTGCGAAGCCTTGCGTCGGTGCCTGCGGGCGGGGCTGGCTGTGCGTGGGGCGGTCGCGGCTTCTATTATCGCAAAGATAGGAGGAGGAGGAAGAGAAGGAGAAAGATGGGGAGGGGGAGGGGAGGGGCGGATAGGGAGAGCGGAAAGGAGAGGGAAGGTGGGGAAATAAAGGGCATGTGCAGCTGTGTGCACTCGCACGCTCGCACACATACACGCGGGCGCAATCGCGCACATGTACACACAGGAGTAGGCTAGAACGAGCGCGCGCGCACATACGCCCACACAAACACACACATTCACGTACACACACACACGCACACGCACGCGTACACATTCACGTACACACAGACGCACACGCACCCCCCCACACACACACACCCTCCCACACACGCACCCTCCACACACACACACCACCACATACACCCCCCCCCACACACACGCACACACCCACACACACGCAACCCCCCCCCCCCCCCACACACACACGCATGCATCCCACACACGCACACACACATCCCCCCCCCACACACACGCACCCACACGCACACTTACCCTCCCTCTCCCCCCCCTCTCCCCACACACACACGCACACGCACGCCTCATTGCGGGTCCCAAGCCACGGAAACCGAAGCCAGTGCGCCGCGACCTCGCAAGCATTCCCCCGGCATCCATTGAACCGCTGACCTTATACCGCGGGAGCAGCGGCGCCGATGCCAGGTGCTCTCCGGGCGCCGATGAAGGCTAAACATGGTAACAAGGGCAGGGAACCGAATCCGGGAGGAGGGAGGGTGGGGGGTGGTTGAGAGGGGGAGGGGGGGAGGGTGTGGAGGAGGAGGGGTGGAGGGGAGGGGGTGGGGTGGGTGGAGGAGGAGATGGGTGATGGAGGGAGAGGGTGTGGGAGGGTGAGGGGGTGGGAGGAAGGGGTGAGGGTGGGAGGAGGAAGGGGTGGGGGGGGGGTGAGTGAGGTGGGGGGTGAAGGGGTGGGTGGGGTGGTGGGTACGAGGTAGGGGGTGAGGGTGGGGTGTGGGTGGTGGGGGTACCGGGTACGAGGTGAGGGTGAAGGGTACGAGCTCGTGAAGGTGGAGGGGATGTGGGATAAGGGTTGCAGCAGACAGGTGAGGGTGGGGTATGAGATAAAAGTGGAGCGTGGAGAGGGAGTAGTCTGTGGGGGAGGTGGAGTAGGTGGTGGGGGGTGGAGGGTGAAGGATAGAGCGAGGTTAAGAGCGCAGAACCGAGTCAAGAAGAAGGGGTGAGGGGGTCGTGGGGGGGGCGAAAGGTGGAGTTAGGCGTTGGGGATGAACTGTGGGAAGATGGAGGCAAGATAAGTGGAAGTAAGTACCATGGAAGTAGAGGGGCGGGATGGGATGGTAGAAGATAGGATGGAAAGAGTGAGTTGACTGGATTGGTTGAGGTGAAAAAGGGGGTGTGGCGGATGGGTGAGAAACGGGGTTTGGCGGAGGTGGAGAGGTTGAGGTGAGGGGAAAGGCGGGAGGGGGTAGGTTGAGGTGAGAAAAGGCGGGGGGGGGGATTGGTTGAGGTGAGAAAGGGGGTTTGTTTGGTGGATTGGTTGAGGTGAGAAAAGGCGGGGGGGGGGGGGGGTGCGGGGGGGGATTGGTTGAGGTTGAGAAAGAGGGTTTGGCGGGAGGTGGAGAGGTTGAGGTGAGGAAAGGCGGGGGGATTGGTTGAGGAGGAAGAAAAGGGGTTTTGGTGGATTGGTTGAGTGAGAAAAGGCGGGGGGGGGGGTTGAGGTGAGAGAAAGGCGGGGGGGGGGGGAGTGTTGAGGGGAGGTCGTGCCCGGAAGCCGGTTAATACTACAGGGTTTTTAAGGCCCCGTCCGGAATGAGATGACGTCACCATGAATTCTGATGGTTGTTCCTGTCAGTTTCATAAGGCCTACAGACCCATGGAGGGGGGGGGGGAGTGTAGGTTTCTTTTGCTTATTTGTGAATGAATATTTGCGTGTCTATTTAGGTCTATGGTATTTTTGTTAATAATTTAGATACATGAGCTTTACATTAGTATGGTTGGACGAATATTTAGCGATGTATATAAGGTAAAAAAAACGATGGAAAAAGATACGAGATAAAAAAGAGGAAAAAAAACAAAGAAGAAAGTAAAAAAAAATGAAAAAAATGTCCTTGTAGACACATTCCTAGGCCTATGAATAAATTTAC
>NW_020871237.1:115000-132500 GCF_003789085.1 Penaeus vannamei
GGGAAGTGGGGGAGGGTGGGGGGGGAAGAGAAGGGGGGGCTGAATTCATACTTCTTCAGGAGGGAAGTGGGGGGGTGGGGGCTGAATTCACACTTCTTCAGGTAGGAAGTAGGGGAGGGGAGGGGAGGGGGAGGTGAAAGGGGGTTGAAATTCACCACTTCTTCAGGTGGGAAGTGGGGGAGGGGAGGAGGAGGGGGCGTTGAATTCACACTTCTTCCAGACAGGAAGTGGGGGAGGATGGGGGTATGGAGGAGGAAAAGAGGGGATGGGGTGTGAATTCATACTTCTTCATGTTGGGAAGTGGGGAGGGGGGAGAGAAGGGGCTGAAACTTTACACTTCTTCCAGGTGGGAAGGTTGTGAGGGTGAGGGGCGGGGAGAAGGGGGGTTTGAATTCACACCCTCCTTCAGGTGCTAGGGGGGGAAGGTGGAGTATGGGGGGCTGAATTCATACTTTCTTCAGCATGGGAAGTGGGGAGGGCTGCGGGTATGGGGAAGTGGGGCCTGAATTCTGTACTTTTTCAGGGGGAAGTGGGGGAGGCGGAGGAGAGGGGGGCGGCCCGGGAGGAGAGAAAGGCGGGGGTCTGAATTCACACTTGCTTCAGTGTGGGTGAGTAGCGGGCAGGCTGAATATGGAGGAGCGAGATGTGGGGGGGGGGTCTCCGATTCATACTTCTTCAGGTAGGGGCTATGGGGAAGGGTGGGGGGGTTAGGGTGGAGAGCAGGGGCGGCGCGACTGAATTCACCTTCTTTCAGGTGCGAAAGTGGTAGGTAGGGGGCACGTGGGTCTCGAATTCATACTTCTTCAGGTAGGAGATATGGGGAAGGGTGGCCGGTAGGCGATGGCCGAGGGGCGGCTAAATTCACACTTCTCGCATGGTGGGAAGTGGCGGGATAAGGGTGGGGGAAGGGAGAGGGAGGACCAGAAGTCCACACTTCTTGAGGTTAGAAGGTGGGGATGGTGGGGGATTAGGGAGGTAGAGGCGAGGGTTATAGGGTTCAAAGTAAGGTGGGGGGGGGGTAAGGGGGAGTTTGTGATCAGAAATTCCTCTGCGATTGATCTAGATCTCCACACAATCAGGGAATATACTTTTTTTTTCCTTGAGGGGGTGGGGGGGGGGTGTTAAATGTAGTTAATTTTTTTTTCCTTTATGTGGTTTTCATGCCCCCTTCCTGTACCTGTACTTGCTGGAAATTGCAGTACATTGGGAAATAACTTTTTCTTCCTGTTCCCTCATATTTTTTTTTTAATTTCCCTTATTCAGCTTTTCTTTTCCTTGATGTTTCTCTCTGTCTGTCTGTCTGTCTGTCTGTCTGTCTGTCTGTCTGTCTCTCTTCTCTCTCTCTCCTCTCTCTCTCTCTCTCTCTCTCTCTCTCTCTCTCTCTTCTCTCTCTCTCTCTCTTCTCAATAACTCTCTCTCTCTTTTCTCTCTCATCTCTCTCTCTTCTCCTCTCTCTCTCTCTCTCTCTCTCTCTCTTCTCTCTCTCTCTCTCTCTCTCTCTCTCTCTCTCTCTCTCTCTCTCTCTCTCTCTCTCTCCTCTCTCTCTCTCTCTCTCTCTCTCTCTCTCTCTCTCTCTCTCTCTCTCTCCTCTCTCTCTCTCTCTCTTCTCTCTCGTCTCTCTCTCTCTCTCTCTCTCTCTCTCTCTCTCTCTCCTCTCTCATACCTCCAGTGCCCAGTGCTAGGATTGTCGAGAGATGATTTCTGTTTTAAAAGTAAATGCTACATCAGCTACGAAACATCAATATAAAAACACCGGCGTCAACTCCTAAGTATGAATGATAGTCGAGCGGTGGGGGGGGAGGGGGGAAGGTGAGTCGAACGTGTACGCGTGTGTACGTATGTGAGTGTGTGTGTGTATGGTCGGGTCGCTGTGCGTGGCGGGGTGGAGGAGTAGGAGAGGAAGATGGGGCATGGGAGGGGAGGGGGGGAGCGCCCGGTGAGGTGGTGGAGGTGGGGGAGGAGGAAGAGCGGGAGGGCCAGAGGGCCAGTCTGTCGCGAGCTTCCATACCGGTAACAGTGCCAGAGCCACTCGCCCCGCGCGTGTGTGTGTGTGTGTGTGTGCGTGTGGTGCCCTCGTCCTCGCTCTTGTCTCGAGGTTTTCGTCGTCCCGAACACTCGCCCGCTCGGGAATGTGAAAAGAAAATTATTCTCTTCGTCTGTCAAGAAGTCTTCATTTTTTCCTCCCAACTGTTCCCCCTTTTATTTATTTATTTATCTTCCCGTCGTTGTTAATCTTAAAATCATATTAATTATTCATTTCCCCCTTTTTATTTCAATGGTTTCTCTCTGTGTGTGAAAAAGATGACGAGAAAGTGAAGTGTGGTCTACCTTTCCGTGCTTCATTGTGCCGAAGAGACGGTGGACGCGATCCTCTTCCGAAGTGTTCCCTGCAGTTTTATTTGAAGTTACGAAGGTGATCTTGTGTAACAGAGGGTGCTATATCATGTCACATGGAGGAAAAATGACATGGCATCTACGAGTTGTATCAATTAGGCTTATATGCGATTGAAATCCGCCGATTTATTGTGAACTGATAAGTGTGGATTTGAACGTGTGCGTTAGAAAAGTGATTCAAGATATATAAAGATGTGTAAAGTAATTGCATAGGTATTTTTTCGAAGTAATATCACATTCCAGCTGTTTGGCTGATCGGCGATATTTACATATTTATTTTGTGTGTTTCTTTCCTTTTTTTTCTACCGACGCATTTTTTTATTTTTTGTTTTCCTTTCCACCCCTTTCATTTGGTTCCCTGACACAGCGGTTATTGCTTTTTGTATCGGTGTTTTCCCTACGCGCGTCGTCTGGCCGTCGGTCCTTAGCGCCTAAATCCATGTTTCTTTGCCAAATGAAAAAATAAATCCCAAACCGGAAAACACATCAACCACAAACCAAACCGCGGGCGCATACGAAAACTTTCTCGTGGATCCTTAGAGGAACTCTCGTAGCGCTACCGCCCGCACCTGGACTCTCCTGGACTCAGCACAGGATTTTCGCCCTAAAGGGTCAGGTGAGGGAGGCAGCGAGGCAGACAGGGCCAAGCCCCAAGTGCCTCCCTGATTCTCACTCGGAGGACGAGAGAGAGAGAAGAGAGAGAACCTTCTCTCCTTGAGATCCTGAAGAAGGAATTCCTTTTCGTTTTAGACCTTCCCTCGCCGAAGGAGGTTTGAAAAGGTCGCCGAGATGTCGTCCCTCTTCAGCAAGTTCAGGAAGAGCAAAGAAGGTAAAGGATCCGGTTTCGTTTTGTTCTCGTTCGGGGTCTCGAGATTTCTTGGGGTTCTTCAGTTCTTTGAAGTTTGTTCTCGCGGGGGTTTCGAGTTTTATTTTTGTTTTTTCTTTTCTTTTGAAGGGGGATGTGTTTTTTTTTTGTTCTCGCTGGGATTTCGAGGGAAATTATTGTTCTTCTTTTCTTTGAAGTTTGTTTTCTCGCGCGAGTTTTCTTTTTGTTTTTTCTTTTTTTTTGAGGGGTATGTTTTTTTTTTTTTTTTTTTTTTTTTTTTTTTTCTCGCTTTTCGAGTGTTTTTTTTTTCTTTTCTTTGAAGGGGTATGTGTTTTCTTTTTGTTTTCGCTGGGATTTCGAGGTTAATTATTGTTCTTCTTTTCTTTGAAGGGGTTATGTTTTTTCTTTTTATTCTCGCGGGGGTTTCGAGTTTTATCTTCTTCGTTTCTTTGAAGGGGTATGCGTTTTTTTTTTTTTTTGTTCTCGATGGGGTTTCGAGTTTTCTAATGGTTCTTCCTTTCTTTGAAGGGGTATATGTCTTCGTTTTGTTCTCATTAGGGTTTCGAGTTTTTTTTTTTTTTCATTTCTTTGACGGGGTCTACGTTTTCTTTTTGTTTTCACTGGGGTTTCGTGTTTTCTTATTTTTTCCTTCTTTTCTGTGAAGTTTTTTTCTTCTTTTTGTTCTCGTCGGGGTTTCGATTTTTTTCATTTTTCTCTTTTTTTTATAAGGTTTATTAAAAGATGAAAGAATACGTGAAGGAAGATGAGAAGAAAATTTGGGTGTTGAGGGAAGATTGAAGAAATAAATGAGGGTACAGAAGCCGGTAAAAAAGCAAAACAAAATAGGGTGTAAACGGAAGACGAAAGGAAAAAAAGAAAAAAAATAGGGTCCAAAAGGAAGATCTAAATCTAAATGATTGTCATTTTCTCTTTTTTTCTAAGAGTATGTAGAGTAAGGATTAAAAAAAGAAAGAAAAAAAAACAGTAAATAAGGATATAAAAAGAAGAAAATAAGAGAGATTTCGAAGAAAAAACAAAACAAAAAAAACACGAAAACGAAATACCAATTTTATAACATTTTGTCAAATAAAGTTCCTCATTTAAAAGGGAATCTTGCTGTCGTGAGTCAGGGAGGCACAGAGAGAGAGGGAAAGGGGTGGGCGAGTAATTAAGGTAAGTCCCTCAGCAGGTGGGTCGTTGTGCATCCCGTTAAATGGGTGATTGTAGCAGAGAGAATGGGTGGGTGGATGGGTGTTTGAGTGAGTTGGGTGGTTGGGTTGATGGGTGATGAGTGGTGGGTGGGTGAGTGGGGTGGGTGGTGGATGGGTGCCGTGGGTGGATGAGTGAGTGAGGAGAGGGAAGGGAGAGAGAGAGAGAGAAGAGGAGAGAGAAGATGAGAGAGAGAGAGGGAGAGAGAGAGAGAGAGAGGGAGAGAGAGAGAGAGAGAAGAGAGAGGGGAGAGAGAGAGAGAGAGAAGGAGGAGAGAGAGAGAGAAGGGAGAGAGAGAGAGAGGATAAAGAAAGAGAAAGAGACAGACAGACACACACTACAGACAGACAGACAGACAGACAGACAAATTCATGCAAGAGCGTTAGTATTAGTATCAGCTCTGAGGGATTTGGGCTCCCATGTCTCTTGACGTAGGAATGACCACGAACTACGTGTCGCGGGCGCATACACGTACAGGGCGTCTCTGAACGTTTAGACAGCGATCGAGCGCAGATGAAACTTCGAGGTGACTAAGGTAACTTGCACGCCTCTCCCCTCTCTCTCTCTCTCTCTCTCTCTCTTCTCTCTCTCTCTCTCTCTCCTCTCTCTCTCTCTCTCTCTCTCTCTCTCTCCCTCTCCCTCTCCCTTCTCTCTCTCTCCCTCTCCCTCTCCGCTCCCTCTCCCCTCCCCTCCCCCTCCCCCTCCCCCTCCCCCCCCTCCCTCCCTCTCTCTCCTCCCCTCTCCCTCTCCCCTCTCCCCCACTCTCTCTCTTTTATTCTGTTACTCTCATACTGTCTGTCTCCGTTTTGTTTTTGACTCTAGTAAACAGAGTGATCAAATGTCCACTACAAAGTTTGCAGGGGGGGGGGGGAGGGGGATGAAAGCGATTTGGTGGGGGGGATGGTGGGGGAGGGGACGAGGCGTGGCACAGTGCCTCGGATTTGCAGGTGAAAGGTACGTTCGGGAGGAGGGAGGGACTAGGGGCGAAGGGAAGGGGTTGGTGAGGGGAGATGGATAGGGGAAAGAGGAGAGAGGAGGGAGAGAGAGAGGAATGGGAATCGAGAGGGAACGGAGGGAGTGGGGTAAGGATAGTGCGGAGGGAGGGGAGTGGGGTAAGGATAGAATGTAGGGGGAAGGGAGAAGGATAGAGGTGGGAGGGAGGGTTAGCGGGTAGGGGGAAGAGATGAAACAAAGGAGATGGGATTGGGCTAAAGGGGAAGGGAGAGGTGGGGCTAAGGATAGGAGGAATAGCAGGGGAAATGGGGCAGGGAAGGGGGTCGGGAGGATGGAGTGGGGGGGGGGGAAGAGAGATCTTGTATTCATCGCATATATGTTTGTTTCTATCGGTTCCTGCCCTCCCTCCCCCCCCACCCCCCCACCATTTTCTGTAACTGTGGCAAGGATGGAGTGCGATGAAACCGGAAGTTGCAGGACATTGCAGCCGTTTGTTGAATTCCATTTTCTTCATTTGATTCGATCATCCGATAACTGATTACATTATATAGTGGCATAATTATTTTCCGAGTCTTCAGTATTGCTTTAATTGTCATCATTAGCATTATTGTTATTGCTTTTATTATTATTATGTACTACAATAACCAACAGTATTATTGTTATTGTCATTATTACTGGTATCATTATTAGTATCCATTTTTATTAATGTTTATGATAATAATGATAATAGTTATTATTATTATTATAATTATTGTTGATAGGAGTAGTATTGGTATTTTATTATTTTTGTTGTTATTATTACTATTATTATTATTATTATCATTATTATTATTTGTTATTATTATTATTATTATTATTATTATTATTAGTTATTGTAGTAGTAGTAGTAGAGTATCATTATATCATTATTTATGATGATGATATTATTTTTGTTGTTGTCAATGATGATGTGGATGGTGATAATAATGATAATGATAATAATGATAATAATAATAATGATAAGGATGTTACTACTACTAGTATTCTATTACTACTATGATAGTGATAATGATAATGATAATTATGATAATAGTGATAATAATTATGATAATGATAATATTAATGATTTTAATGATAATAATGATTATAAGAAAAATTATAATTATTATGAAGATGATATCATTGTCATTGTTATTATTATCATCATCATCATCATTGTCGTTGGTCGTATTATCGTTATCATTATTATCGATATTATCTGTATCATTGTTAGAACATTTCTATTAGCATTTTATTATATAATTTCTTGTTTCTTACCACTAGTACTGCCTCTATTATTATCATTGCTGTTGCAACACTAGTTTATTATATCATTGCTGTTGCAACACTAGTTTATTATATCATTGCTGTTGCAACACTAGTTGCAACATTAGTCTGCTAATCCTACTACCGCTGCAGAAGCTGCTACTACTAATATTAATACTAGAAATTTTACTACTATTAATTAATACTGTTGCTTTTATGATTACTACTATATTATTCTTTGCAACTCTGTCATCTCAAAAACGAAGAAATATATAAAAAAAAAATTGGCTACACTTTTTTTCAGTCTGTATCTATTTTCTTCGAACTTTCTTACCTGTCTGTTATTTTCCTTTTCTTTTTGAGCATCTCTTTCTGTTTCTCTCTCTGGCGACTATTTCTCTTCTGCTTATGCCTTTCTCCCTTCCTTCTTTGTTTCTCTCCCCGTCCTATCTCTGTTAATTTTTGTATCTCTCGGTTTCTCTCTTTCTCCCTCTTTTGTTTTTTGTTTCTCCATACCTATCTCTCATCCTCCGTCTCCCCCTCTTCTTCCTCACATTCCTCCACATGCCTTTCGCTTTTCTCTCTTCCTCTGCTTCCCTCCCTCCTCATCACCTTCCTGCTCATCCTGTTTTAGCTTATTTTTCATCTTTGTTACATTTCCTCTCCTGTTCTTTATTCGCTTTTACGAGAGGAAGGAGAGGAGCACCCGGCGAGGGAAGGGTTTCGTGGGATGCAGGTCTTGGGCTGTTATGATTCTCTGTTTGTCTGTCTGTGGCTTTCTCTCTCTGTCTTTGTCTTGCTTTCGCTTTCTTTCTTTCTTTCTCTCTCTATCTCTATCTCTCTCTGTCTTTCTTTCTCTCTCTCTCTTTCTTTCTTTCTCTCTCTCTTTATCTTTATCTCTCTCTCTCTATCTCTCTATCTATCTCCCTCCCTCTCTCTCTTTTCGTCTCTCCCTCACTTTTACTTACTCACTCCTTCCTCTTCTCTCTTCTTTCTTTCTCTCTCCCTCTCTCTCCCTCTCGCTCTCTCTCCTCGCTCTCTCTCGCTCTCTCTCTCTCTCTCTCTCTCTCTCTCTCTCTCTCTCTCTCTCTCTCTCTCTCTCTCTTCTCTCTCTCTCTCTCTCTCTCTCTCTCTCTCTCTCTCTCTCTCTCTCTTCTCTTCTTCCCTCTCCCTCTTTCTCGCTCCTCCTTACTTATACAAACACGTTGTATACCCTCTATATGCAGAATCATATACACACTTGCTATATTTGTTCGGTAAGGTGGATATAGCTATATTATTTAATCCATTACAGAGGTCACGTTATTTTACAGGTCGACCTTTAAAAAAAGTCTAAGTCATATTCGTACGGTTTCCATTTCGTTACGAACAATTATTGTTTGTCCTTTTCGTTTTAGAAGAGAAGTTGCTTTATTTATATTATAAGGCGAGCGATGTGGATGGAAATCATTGATGATGATGGTGATAAGAATGATTTAAGGACGAGAATAGCGTGTATAATAGTCATACTAATGCTATGATGGAGGATATGAGTATATTATTATATCGTTATTGATGATAGTCATAGGGATCAAAGTTAGATTGATGTAGGTGGTTAAAATGGCAGTAATAATATTTCTGATGATTGGGATGGTGATAATGATTAAGATAAAGTCGTCACCATCATCGTGATTTATTATCATTATTATTGATCGTAGTGAAAGTGACAGGACAATAATTTTCGTGATAATGATACCGGTTGTGGAAAGAATATCAAGTACAATAACAACAGTAGTAATAGAATGTTATAGTGATACCGGTTGTGGAAATAACATCAAGTACACTAACAACAGCAGTAATAGAATGTTATAGTTATACCGGTTGTGTAATAATAGTAGTAATAAAATATTAGTAGAATATCAAGTACAATAACAACAGCAGTAATAGAATATTATAATAATACCGGTTGTGGAAATAACATCAAGTACAATAACAACAGCAGTAATAGAATGTTATAGTGATACCGGCTGTGTAAAAAAATATCAAGTACAATAACAACAGCAGTAATAGAATGTTATAATTATACCGGTTGTGGAAATAACACCAAGTACAGTAATATAGTAGTAATAAAATATCAAATGCTACAATAACAGTACAAACAAAAGCAACCACACTCATCCATAATGACATCAAACCCACATCAACATTTAGCTGGGAATGACACCCATATTTCGGTAAGGACGAAAATAGAACGGGTTATTTCAGAATAAGAGCCATACCATTTTTTTTTTTTTTTTTTTTTACGTGGTATTACTCATCCATCATCCATCCGTGTCTCAGTTTGAAATGTCACCAGGAAGCGTTTTCATTTGTTGCTCTTCGCATCTCTGGTGACCTTTGTTGACCTTAGCCGTGAGATCGTGGTATTCATCGCTTCCTCCCCCCCCCTCATTTTTTTTTTTTTTTTTTTTTTTTTTTTTTTTTTTTTTTTTTTTTGCGAGGAGAGTGTCTTTTCATGTTCTCGGCTCCTTCTTTTTTTCCTCCTTTATTATATTCTGCTTTGTGATTTTTTTCCCTCTCTTGTCTTCTCTGTCCGTCTTGCTCTCCGCTCTGTCCTTTTGGTTTGCGATTCTTGGTCTTGTTTCCTTGCTTTATTCTCCTTTCTCTTTGCTTTTGGTTCCTTCCTGCTCGCCTTCCCTCCTTCCCGCCTTCCTTTCGTGGTGTTTCTTTTCTTTTTTTTTCTTTCCTCTTTTTTTGGTGTGTGTTTTTGATTATGTATGTATGTCTATGTAAAAATACATACATACTCTTATATACGCAGGTACATGCTTACTTACGCACACAGACACTAGCACACGCACGCACACACACACACGACACTACACACACACAACACACACACACACACACACACACATACAACACCACACACAACACACACACACACACACACACACACACACAGACACACACACACACACACACACACACACACACACACACACACACACACACACACACACACACACACACACACACACACACACACACACACACACACACACATCACCCCACACACACACACACACACACACACACACACACACACACACACACACACACCACCCACACACACACACACACACACACACACACACACACACACACACACACTCACACACACCACACACACACACACACCACACACCCCACAAGTCCTTGCATTACATCAGTAGCCCGCGAGACGTGAGGGGTTGGACATCATATGAAAATTAATAAGCTCACCTAATCTAATCGCCCCTTATCGAAACGCGGAATGCCAAGCTGGGCGTCCGTTGTTCCAATACCTGCTTTGTACTCAGGGGTGTCGCGAGGGTGTAGGCCAAGGGTGAAAGGAGAGAGAGTGGGGGTGTGTGTGTGTGTGAGGTGTAAATGTGTGGTGTAAGAGTTTTTTTTTTTTTTAGTATGTATATGAGGGGAGAGGGGTAGTTTGTGAAAGGGGTGGGGGGGAGGGGAAGAGGAGGGAGGGAAAGGAGGGGAAGGAGGAGGGAGGGAGGAGGGAGGGAGGGAGGGAGGATAGTCAGAAATGCGAACACGATTGGGAGAAAGAGCAATAAAACAGGTTAAGTTTATGTCCGTTACTCTGACAGAATTCGTACGTGTGTGTGCGTGCGTGTGTGTGTGTGTGTGTGTGTGTGTGTGTGCGTTTATGTGTGTGTGTGTGTGTGTGTGTGTTTGTGTGTGTTTGTGTGTGTGTTTATGTGTGTGTGTTTGTGTGTGTGTGCGTGTGTGTGTGTGTTGCGTGTGTGCGTGCGTGTGCCTCTGTGTGTGTGCGTGAGTGCGTGCGTGTGCGTGTGCGTGTGTGTGCGTGTGACGTAGGACCCACAAGGGAACATTCGTGAAGCCTAGTTTGTGCCAGCGTCCATTACTATAATGGAAGTGTGAAGGTGATCGGGCCGAGATAAGAATTTCTTATCGTTATCAGTAGAGGCCGGCGCTATCTGCATTGTGAGGCAAGGATAGAAAATAGAAATTGAATGAGGAGGTGAATGATATGTAAGATTGGAATGAAACGAGGATAGAAGTAGAATAAATAGATGAGGGAGAGAGAGGGGAAGAGAGAGAGAGGGAGAGAGAGAGAGAGAAGAGAAGAGAAGAGAGGAGAGAGAGAGAGAGAGAGAGAGAGAGTTGGTGGGAGGGAGAGAGAGAGAGAGTGAGAAAGGATGAGAGAGAGAGTGAGAAAGTGAGAGAGAGAGTGAGAAGGATGAGAGAGAGAGTGAGAAAGGATGAGAGAGAGAGAGATGAGAAAGAGAGATGAGAAAGGATGAGAGAGAGAGTGAGAAAGGAATGAGAGAGAGAGAGAAAGGATGAGAGAGAGAGAGAAAGGATGAGAGAGAGAGTGAGAAAGGATGAGAGAGAGAGTGAGAGGATGAGAGAGAGATGAGAAAGGATGAGAGAGAGAGAGAAAGATGAGAGAGAGTGAGAAAGGATGAGAGAGAGAGTGAGAAAGGAGAGAGAGAGAGTTGAGAGAGAGAGTGAGAAAGGATGAGAGAGAGAGTGAGAAAGGATGAGAGAGAGAGAGAGAAAGGATGAAGAGAGAGAGAGGAAGAGAGAGGAGAGAGAGAGAGAGAGAGAGAGAGAGTGAGAGAGAGAGAGAGGATGAGAGAGAGAGAGAGAGGAGAGAGAGAGAGAGAGAGAGAGAGAGAGAGAGAGAGAGAGAGAGAGAGAGAGAGAGAGAGAGAGAGAGAGAGAAGAGAGAGAGAGAGAGAGAGAGAGAGAGAGAGAGAGAGAGAGAGAAAGAAAAGCAAAAAGTAATGCTCAAATATATAAAATAAGAAACAGAGAATAATTTCTGACATATATTATAACTTTATCTATTAATGTTTTTTTATCGTGCTCTCCTATGACCTTTCTTCCGATAGTACCTATTTCTCGTTTTTATCAGTTTATAGTGTTCTACTTTAAATAAATTAACAATTCTTCGTATGTGCTTCTTATTTGTATGTCATTTGCTGTTGTTATCGTTAAAATCATTTGTATTTCTATCACTGTTATTGTTGTGTTCACTGTTGCTGTGATTATCATTTATCACTTATTATTGCTTTCAGTGATACCTAGTATCATTATTACTGGTAAGAAATAGTTGTGGCTTATTTTTATTCGATTTTATCAATGATTTGTATCCTCATTATTCATGTTGACAATGTCACTGCAACTTTCATTAGGCTCGTCAGCGCATTATGAACATAATTAGCTGTGGTGATTATCTTTCGATCTCTTTCTCTTCTCTCTCTGTTCCTCTCTCACGTCTTTCTTCTTCCCTTCCTCTCTTCACTCTTTTCTCTCCAACCTCACTTCCTCTGTTCTTCCTTAGCTCTTCGCTCTCCCCCCGTCTTCCTTCCTATCCTTTCCCCTCTCCCTCTCCCTCCCTCCTTTCACCGCTATTTCTTATTTTTCTCTTCCTCCGTCCTCCCTTTTCCCTACCTTCTTTCTCCTTCCGCTCCTCGACCTTCCTCTCCTCCTCCTTCGTATTCCCATCATATATCCGCCCTCCTCCACCTCTCCCCTCCCTCCTCCCTTCCTCTTTCCACCCTCCATCCTCCTTCCACCCTCCTTCCATCTCCCTTTATCCTCCTTCCATCTCCCTTCATCCTCCTTCCACACTCCATCCACCATCTTTCCATCTCCCTTTACCATCCTTCCACCCTCCTTCCATCTCCCTCCACCCTCCTCCCAACCTTCTTCCATTTCCCTCCATCCCCTTCATCCTCCTTCCCCCTCTTCCACCCTCTTCCATTGCCCTCCTTCCTCCTTCCTCCATCCTTCCATCCTCCTTCCACCCCTTCCCCCTCCCCTCATCCTCCTTCTCCCTCCTCCCCCTCCTCCATCCTCCTTCCCCCTCCCTCCATCCTCCTTCCATCTCCCTTTATCCTCCTTCCCTATTCCTACCCCTTCTCTTATTTTACTCCTCATACTTGAGAGTAAAATCTTGCAAATGACTCTAACTAGCGCATAATCAAGATCATAAAAAGAGGAAAGTCCCGCATGGCGCGGGTAGAACGAGGGGAAAAAAGGGGAAAGGAGGTAGACGAGGAGAGGGGACGGATAGGGAGGAGAGGAGAGGGGAGGGAAAGAGGAGAGGAGAGGAGAGGAGGGGAGGGGAGGGAGAGGTAGAGGAGAGGAGAGAGAAGGGGGAAGGAAGGAAGGGGAGGAGAGGGGAGGGGAGAGGGGAAGGGGGAGGGGAGAAGGGGAAGGAATGAAGAGAAGAAGGAGGGGAGGGGGGGGAGGGAGGGAGGGGGAGGTAGAAGAGGGGAGGGAAGAGAAGGGAAGGTAGAGGAGAAGAGGGGAGGAAAGGAGGGAAGGGCAGAGAGGGGAGGAAGAGGGGGGAAGTGAAGAGAAGGGGAGGGGAGGAGGAGGGGAGAAGGGGAAAGGGAGGTAAGGATAGGGACGTTAAGACGACGCAGCAAGCGGAGAGGGAGGGAGGGAGAGGGAATATGGAGGGTTGGAAAGGAAGAGGGAGGTAGTAGAGAAATGGAAGAGCGGAGGAGGAGGAGAAATAATGATGATGATGATGATAGATAACAATTATAAGAGGAGGAGGAAGAAGAAGAAGAGAAGGAGGAGGAGGAGGAGGAAGAAGAAAGAGGAAGAGGAGGAGTAAGGAGGAGGAGGAAGAAGAAGAGAAGGAAAGGAGGAGAAGGAGGGAGGCTGCAACAAGTTAGTAGGAGGAAATGTAAGCGGAGGGAAGTAGAGTGAGGAGGTGGAGAAGAGAGAAAGGAAGAATGGGGGAAGTGGAAGGGAGAAGAGAAGGAGAAAACGAGAAAGGGAAGGATGAAGGAAGAGAAGGAAGAAGGAGATAAGGAAGAAGGAAGAGAAGGATAAGACAAGTCTCTCTCTCTCTCTCTCTCTCTCTCTCTCTCTCTCTCTCTCTCTCTCTCTCTCTCTCTCTCTCTCTCTCTCTCTATATATATATATATATATATATATATATATATATAATATATATAGATATCATATATGTGTTTGTGTGTTGTGTGTGTGTGTGTGTGTGTGTGTGTGTGTGTTATTGATTTTTTCTTGTTTAATCTTTGATATCCGAAAATCAAGTTACACCCTCGTTATTTTTTTTTTCTTATTCTAACGATGATGAAGCGAAGATCCGGGAATATCCTTTTGATATTAAACTTCACTAAATGCGCTTTGTGAAGTTTAATAATGAAATTTGTCAAAACTTTAAAACATATAATTTTCGTGGATTCTTTGATATGTTTTAGACAAATTCTTGAGCAGAAGGGTTTCCAGGTGTGGTAGTGTGTGTGTGTGTGTGTGTGTGTGTGTGTGTGTGTGTGTGATGTAAGTGTGTGTGTGTGTGGATATATTTATACCTGTGCGTGCGCTATTAGTAGTCGGCGCAGAACCCTTGCAACACGGTCAGTTGATGTGCAACATCCATTTAATACGCAGCCCCCATCCCTTTTCAACCAGTGATTGTTTTTATCCGGCTGAGGAGCAAACCGTTCCCCTCATTTTTGGGCGATGAATAAAACGTTGATTTATGCAGATTAGGAAGGATCTATTAACATACAAATTCGCGTCTAATTTCCCGTGATGAAGGAAGGCCAATTCAGCGGCCGGGATGATGATAATGAGGAATGGCTTTGGGTTGTATGATTAATTTAGTTATCAAGGTTTTCTAGTACGTCATCACACTGGGGAATTGCGACCATTATCTCTTGTGTTGGATGAAGAATCTTATTAATTGTAATTGGTTCGTATGTATAATACATACACTTGAACGCAAACATATACGTGCGCGCGCATGTACATACAGATACAATGCAAACACACACACATACACACGCATACGTGCACGCACAGAAGAAAAATGCAAGCAAATAAACGTACACTATCGGGTTCACTCAACAAAAATGCGTTTAAAAATATTTTTATTTTGATATAGACATAATGGACGATTAAAGATATAACTTTAATAAAGATATTAACAAAACTTATAAAAAAAACAATAGTACACAGCTTTAATTATCCTGCACTGACTGATTAAATCTTATTTTTAATTATTTTCATTTTAGGAAAATCGAAACCCGTTGAATAATTAAATCGTCTTTAATTTTAGCAATTAAAAATGCATGGTTTTAAAGGGCATAGAGGCAAACCTTTTTTATGGAATATCAATTATTAATTAGCTTTTGGGTGCGTTATTATTAATTCACAGTTTATTTGTTGCATCCTTAATTATGTAGTTAGGATAAAGATATTTGTGTGTGTGTTTGTATGTGCGTATGTGCAGGAGTAGAGCATATATATGTGTCCGTGTGTGTGTGTGTGTGTGTGTGTGTGTGTGTGTGTGTGTGTGTGTGTGCGTGTGTGTGTGTGTGTGTGTGTGTGTGTGTGTGTGTGTGTGCGTGCGTGCGTGCGTGCGTGCGTGGTATGTGCGTGTGTGCGTATGTGCGTGCGCCCATGTATGTATCTGTGTCTCAATCAGTGGCTCTCACTCTCCGTACAATCCATCATGTGCCTCTCTATTTGCTGTGGTCAGTCGAGTGCCATAACTCAGTGCCACGCTCGCAAATACACCGTCATATTTCACGATGGCATTTCGGTGTCACAAAGCAGCGTGCAGTGTCGTCCCCGTGAATGCAGTGGCGGTGGTGATGATGTGGGAAAAGGGTGTCGGGTCGGGTTAGCTGTGGGTGGGGTGTGGGTTGATTTTCTGTTTGGTTTCTGTATTTTTCTCTTTTTTCTTTCTTTCTGTTTCTTGTGTCTCTGTCTTTGTATCTCTTTCCTGTCTTGTCTCTCTCTCTCTCTCTCTCTCTCTCTCTCTCTGTCTCTCTCTCTTCTCTCTCTCTCTCTCTCTCTCTCTCTCTCTCTCTCTCTCTCTCTCTCTCTCTCTCTCTCCTCTCCCTCCCCCCCCATCTCCCTCCCTCCCCCCCCTCTCTCCTCTCCCCCTCTCCCTCCCCTCCCCTCCCTCTCCCTCTCCCTCCCTCCCTCCCTCCCTCCCCCCCTCTCCTCCCTCCCTCCCTCCCTCCCCTCCCCCCGCCCCCACGCTCTCTCCCTCACTCTCTTGCCTCCTCCGCATCAGATTTCGGCGTCGATTATCCTCATCCGTCAGATCCGAGCGGGATCTCCTTCCCCTCGTCTTTTAAATCGGCGTTAATGCATCTCACTCGTCGGTCTGTCTTATGATAGCCTGATTCGATTCATGGTTGTTGTTGCTTTCTGATTTTTTTTCTTTCTCTCTCTCTCTCTCTCTCTCTCTCTCTCTCTCTCTCTCTCTCTCTCTTCTTTCTTTCTTTCTCTCTCTCTCTCTCTCTCTCTCTCTCTCTCTCTCTCTATCTGTCGCATTTTTGTTTCTTCTCGTGAGGTGAAGAGGGGGGGGAGGGGGGGTTCATTTCGTTATTTTATTGTGTGTATTTTTGGATTTATTTATTTATTTTGGATAGTGAAGGTGGTGGCTGTAATGAGTATTTTGGTAACATGAATAATGGTAATGGTTATGACAGTTTTGTTGATGATGTTAATGACATGTATAAATGGAATTATAATTATGATAATCACGACGCTGATTTTGCTAAAAGTGATGATTATAAAGAAAATTCTACCACAGTTTTTTTTTAAAGAAAATATAATAATATCCAAGTGAAATCTACTTCCTACCCTGGGCTCGATTTGATAACAGAATCTAATCAACTACTCTCGTTGACCTTTGACCTTGGCCAATCTACCCGTAAGTCCTCGCAGTCCGTCTGAAACTCTTCGCATCATGCCACAGACAAACCAAGTCTCGCCGATGACCGATCGATAAACCCACCATTCACCTCTTCTCTACTCCTACCTCACCCTACTACCTACCCTCATCTACTCCCTCTACTCCTATCCTACTCCTGATCCCCCCCATACCCTCACTCTATCCTACCCCATCTTCTAGTCACCCTCATCTACCTCCTCTTTCTACTCCTATCCTTACCCTATCTAGCTCCTCTTTCTACTCCTATCCACCCTCTACCCCCTCTTTCTTTCTATTCCTATCATCTACCTCCTCTTTCTACTCCTATCCCCTCATTACCCTCTTTACTCCTATCCTACCCTCATCTACCTCCTCTTTCTACTCCTATCCTACCCTCATCTACCCCCTCTTTCTACTCCTATCCTACCCCATCTACCCCCTCTTTCTACTCCTATCCTACCCCATCTATTCCCCTCTTTCTACTTTCTATCTACCCAATCTACCCCGTGTTTCTACTCCCTTAACTGCTATACTATCATGCAATAAATGGCCGTTGAAATAGCATTTTAACTCTAACAAAGAACAAAAAACCTCCGACCACACAGCTCATTTATCTTCTCGTTATCATTACTTACTCACTCACTTCTTATCTTCGCCGGTGCTAAAAAAAGAAAAAAAAAATGTTCGAAATGAAGCCTCCTTTGCTCTGTTGCTTCGACCAGGGCTTCGACCAGGGCTTCGGTACTGCAGAGAAAGGGGTACGGGTTCGGACGCCACGACGAAACGTATTTTCCGGGACGAGTGAAGCACCACCTGCGACTCCTCGGACACGCGAAGCACGCTTCACCCTTGGCGGTGGCTCTGTCGCTTTGGGCTTTGGGTTTTGTTTCGTTGCTTTTGTCGGGGCGTTTTAATTCTTGTTGTTTTGTGTGTTGGTAAGGTGAGATGAAGCTAAACAGCTGTTATTGTATATACTATTATATATATATATATATATATATATATATATATATATATATATATTATATATATATATATATATATATGTGTTGTGTGTGGTGTGTGTGTGTGTGTGTGTTGTGTGTGTGTGCATATATATGTATTTCACG
>NW_020871237.1:137500-142500 GCF_003789085.1 Penaeus vannamei
AGTTGAAAGTAAAAGGAGGCGATAAAGATGTCAAAAATTTAGTTTCCCAAACAGAACTAATTTAAGCATGGAACAGTCTTCCAAAAGAACGTTGTGTGTGACGAAAATATGCATCAATTTAAAAAGTTATACGATAATTTGAATACAACAGACGGGACCATATGAGCTTAGCTCTTCTCCCGTATTGCAATAACTAGGTAAGAACACACACACACACGGCGGCAGCACTAAACAGCATATATGCTTTTTTAGAGCAATGAAATTAGTTACAAGAGAGCATAAGTAATCTTAATGTGACAATTAACGAAAATCAATTGCAAAGTTGGCAATATGGGAAAACTTAATTTTAGCACGCTAAATAAAACGAACTAAAGAGAAAGTGATGCTTAAGCCAACAATAACAATATCACTGACAATAATAAAATCTTGATAAACGTAGATATATGGGAACAAAACCAAAACATTTGTAATTGCTTTGTATAGAAAACACTTTTTTTTGCCGCGCAAATTCAAGAGCAACCATTACTGTTACGAAAATGAACAATAATGATAATGGCAATATATTAGTATTGATTGTGATTATGCGCAATAAGGAATAAAAATATTTATATTACCATAAGTGCTTAATATTCATTTGACTTTGGATTTAAAATGATAAAATCCCTCCGGCTGAAAGGTAAATATATATATATATATATATATATATATATATATATATATATATATATATATATATATATATAATATATATACATACATACATATATATTACATATATATACATACATAATACATATATATATATATATATATATATATATATATATATATATATATATATATATATATATATATATATATATATATATATATATATAATATATATATATATATTCATAAAATGACACCAGGATCAACATAAAACAATTGGAAAACAAAAAACAAATACAAACCAGCATTATCGTTTCTAATGCTTAAATTAGATAAAATTACTATATATTTTTGGCGGGCAAATTCGAAAGTGCTGCCCTCTCTCGGCGGCGGGTGTAAGTTACCAACAGTCATGTAAACAACATAATCGAGATGGACGAGGATTTGGCTGATTACATCCACAAATTGAAGGTGTCAGACGACCTCTTCAAAGATATCAAGTTTTATGCGACAGGAAAGATCCCAGATGAGGTTCGTGATGGAGAAGAGTAGCGTGGAATGGCTCCTATTTGACCATATTTCGAGTTTGTAGTGTTCTTCTTTGGCGGTTATTTACAAAGCCCATCAAACATTGCCTTAGAATTGTTATTATACTAGATCTGTTCACAGTGAGTTATGTTTTTGAGTATCGGAAAAGCAAGTGGCTACAGGTGAATTTTCGCTACAGGTCAATTTCATGCTAGCCTTGTTTTAGACGAAAAATAATACATGCAAACGATAAAGCGAGTGATTCTAAAGAACTTATCTTCTATGTAATTCAACTGCAGCTCAAAATAACGAAGTTATTCGACACGCAAGTGTCTGGAATTTTACCATCATTTCCAATGTGGGTGATGGCAGTTTGAAATTAGATCAGTATCCCTGTTATCTTGTTAGATTCTCTTGGGTATTGTTTCATTCTCATACAGCCATATGATACAATGTAAATCTAGCCTGTAATGGACAGAACAACAAAGAGGAAGATGATTTTCACATTGGTATTTCCACAAAGTTGAATATAAGAAAGTTCTGCAACATATCTGGGGAATGAATAGAAGGTAGGAAAGGTTAGGTTTGGGTTTTTGGGTTCACATGATACCTTGGTTTTGGGACTTTGTCTCTGGAGGAAGTGTTGCTTGGTAACAGTTACCTGCTTTAGTATAGTGTTTCATGTTGACCATACTGATATGGGGAAAATATGATTACTCATATAGAAAAGGGAAATCTACACTTAATGAGTCTTGAAGTATTCTGCCCAGACAAAGAAAAACAGGAAATTAAGAAGATAGGATGCAATAAATGGTGCAGAGAGTCCACAGCAATCCAGTGTGGGTCTTGGAGTAGAGCCCCTAATAAGGAAATACAGCAATAGTGTGGGGGTCTGGAGACGAAGCCCTTGTTAACGCTGTAGGGAAAACAAGTATTGGAACTCCATTTTGCGAGATGGAATGTTGTATACAAAATGGAAGATGATATTGAGTAATTTACCAAATGATGCGCGGTATATGCACAAATAACCTTTTTTATGTCTCAGTTGTGTTCATATGTTCAACTTAAGATGTTGGAGGTATCGATTCACGGAAACCTAATCGGGAAAATGTGTCAACAAGGCTCTGTGCCGCCTACTGGCCGACATAGCAGAAGTGCTGCCATCTGGGGAAAGCTTATGAATAATGATATACAATATAAAAAGTAGTCTAGTCTACTCAATTAACGGTAATTATTTGATTGACATATGATGAAAGTTTACACACAAAAAACAACCACTTTTCATTCCATTTCGTATACGGCATTCCATTTCGTGAAATGAAATTACATTACGTGTTTTCCCCAGACCCCTTGTTAGGAAGGTTTTGGTAATGTTTGTGGATCTCCAAGAGTGGCCAAAGTAATGGGAACTTAAGACGTTTTAAGCAGGGAAAGTTCTTGCCTGAAATCTCAAGCGTTTTTCTTGCTAACTCAAGCATTTCGCTTGCTTTCTCAAGCGACCTCCGTAGATGGCTAGACTTGCGCTTGCTAAGTCAAGCGGTGTACCGTCACCATGGCAACGGTGTCGGTCGCGTGCTGTACTGGTCACAATCCTTTGAATGCGGGCGTTGGCCAGGAACTCCGCTTAATATCTTATCAGATAAATAATTTTTTTCACGGTATCTGATTCTGTAATTTTCTTAAAATCATATTCAAAGAAATTGAAATTAACTGAAAACGAAAGAAGATAATGAAGATTATGGGAATAAAAAGTGCTTTACTTATAAATAATAAATTATTATAAGACGAACAATTTACCTCTTATTGTACTGTTACTCCTCGTCTCTCAAAATTGAGAATATATCTGCTATTCTATTTCAAGTGAAAAAAGTCTTCAGAAATTCTAGCAACATGCTTCTCTTGATATGGTATTCGATGAATTTTTATGTTTAACCTCATAAAATCGGATATATGGGAATGGGTAGGCCTATATTTTAATTCAAGGGTATTCATTTGTTTTGATAACACTTTAGAATGAAAGGGCTGTCAATCGGAAGTGCGTGTCATTGTTTTAGAGGCACTTTATATGAATATAAGAGAAAATATTGTGCTTTGTTAAGATGTTTGGGTAGATTTACTAGCTTGTCAGTTGTTTTGAATTGCGCACTCAAAACTGTTACCAACTACCAGTGAAATAAACTCCACCCTCGACTTGTGCATAAGTTATCTCTTTCCGAGATTGTTGGTGGGAATATTGCTTTTAATACCCAAGTATGTATATTTTGTGTGTTATTTTGATATTTCTATGCTCATCAAGGACAGTTATGATTTGTACTTTATAAAAAGACACTTCCATGTGTCTGGCATCACTGAACAGGCCCTGCCTGCCTTGGAAAGCATTTTAAGCAGGGAACGGTACAGCGCTTGGCCTATTGGCAAGAATTCTTGCCCAAGCGCTCCCCTGCTTAAAACGCTTTTAGTCTCAAAGGGGTACAGTCACTTGTCTTAAAGAAATTGCCAATGGTTTCACTTAAGTTATTTGTGATATAAAGCAACAGATCGTGCATATTACGTGAATAATTAAAACAAGAAATGACTGTGAAGTGGAATGGCTGTGTGACACTGAAAAATGATCAGACGGGAGGGCATGAAGTTCATTAAAGAATTCAGGGGTAAAACAAGCTGAATTTGAGGTTAAACTAGAATAGTAAATGTCTACAATAGGATTGCACCCTTCAGAGACGAAGTTCGCGACTCCCAAACAATTTTGTGGGATCTTGTGGGAAATTTGGGGTTGGGGGGTGATTTTGTTTATACCACACATTTTAAAAATGCCGTGGATATTGATCCGGCACCGGATTATAACAGTTTGGTTATTCGTCCGGCATACATGCGCACTAACTATTTGCGCGCAAACACACACTCGCGCATTAGCCTTGCATACAAACTTTGCTGCTGTTTTTGTGTTCATTGTTCATGGCTAAGGGTTGATAATTGATTATGGATTCCTTCAAAGTTGGAAGTGAATTTGCCAGTTTTGCTTATGTGAAGGACAGCTTGACCAAATTTCAAGAGAGCACTTTCACACAGTTTATGTCAAAGATTCAAGGACTGTTCCAGCACCTTTGAAGCGTACACCGGATGAGAAAGTAAAGCCAGAGTTGAAGTACTCCTACTTATTGTTTGCCTGCATCAGGAAATACGTCATTCGGGAGGGGGTGTGGGGGCGAAGCCCCCTATAGGAAAATACTCGCTTGTTCGTTCGTGCAACACCGTGTCGAATCAGTCGAATCTTCTTGTGGGTATCTATATTTTTCACTTTCTTTATCATCTGAAATACTATCCTTGGCTTGGATTTTCAATTTCCCTCATTCTTTTGTTATTTAAAATGCATGGTATGAACGAAATACCCCAAACCCCTGATTCCCCACGGGATCCCTCAACATTGTTGGCAAGAGTCGGGGACTTAGTCTCCAATGGGTGCGGTTCTATCATTTATAGGCACGATAAAATCACAGAATAGGGATGAAAATCACAGAAATGTCAAACTGTAGCAAACTTACCATGTATGTCCACTCAGTCCTAAGTATAATTAAAATTTTTGATGATGTGCACACCTGCCGGAAAAATAGCTCTTCAGTTGCAGGCTTCTGACAAAAAAAAGCCAGAAAAATATCCCAGCAGAGTCTCAATCCGACTATGAATATTGCGTGAAATGACAAAGACAAAATTATAGACAGTGCACAAGCGCGAGTGTATGCCGGACGAATAGCCAAAATGTTATAAAATCCGGTGCCGGAACAATATCCACACACTCACACACACACACACTCACACATACA
>NW_020871237.1:147500-160000 GCF_003789085.1 Penaeus vannamei
CATTCTGTATTCTGAACTAGCAGAACAGTATTGTAAAGCACTTTGATATTATTTTAAATTGCACATGGCAAGCATGGATGAAAGGTATGGTTTGGTGATACACTATTAAATGTATTATATCAGTGGTGATGGAATTGCAGCCTACCTCTGTGTTGGGTTGCACCATAGACAATTTTCCAGCACACTCTTGAGGGGCTGTAGCTCCTAAACTGCAGTTCCAAGAGCCAAATAGGTGAACTGTATAGGGCACACAACCAGGATCTGGCATACTGCACATAAAGCGCATACTTGCCAATCAGCATTCAGCTTCAACTCATTATGTCTAGAATAGTTGCACAGTTATTAATAGGTTCATTTGTTTCTTTTTCTTCCTTTGTAGGTTTTAAAGCTGTTGACAGATGGAGGGGCCAAACAAGATGCACACATCACAGATTTCATGACCCATCTTGTCACAGGAGAAGATCCCAATGAAAATGATGTTGGCGTTGTAAAAGATATATACGAGAAACCTGTTGTTACGCAGCGATGGGTCATACTTTCAGTCAAGTGTGGGAAGCAACTGCCGTATCCTTTATTTATGTTGTTATTATATATTTCTACATATGTGCATGAGCCAAAGGAGGATTTTCTTTTGCTTAAATGTTATGTTGATGGCTCTGTTTCTCTCGTCCAATCTGTTCCTTTCATTTTTACTCCCTCCTCCATTCACTGCTTGTCATTTATTGTGCAAAATATAGTTTTACAGGTTTTTCCTTAACATTTATACAGGGTAGAAGGTTTCAACCCTGAAAACAATCAAGTGTTTTCTGGTGTGGTTGCTAGTATATCAAAACTAGGGAAAGAAGATGCTCTAGCCATTTGGGCTATGATAACATTTTCAGGAGGACAGTTGAAACTTCACCTCGACAATTCATGCACCCATCTTATTATTGGAAAACCAGAAGGGGTAAGTAGTTGTACTCTAAATTTTACCTTTTTCTATGTATACATGTGGAACATGAAATATGAAATTGTTGTAGTTATCATTATTGTTATAATCATTATTGTTGTTTTATGTCTAGGCAAAGTATACAACAGCACTTGAATATGAAGATAATCTCAGCATTGTGACTCCTGACTGGATCACTGAGTCCATAGCAGAAGGGGAAAGATTAGATGAGACAGAGTACCATCCAAGGCTGCTAAGACTGCCCAAGTCAGATTTAAGGCACACACCTGAGCCAAGTACAGTGAGAGAGCGAAAAAAGAAGGATACGTCTCATCACCAGAAGAATGAGGAGTTGAAGAAGAAAGAAGAACCAAAGAAAAAGGAGGTTGAAAAGAAGTCACTCTTTGATACTTTGCAATTTAGTGATGATGAGGAAGAGAGTAGCAAAGGCAACTCTTTACTAGATCAACTGAAGACTCCCCAGTCTTGGAAACAGCCAAGTACCAAGCCAACAATAACAACAAGAGCTTCAGCTAGTACTACTTTTGGCTCTCCAATAGCTCATGATAAGCCTAGAGCTCCTTTGACAGCACCAATCTCCATAACAAATCCACCGCAGACAGTAACAACTCGATCTGTCACCCCCCAGCCCAGCCCAGCACCCAGGGCCATTGCTCAGACCACGGCTGCAGGTTTGCGACAAGTTGCAACTCCACCAACTACAGAACTGACTGACCCATCAGAATCTGATGCAAGTCCATCAAGACCAATTTCAGCACAAGGGCTACGTGCTGGACTTCAACAGACTGCAGCATCTTCAGGTCCTTCCTCAAGCATGGGACCAGCACAGACTACCAATGCACGTTCCTCTGCACAGTTAGAGGCACCATCTCCTGCAAACACAACCTCTATGGCTCAGCCAACCCAAGGTTTGTCATTGTTATCTACACCTAATGCTACTTTGATTTGCTGATTAATAATGTCTAGATTGCTGGTCATATACATGTGTTGAAAATATGGATGTTCTCTTTGTAACAGTTATTTTTCTCCTCTTTTTATTTCTGATTCTTGAGTGTCGTTTTACATATATAAATTTGTGTAGAATCTTTTGCAGGACATTGTACTTGCTCACATGGATTACATAATTGTAATTTATTTCCCTTTTGTTTCTCAGGCAATGTAGCTCGTGCAACTCCTCCAATACCTTCACGAGTAACCCCACCAAACACATCTCGTGCTACTCCTCCTAACACTGCTCGTGCCACACCACCTAACAATGCTCTTCGAGTTACACCACCTAATGCCTCTCGTACAACCCCACCCAGTACCTCAAGAGCTACTCCACCAAATACTTCTAGAGAAACTCCTCCAGCACGAACTACCCCAACACCCCCCATGTCTTCTCGTGCAACTCCCCCTTCCACAACTCACACACCATCACCAATCACCTCTCGTGCAACACCACCAACCACAGCCAGAGCAACTCCTCCTGTGATTTCAAGAGGGAATCCTCCTGTGGTTGGTCCTGCTGGGCCCAGAGTTCCTGCAATGCCGCTAACAGTGACTAACCCAGGTGTTCGAGCTCCAGGAGCAGTGTCACAAGTGGCTCCAGGAGAAATCCCAATACCCAACATGCCACAACAGGTTCATACAGTAAGTACAAGCACCTGTATTATGTTGTATATTGACATTGGTATTGGAGTATCATTGAGAATAGGTATATTTTTACATCACTTTAACTGAAATACTCTCATCCAGGTTGCAATCCCAGGGGCAGTTGTTAGACTTCCACAGGGTGTTACCCCACGAAAGTTACAGATGATGACTCCAACAGAACGGCACTCCTTTTTGCAAAACCTCCATCAAAAACAATTACAGGAACAGCAATCCAGGGGAAAACCTCGTGCTGGAAAGCCTCCTGGTCCACAGGTAAGCTTTAATCTTACAGTTTAGTTATTCATATGACAAAGTGAAAGTTGTGAGGAATGTGGGCCAATTTATGTTACAAAGACAAAATTTCTATTACAGTATAAACAGGGTGTAAGATATGCAGCAGCTGGTATCCATACACCAGGTACCCCAGCAACACCTGGCACACAAGTTTCCTCGTGGCCTGGCACAGGTCAGGGAACACCAGTTGTAAGACCAGCAATGGCTGGCAGTGGCCCAGGAACTATAGCTGTTTCTTATCAATCTGGGCAAGTGCAAGGGCAGACTCCTGGAGCTCCCCAAGTTGTTACAGCAGTTACTCCAGGTGAAGGTGTGCGACCAGGATGGCCTGGACCAGGACAACAGCAACAGTACCCAGGAGGTCAGCCTCAACCAGGTACAAGGGTTGTTGTGGGTCAAACAAGCTGGCAACAGCAGCAGCAACAGTCAGGTATTCGTGCTCAGGCTCCAGCTACTCCAGGACAACAGCCAACCTCTCAAACATTGTTACCACAACATGTACAACAATTACAGCTGCAGATTCAGCAGTTGTGCCAGCAGTTCCCTCATCTTACACAGCAAGATGCTTCACAGTTGATCCCTCGTATTCCAGCTCATTACCGCCAGATACAGCAGTTAGATAATGCTCAGCGAAGTGAGTATTTAGCACAGCTAGAACCCAAAGAGAAGCAAGTTGTTACTTACTTCTTTCTAAGGAAGCAGCAGCAGCAGTTATTCCACCGTCATCAAATACTACAGCAACAACAACAGCAGCAGCAACAGCAGCAGCAGCAGCAACAGCAACAACAGCAGCAGCAGCAGCAGCAACAACAACAGAAAGTAGGTACTCCTCAGCAGTCTCCTCATAACTGGCAACAACAACCACAGCAGCCAGGGCAGCAGCCTGCCCCACAAGCAGCAGTTCAGAGTGGTCAATATCCACCTATGTCACCCCATGGAAGGCCAATACCAGGCCGTCCAATGCCTCAAGGTTATCCAGGATGTCAGCCTGGTGGTGTAGTATCACCAGGTCAAGGATCTCCTCATATGGTAGCTGGAGGTCAGCTGACTCCACAACAACAACTTACACCACATGTTTCACCATTGGCATCTCCTCATGGACATTCACCCATTCATAGGGGAGATGGAACTCTTATGGGTCATCCAGGAGCTATTCAGGGATCCCCTGTGCCTCAGAACCTTGTTAATCAACAGAACTTGGTTAATCCAAAGACTAAGACTGCTTTGGCTATTCATCTAACAAACAGAGGAGTGATATCACAAGGCCCACAGGGGCCCATTGAGGTTCCACCACATGTAGTACAGAAGCCTGGCTTACCACAAGAAGCTGTTCAAGGTAATAATCTTTATTTAATGTATGTATACCCAGTGGCAGATTTGGGTAGATGTAGACACATCCACTTCCCCTCCCATAACATTTATAATATCACCATTATTATTGTTATTTGCTTGTTATGCCCACCATTAACAGTCATCCCAATACATCTGCCATTGTGTACACCTATGATATGTACTATTTATTCAATTTTTTTGAGTGTCATTTGCACGAGATGTTTAAAGCTATTAAAAAGATATGAAACAATATATTGCATATTTTCAGATTTGTCAATGATTTTGAAAGCATCAGTATTGTGTACCTACAATTCATTAATATTTTATGGTCATTTCATAGGTCCAGGAGGAGAGCCTGTAATGCTGTATCAACGTAGAGCACTTGGAAATATTACGGGATCAGTGACAAACAACTTAGTACGCCCTCCAGCTCAAGGTGCTCCAGTCGGTATTGTTGGAGGCCATGGTTATCCCAGGCCAGCTCCCCCTCCTCATCCTGCTGCAGCTACCCCACCCATGGCACCAACTACTTCACACTATCCTCGTCCTCATCTTGTTGGACACGATATCAACATAATGTGTAAGTTATTTTGTCTTGTTGTATTAAATGTGCTGTAAAAAGTATGTGTGTGTACAGTCCATTCTTGCAACTCAAAACAAATGAAATTTAAGGATGCCAGTGTAGGCAGCAAATAGTGAGACAAGAAGACAGTAACTAAAAGCTGGCTTATTCGATCACCTTGCTAACTCAGACCTCAGAATTAGGATCACAGAAAGAGAGAGAGAGATATGTGAGAATGAGACATGCCTGAAAAGTTATATTTCTCATCCGTTTCCAGATGAGTGATAACTCACTCAGGGGAGGGAAGTGCGGGGGATGGCCCCCACCGAAAAATGCTGGAATTCAAATCTTTCCAACTAATACTAGAGTTAGATGTACTGGAACTGTGCCAACTAAGATTTCCAACTGAGAGTTTGTGGGCCATGATGGTACAAGAAAGTTGCTGAAGGATGAGGGATACCATGTGGGAAAAGCGGGATGTATATATATATATAATACTTAAGTATAGGGTATGGGTAATACAGGGTATAAAGGGTAGTAGTATATAGCAGTAGTAGTATATGATATGTTATATACCGATAGTAGGTAGTATATAGGGTATTAGTAGGTAGGTAGGGGTGAGTATAGGTGTATAATAGGGTTACGCAACAGATTAACGAGGGTAATATATAGTACTGATATATATATATCATAGGGGAGTACTTAGGTATATGAGTAGTATGAAGAGGTTTAAAGCAGTTACAGGGGTACAGGGTAATATAGTATAGTAGTAGTAGAGTATATATATATATATGTTTATATATATAAAGTATAGTATATTGTGGTATTTAGTATATAGTAAGTTTTTATTCGGGGGGGGGGGTATATATATAGGGTAGGTAGGTATAAGGTAATAGGTATAGGGTATAGGGGTAAATATAGGATGATGAGGGGTAATACATAACATACATGGTAGTATACTGATGTGTTTGTGTGTGTGTGGTGTAGTATTATATAGGGGGGTAATACGGTGAGTAATAGGTATAGTGGATATGGTGGGGGGGTAGTAGTGAGTATAAGGTGATAGGGAGGTAGTATGATATAGGGTATAGCGAATAGCAGGGTAGGGTATTATAGGTGTTAATAGTATATAGTATACAGTAGGCAGTGAGGAGGTATATATGGTGGGGGTATTAGGTAGGGGTAGGGTATGAGTATAAGTATAGTGAGTATGGTGTATAAGTAGTAGTAGTAGGGAGGGGGGTAGGAAGGCGGGGTATGAGCGAGTAGCAGAGGTAGTAGGTATAGAGATTAGCTAGCGGTAGGGTAAGGGTTAGTTATGGAGGGGTAGTATAAGTAGGTATTAAGAGTGGTAGTAAGTATAGGGAAGTAGTAGGACACAAGCACACATGATAGTAGGGGTGGGGTGAGTGTACGGGTGGTTAGTAGAAGGTATATGGTATAGTATATAGGGTATACATAGTACAGGGGATATAGTGATACAGGTATAAGTGATACAAGTATGAGGGGGTAGTAGGGGGCTAGGAGTAGGGGGTATCGGATGATATATAATTTAGCATATATAGTACGGTATGAGCATAGGGTGAGTGATATACGAGTATGAGGATGGGTAAGGGAGTAAATATATATGTAGATACAGGAGAGATATTTATATATAGTGGTGACATATGTTAGTATATATAGTATGGGGTATAGGTGATATTAGATAGGGTATACATACAATGACAAATAGGTATACAGGGATATAGTGAGGTGTAAGTAGTGAGTATGTTATGTATGTAATGTGTATGATGTAGTTGTAGTAGTATATAGTATATAGTATGGGTAGTAGCTAGTATAGCGTAGGTGATAGTATATATAGGGGATAGTTATAGGGTGAGGGGGTGAGTATGAGTGAGGTAGTTTATATATATGTTTAACGTATATATTTGAGTGTCTATATATATGTATATAGGTTTATAGATATTTAGGGTAGGGTATATATATTCGGGGGTGTAGTAGAGATGATATTGTAGCTATATATGTAGTAGGTGAGTGTGGGGGTATAGTAGGTGGTATATATGGGATGTTTAATATATGATGATATAGGTGGGGGAGTAGGCAGTGTACAGGTGATATAGGTAGTGATATTAGTGTATATATAAGGTAGTAGGGGTATATGGGGCGTGATGGAGTGAGGTAGGTAGGGCAGGGAGGTGGGGGGGGTGAGTAGAGGTGAGGGGTAGGGGGTATGGTGAATAAGTATATTAGTATAGTGATAGTTTAGATATTTAGTAGAGGTACATAGGTAGGTATATATGTAGTATATAGATATAGGTATAGTATATATAGGCTAGTAGTAGTAGTAGAGGTGATATACAGTATTATATGTGGGGGTGTATGGGGGGGGTAATATGTGAGGGTGATGAGTGATTGTAGGGTAGGGTGAGAGTGGTGGGGGAGTTGGTAGAGGGTATAGTATGGTAGTTAGTAGTAGAGTAGGGTAGGTATAAGTATGATAGGTATACAGCATACAGTAGCAGGAGTGTGTATAGGGTATATAGGGTTATGAGTGTTGATATACATAACGATACATATTGATAGGGGTAGGGGGGGGTAGTAGGGAGGTATATGAGGTGAGTAGAGTGATACATGAGGTAGTATATATATATATGGTAGGGCAGTAGATACATATTATATATGTACGAGTAGTAGGTGGGAGTAGCAGTGAGATTAGTGTACGAGTGGAGGGGGGTATAGGGGGGGTGAGTGAGCGATGAGGTAGGGTAGTAGAGTGAGGCGTGTAGGGGTAGGGAGGGGTAGGTGATAGAGGGGGGGGGTAGGTATGGAGTTATATGTGTATAGGTATAGTAGTAGATTATATATGATATTTGTTTATATAATATATTATAGTCGTAGGTATATAATATATAATATAGGGTATTAGATATATAGATATGTTGTATCATAGTATGAGTATATATGTTTAGGTGATGACATATATTGTACGTATATATATTAGTGGTATATATATAGTATATAGGGTAGGTATTAGTATGATGTTGGGTAAGTACATAAGATATAGTATATATATAGTACATAGTGTAGGATAGGGTATATATATAGGGTATAGTATACGTTAGTAGATATTATAATAGGTAGTATAGGTGTGTTGGTGTGTGGTGTGTGTGTTTATGAACATAGAGTGTATAACTATATGTTTATATACATATATGGTGAGGTATAGAGGTAGTATAGGTAGTGAGGTTAGTATATAGTGATACAGTTATATATGTATATAAACTATATAGTATTTAAGTATAGTATTGGTAGGTGAGTATAGTGGTAGTTGGGTGATAGAAGTACTATATATATGTTTTGATATTCGGGGAGATAGTATATCTAGTAGGTATAGGTATATAGGGTATGAGGGGGTAGTAGTATATTTGGGTATATATCATATATAGTCGGTAGTAATATATAGGGTAGTAGAGGTAGTATATGGAGTGGTGAGGGTAGTAGAGTGGTATATATAGTGGCTATAGGGTAGTAGTATATGTTTTAGGGTTATAGTGTATAGTAGTATTTGGGGGGTATAGTAGGGTATAGTAGGGTAATAACTAGTATATAGATGTGTATGAGTGAGTTATAATAGTATAGGGTATATCTTAGTATATTATATATATATGGTTATGTAGGTATCTATAGTTATATATATTTTATGTATAGTATAGTAGAGATATATATTATATTAGTTATATATGATAGTATATATATGGTTATGTGGTATAATAGGTATATAGTATATATAATAATATATATGTTAGTATAGTTAGTAGTATTGTTATTATAGTATATTAGTTTTAATAAGATTTATAGTAGTTAAGTATATATTAGATAGTATGAGGTGAGCGTAAGTAGTACGTGATACATAGATATTATATTAGTATAAGTATATATATATTATATATATTATAATATATTATTTAAGATACACACACATATAGTATAGTGATATACGTATAGATACATATAGTTAGTATATATATATATATTAATATATAATATATATATACATGATATATACATAGTGATATTAGTATATACATTATATAGTGGAGAGACGTAGGATATTATTATTAGTATATGAGTAATGTGTAGTATAGTATATAGTACAGGTATTACATACATCAAATAAGATAAGTATATATATATAATATATACTATATAGATATTATATATTTATATATAGTATATTAGTATTGGTTAGATTGATGGAGTATATAATATTATTATATATATTATATTTATATTTAGGTATGATTGTATAGTATAATATTATTTAATATACATTTGGTATAGGATATAGGTATATATAGGTAAACTATATATAGTATAGGTATATATATATGAGTATGAGTATATGTATTGTAGTAGGTATATATTTATATATATAATATATATATCCATAATGTAAGGATATATTAATTATATATCATATGAGTAAGGGGTAGTATATATGTGAGATGATAGTATATGTTATTATGTGAGGATCATATATATAGTATAGTATACGTTACTATATAGTTATATATATATATATGTATGTGATATTTTAAATATATATTGTAGTAGTAGTAAGAGGGTGGTAATAGTATATACTGTATAGATAGTATATTAATATATTAAGATTATATATAGTATTTAAAGTGAGTATAGTAGTAGTGAGTGTAGGAGTAAGGTATAGTGTAGGATGATACACTTAGGTTGATATAGTAGTATAATATATACAGGGTAATAGGGTATAGGAGTGAGGGTTAGTAGTAGGGGGAGGTAGGGGTGAGGTAGTGATGAGTTAGTATTATATGTGGGTGTGTGTGGAAGTGTGTGCTGTGTGGTGGTGTGGTGTGTGGTGTGTGTGTGTGTGTGTCGTGTGGGGGTAGGGTGTGTGGTGTGTGTTGTGTGTGTGTGGTGTGTGTGTATTACTTATATATTTATGTATGTTTATATATATGTAAATTTATATGTGTTTAATATTGGCTACTCAGTATAATATAAAGTAGTATATATGCAGGTGAGCAACGATATTCTGCGTGCGAGGTATTAGTGTACTTTATTATTGCTATTGGAAATCATAGAATATGATAGTTGGTATTTGATATTAAGTACAAATGAAATTATTAATATTCAGACCTCTAATGTGCTTAATTTTGTGTATCTTCTAGTACCACGTGAGCTTTGCCTGGTTGGATGTGTTTTCTACATTGCTGATTACCATGGAGAAGTAACAGTGGAGACACTGCATGCTTGGAAGAGGGTCATTAACAGGCATGCTGGAGAGGTGTGTTTTGGGTAGCCCTCATAAACACATTGGTAATGTTTATCACTAATTGACTAGTATTAACTCTTTACTTCCAGGTGGCATGTCTGTTATGCCATACTGAGAATAGCCATTTTGTCAGGGATACTTGTCATGCCTCTTTTATCTTTTATGGTAATGAAAAAATAATAGAAAAAAAAAATAAATAAATAAAAAAAAGTTCATAACTGTCAGTATCTGAATTGCAAAGTAGAACTAATGAATGTATTTGTATATATAGGGCTTGAAAACATACATGCTAAGTTCACATGTGGCCCTGGATTTAGAAGTGTTCTGTAAAATTTAATAACCCTGAATTTTAAAATACATTTCCATTCCAAAACAGGTTGTTCCAATCTATGACTCCGCACGGGTTACTCACCTTCTCTGCAAACACCAGAAGTCACCAGTCTTTATGCAAGCAGTGCGTGAAAATAAACGCTGCATTACCATATTTTGGCTGAATGATGTTCTTCTTAGAGGAAAAATGGCTCCTCCATGGCAGGCTATTACACCTCCCTACTCCATGGGTTTGTAACTTAAGTACATGTGATTCATAAATCATTAAATCATAAAGTACGTGAATGGATGATGAAAGCTTGTGTTTCAAGTGTATGAACATAGAGCCAATTGTAGGAAGAGAGAGAGTAGTGCACTCCACCAGTAGACAATTGATGGGTGTGTATGTGGTGAGTGACGGGAGTAATGATGTGTGCATCGTTGCATGTGCTTGTGCATGTGCAGATTGTTATAGGGCAGGAGGATGAGGTGGCGATCGTCTGTCCAAGCCCAGGAGGCCTGGGGCCGCATGCTGAGCACAACTGAGTCATAGAAAAAAAAGATCTCAGGGTGTGAACATCTCCCACCGTGGTGGAAATGCGTGTGCGGTGGGGTTTGTTTTGAGGGGAGGAGTGAGGGTGGGTGAGGAGGGTTGGGGGGGGAGGGTGAGATAGAGAGGGAGGGGAAGATGGGAGATGAGGTGTAGGCTGTGACAGGGCAGGAGGTGCACACCACATGCTAAAGGACGACGCGGGGAGTACGAGGCGAGGCGAGCGGTGTGAAGGGACCACACCACAACATGCTTTAGAGACCATACACACACTTAAACCACGGACACACGAGAGTTGGGTAAGACCAGCGAGCAAGCGAAAGCAGGTGGTTTAGAACCACACGCGGAGCAGTGCGAGTGTAAACCAGCACACGACACGGGCGCGAGCGGACGAGAGGGCACACGACACCAGCGACGACGGACACACGGGCGGGACGACACACACAGCAACACACACATCACACACACACACACCACACACAGGGCACGACGGAGCAGGCAGCACGACAGGCAGGTTGAAGGAGCGACGAGGCGAGCCAGCGTAGTCGACACACACACATTTAAACCACGGGACACGACACAGACACCACAGCGGACACACACGACACACACACACACACACACACACACACACACACACACACTGACACAGCTTAGCTATACAGTATAGAGTATATAGGATATTGCAGTCTAAGCAGTAGGAGGTATACATGACATTCATATGAATACATACGATACAGGTACATATAGGTGAGAGGAGCGAGGTAGTGACGATAGCGAGTACACATAATAAACATATTATACAAGGCTCAACACCACACACACACGAGCAGGCACACGCACGACACACACGACAGCACAGCACACACACGACACACACACAACACACACACGAACACACACGACACGACACGACACAAAAGTAGGCAGCACGACAGAATACAGTGAGACAAGACTTGGTTCTCCGTGAACAATAAGAGTCAGGGGGGAGAACCTCGCCCGCCGCCGCCGGCCCCCGGGGCCCGCGGGGGGCCTTTTTTTTTTTCCTTTTTGCTCTCTGTTTTTGCTCTTTCTCGTCTCTCTACTCCCTCTCTCTCTCTCTCTTCTCTCTTCGGGTCGATCTCGTCTCCTCTCTCGTCCTCTCTCTCGTCTCTCGGTCGTCGCTCTCTCGTCGGTCTCGTGCTCTGCTCGTCCGCTGTTCTCCGCTGGTCTCCCCGGCGGTGCTACCCATGCTCCCGTGCGTGCGCCTGCGCCTCCGGCCCTCGGGCGGCGCCGCGACGCGCGTGACCGTGCGACGGAGACTGCAGAGCGGCAGCCGCTTCCCTCCCCCCGTCTGCGTCCGTCTCGGCGCTGCGCCCGCGCGTGCTGCCGGCTCGCGGACGGGGGCGTCTTGCTTTCTCCGGCGGCGTCCCCTCGTCTCGGCGTCCCTCGGGTCTTCGGCGCTACGATTGCGGCGCGCTCTCTCCCTGCTGCGTGGCCGGGCCTGGCTCTCGCCTCGGTTCTCTCTCTCGCTGCTCGTCTCTCTCTCTCCTCTCTGCGTCGGGGTCTCTCTCTCTCGTCT
>NW_020871237.1:162500-167500 GCF_003789085.1 Penaeus vannamei
TGGAAATATCACATAAGTGTTTCTAAAGAATCTGTTGAAAAGGCCAAAGCAATGAGGGAAATGGCATTAAGAAAGAGAAAAACAGAGGCAGATGGTATGTACAGTTCAGTTCAATTTTTTTTTTTTTTTTTTATGAAAGTCATATTATATTTAATGTTAGAGTACACTTGTTTAACAGAATTATTAACCCCTACGATCCGGATGACGTTACAGTCCCATCATGGAAAAAATTGGGTCGAGGGCCAGGTGACATGAACTTGCTGTCATCAGACATAATGGTCATGGGATGGGTGATATAAACTTGCCATCATGGGCGAAGGCCAGGGTGACGGAAAAGATGCCACAAGTGCACAGACCTCTTGGAGTGTGATTAGACACATTTGGCACTTAGAAGTGGGCTGTAGTATTATTTAAATTAATGATCGAGTGTGAAATGTAATATGCGCAAGCTGTGGCTGGAGGATCACTGCTTCAAGGAAAGATGCTATTTCCATGCTGCACACTATGTTCCTGGCCGCAGAGTCCAGTGGCTCAGGTTGTATATAGTAAATTACGAAAAAATAAGACATACGACATAAATAACCAAATATTTCTTCTTGTCTTCTTTTTTTATTTCTTTCTTTTCTTGCACTGAGTTATTTACTGCATATAGAGATTATATGGAGGCTGTGCAAGAAAAAATAAGCTATTACCATCTGGATAAAGCAAATCAAAAGACAAATATGGACATTGGAAAAGAGCAAAAAAGCTTTAAAAGTTTACACAAAATAACTTTGCAAAGGGGAGACACAGAGTTACCACTGCTTATGGGGTGTTTGCGCATGCCCAGGATGTTGGCTGCTTACATAACCCATTGCCCATATTTTCGGCACCGGATCCAATGGGATAAAATTCATATACTCAATCCATAAGAGCTTACCAAAACACTATTGATTTAATAAAGGGTATGTGCAGAAAACTAATTAGCTTTTGATTTTAATTTTCATGTTTCTTAATACTGTTATTTAATGGAACCTTTTCATCCTTTTTCATTCCTAAAATTATGTTTTCTAAATTAGATGAATTGATTTTTCAGGGGACCAAGAGAACAAACGTGCTTGTCTTGAGCCACCTCCAGCTCCACATCTAGGAGCCACTCCTTCCCAGACTCCAACACAACCCACAACACCTTCCCAGTTACCCAGCACACCCACTGGTGGCCCACCTCAAACATCTTTACCTTCCATTAGTGGCTTTGGAGGCCCATTGACTATTATTAACAAAGAACTCCCTCCAGAACAACACAGACCTCGTATTTTGTTATCAAGTATTAAAAATAAGGAAGAAATTGAAAGGGTTAGTGATATAGAATGAAAAGGATATGTATCATTGTGTTTGTCTATATGTGTTCAATACCATTTCTAATTTACTTGGAATATTACATTAACTTTCATTTTTTTAGTAAGTGAAAAAGAAAATTGCAAGGATTTATAGTATTTTCATTTACATTTCATGTGTAATGTACATGTGACATACATTTACAAAAGTGTTATTAACAAGAATGTTAAATTTACCCAATATCCTTTATTTCAGAAATTGCTTGAATTAGGAGGTTACTTGGCTAAGACAAGCATTGAAGCAACTCATTTAGTTATGGGGATAGGCACTGCTCAGAGGACTGTAAAATTTATGTGTGCAATATCATGCTGTAAATATATATTGACTCTGCAGTGGATCTTGGATTCCCATGCAGAAGCAAAGTTCTTACGTAAGTATCCATTTTCTTTATTTTGTGGGAGTTAATTTACTAATTATGGAGAGAGAGAAAACTTTTAATAGTAGCAGTAAAGAGAAAGGGAGGAGAGGGAAAGGAAAAGGGAGGGGTTGAGAGGTAGAAAGAGGAGGGTGGAAGATGGAGATAGAAGGGGAGAAGTACCTCTTTCTCTTTTTCTTTTTCTGTTTGTTCATTCTGTAGAATTTCTAAGTGTCGGGCTAGTATTCATTTAAGTTACTTTGATGTGATAAAGTACTTCATGGATTATTCTCAAATAATATTAAAGAAGTTTGAATACTGCTTATTACCATACTGATGTATTTAACATTGCAAGCTAAGGATTTTTTAAACTCTCCTTTCAGCGGAGGAAAAATACATTGTGGAGATGCCAGAATATGAACGTGTTTTCCAGTTCAGCCTGAAATCCACCTTGATAAAGCCGAACAGACGACACCTATTTGCAGTAAGTAGCAATAAGATGTCATTTAAATACTGGAACAACAGTTATGAGAAAAGCAGTGGTCTATGATGTCAATTTCATTTTTTTACTCAAACTTTTTATAATGAAAGTGTTCTTTGGTTGTGATAAGTGTGTTTATAAACAGATAGAGGATTGTAAATGTTCTGATTTTAATTTTTTTTTAATTCACAGGGGAAGACATTTTATCTAACTCCTTCAGTTGTCCCGGGTAGAACCTGGTTACGGGAAATTATTGAGTGTGCAGGTGGAACTGTGGAGAGTAAAAGACGCACACTCAAGGAGATCAAAGAAAGAAATAAGTAAGCAATTACTCTTCATTCACATTTTCAGGAAAGTGTCTAACTATAAACGCCTAACAGACATGTGTCCAATATATAGGCATGCTTGGATGAGGACTCAGGGTAAACTGTACCATTGTGCCATAGAATGCTGGAATATGATTTTAATGTTATTAGTTCTGATAATGTAGATTGTGATTAGTAGTTTGCAAAATTTTGACTCTATTTTTGTGTGAAATTAAATGGAGGTGATTATTTAGTCCACTGATGTGTTACACCTGCATTAGATAATAAGATATGTTCATTTGGGGTTTTGTTCCACATTGATTGAGTGTGAAATGGATATTTATATTCACTACCAATTATTCACATTCTGCTACAGTCTGTCCAGTCTCAAGAATGGAAAAACTGGCAACTCGCCTTAGACTGTGATTCACTTAGTCTAATTCACTAAGACTGTTTTGAGAGAAAATTTTAAAGTGGTTTAATGCAATAGATGTCTAATAATTACCAAACATGGAAATGAAACTAGCCACAATGAGAGTTGAAAATAAGTGTGACATTTCAAACTCTTCATGAGTTCCACTTCTGACAAAAACCGAAATGGATACAAGGAGAGAATTTTGACAAGTTTATATAGTGGTAGAGAGACAGAATGAACAAGATCCACATCAGGTCTTGGTGGAGGGTCAAAGTCGAAGAGTCTGGGGAGGGCTCTGCTAACTAGTGATTAGGTAAGAGCATCCAACCCCCATTGGCCAGTACTCAAGTTAAAATTAATCAATTTTCTAATTAGAAGGGCTTAAATTATTTTTCTCTCATACAAATGTTACGATCTGTGAATTAATTTAGCATCTTTCCAATTTAACTGATGTCCTTCGTTATGTAAATGAATAAAACAAGCATTAGATTCTCTGGCATATCTGACATCATGTCTATGTCCTTACAAGGAATCATGTAAATAACTGGAGAGGTATCAAGAGTAACACTAGCTATATTATGCCTAACCAAAGTATTATGCAGCATGTTCGGGTAAGTAAAAAGGATGACAATGCCAGCTCCTTTAAACATACAGCGTTTTTCATCGAGACGGGTTGTATGGAATAATTAAGAGATTATTGGCATTGTCCTGTTGCGTGTTATGGGAAGGATTATAAAATAAACATTTTGCAGATGGTTGTGCCTGATTTAAGAAAAAACGAGGATATTCTAATTTTGAAAATGTCTCAAAAATAACGTCAAGCTCACGATCGATGAATTTGTTATCGCAAATGCTATACACCCTTAGGATCATTAACAAGGCAACTGATTTCTTATTATAAAGCAGGTGATTTGAGAAAAAATGAAAATAATTAGCAGTGTAGGTGGGTTTACTATAAACTGAAAATTTAAGCAAGCAACTTACATTGGATTAAAGAACGTCAAGAAAAGGTAATTTGCCTGAGTGTTCCCATTCTACTTTAGATTTAATAGTACGAGCAAGGTTATTGAGTCTGTGGAAAAAAAATAATCAAAATTCGAACGGTTCATTTGCCGCATAGAAAAAAAGTCAACATAGCGAAACCAAATCGTGTCCGGCAGTAGGTCAGACTCAGACATTTCCATATATAACTTTGCAAGAACCCATTGTGATACCATGTATTTGTTTAAAGAATCTGCCGTCAAAAGTAAAGACAGAATTCATGACTCACAAACGAATGAGATCGATAAAACATTTGACCGGAATAGGGATCCTCTTATGAAACGACAAAAGTTTCCTTTCAAGAAAATCTATCACAGCATCAAGTGGGACATTTGTAAATAAGGAATCCACATCAAAATTACCAAGGAACGCCTTGTTTGTGAGTTTTGGAAGGGCCATGAAAATATGGAATTGAAGGATTAACTGTTTTAAAACGATCAAAAAATTTGGGGTCAGAGCATTTAGCAGCAATACATTTGAGGTTTTTATGAAAAGAATCAATAATCGTGGGGTAAGGGTTGGAACGCAGTTTTTGATACGTAGAGTCATGCAAAAGGGAATGAACTTTGCATACATAATCAGATTTATCAAGGATGACGTTATTACTTTTGTCCGCTTTGGTAAATAAAATGTCCAGATTGTGTTTAAGTGACCTGGTGGCCAAAAGATAACACCGGGGTAAGCCTTTAAAATCATCAAATAAATGGAGAATTGGATTCAACATGACACCTTTAAGATAACTGAGATCTTTAATTGAAAATTTATTTTGTTTAGCAATAAAACTATGAAGACCTTTGATATAATCAAGACAATGATTAACGCTAGGTTTGGTAGGAAACATAAACCAAAACCTAAGAGTTCGGTTTCATAGTGGATAGAGAATATGATGACAAATTTACAACAGAGTCAGTGAGCAAAAATTTACACCACATGCTATGCGAGCAAAGATTATTCAGTTTATTGCGGAGGGATCTTTGATGACATTTGCTTTGGAGGGAAGATCTACTCGCTGTAATGGCTAAAAGA
>NW_020871238.1:0-2500 GCF_003789085.1 Penaeus vannamei
GAAGAAGAAGAATGGGGGCAGGGAGGATGGAAGGAGAGAGGAGGAGGAGGAGGAGAAAGAGGAAGGGAAGGGGGAAGATAAGGGAAGAGGGAAAGGGAGGAGAAAGAGATGGAGAGAGAGAAGGAGTGGGAGAATAATTGATAATAATTCAGGGGATATTAAAATATTCTTATTAATAGTAGTATAGCAAGTAAGAATAAGAACAAGAGAATAATAAGAGATTTTGATTAGAATGATAACAAGAACAGAAGAGGAAAGAGAGAGAAGAAGAAGAGAAAGAAGAAGAGAAGAGCGAGAGAGAGAGAGGAAAGGGAAAGAATAAGAGAGAAAGAGAAGAGAAAAAGAAGAAAGAAGAGAAAGAGGAAAGCGCAGGAAGAAAAAGAGAAAGAAAAGAAGAGGAAAGAGGAAAAGAAAGAAAAGAGGAGAAAGAAGGAAAAGAGGAGAAAGAGAGGAAAGAGCTATTATATTTCCTCCTGAAGTCCAAAACAGCGGACGCGAAAAAAAAGAGGATAATTGAAGACAACAAAACGACAAAAACACAGAAAAGAACGAAAAAAAAGTTACGAAGAGAAATGATAAAACTAATCGAAAAATTATAAGCGGAAATGAGGTGAAAAAGGAAATAAGGATAACAGGTGATTATAATAAATAATAAGATAACAGATAACATAGAATAACATAGAGATAATAGGCGATATCGAATCGAAAAAGTAATTACGAAACGAAGAAAGAAAAAAAAAAAACGATCAGAATTTATCTTTGATATTGCGAAAAAAAGGCAAAAATCGAAAACAAAAGACCTTTCAACAAATCACAAAAAAAAAAAAAATACAAAATAAAAAAAATAATAATAAAAACGAAAAAAAATAAAAGCACACTGAAATTTCCAAAAACAAAGAAAAAGAGAAACGATCAAAAAATTACTCCAAACTTCGAAACAAAGAAATAGAAAAAAGAAGAAAGAAAATTCATCCCCAAAATTACCCCCCCCCCCAAAGAAAAGAAAAAAAACTAATATATATATTATAAACATATATATATATATATTATATATATATATATATATATATATATTATATATATATATAAAAAGAAAACAACAACAAAAAATATACCCCAAAATTTCGAAAACAAACAAACAAACAAACAAAAAAAAGAATGAAAAAAACCCGAAGAAATGGAACACAGAACCCCCCAAAAAGTTCTCGCCCGGACGAAGAGACACTGTCAACGGCCTTTTGACAATACAGTACCATTCACCTTGAGGTCTCTGGCGAGCGGCTGCTGTTCGCGTGACCATGATATTTATCGCATTAACCGCAAAGCCGGAGGGAAGAGGGAGAGAAGAGAGAGAGAGAGAGAAGAGAGGGAGAGAGAGGAGAGAGGAGGGAGGGGAAAAGGGAGAGAGGAGGAGAGGAGAGGAGAGGAGGAGAGTGAGAGGGAGAGAGAGAGAGGAGGGAGGAGGGAGGGGGGGAGGGGAGAGACGGAGAGAGAGAGAGAGAGAGAGGAGAGAGAGGAGAGAGAGGGAGAGGGAAGGGAGGGAGAGAAGAGAGAGAGAGAGAGAGAAGAGAGAAGAGAGAGAAGATTATCCATGCAATACATATATATATACATACAAGACATGTCATAATATATAATATATTAGAAAGAAAAAAAAAACCAAAGAGGGATTAGATAGATAGACAAATATGTATAGAATTTTAGTAGGAGAGAGAGAGAGAGAGAGAGGAGAGAGAGAGAGAGAGAGAGAGGAGAGAGAGAGAGAGAGGAGAGAGAGAGAGGAGAGAGAGAGACACGAGAGAGAGCATTACACAGACACATATATACACACAGATGCACACACGCACAGACAGACGAAGAGAGAAACTCTCGTCACCGAAAGGCAATAAAAGGAGGACGATCCACACACGATAATGAAAGCAAGAATTGAAATACAAGCACCGCGACCGCCACTCCGAGACGCGTCGTATGTAACAGAGTCAGATCAGCTGATTATGGCATGTGTCAATCAGCGGGGGAAGTACTATGACACCCCTCCCCCCCCCCCTCCCTCTTCCTCTCTCTCCCCCCCTCCCCCCTTTCGTCCCTGGGCAATACAACACGCCGTCATCTGTTGAGACCCGTGATAATTGATAATTATTTTTATCATGTTTGGTGACTGGCCTGACTATGCTGTCATGGCGGCTGTAAATTGCGCTCATGAAAAACATTAAGCGACGATCACGTGAGGGGGAAGGGGAATGGGGAGAAGAAGGAGAGGGAGAGAGAGAGGGGGAAGAGGAGGAGAAGAGGGGGATGGGGGAGGAGGAGAGAACGAGAGAGGGGACAGCACAGTGTCATTTTTAGGGATAATTCCGTTATGGTTTGCCGTTCTAATTTTAGTGCCGTTTACCCATTAACTTGCCATAAGGAACATATGCCTAATTGATCTTTTATGATCTCTACCCAACAGCCTGGTTATTAATCACTATCTTGTCCTAGGAGTACTTTCTCGCCTATT
>NW_020871238.1:7500-12500 GCF_003789085.1 Penaeus vannamei
AACAAAGTGCTTTCGTTCTTTTATGGTTCTTGTGCTAAACCGCTCGAGTCCTTCCTACTGGAGCTACTTAGGTTTTTTAATACGTTTTTTTCTTTTCTTCCTTTTTGTTGTTGTCTGTTTCTTTTTTTTTTTTTTTTTTTTTTTTTTTTTTTGAGAGAGAGAGAGAGCTTCTTTTTATTTTATTTTTTGTTACCCTATTTTTGGTTTGTTTTTTGTTTTCGATAATTTTAAATTATTATTTGTCTTGTTTTGTTGTTTTTTTTGTATTATCCGATTCCGATATTATGATTTATTTCATCTCATTCTCTACGTCTTTCCATTCTTTACACCCTCTTTTCTTCTCTCTCTTCCCCCCTCCCGCCTCGCTACTCCTTCTCACTCCTTTCTCCAACCTCCTCCTTCTCCTCTCCTCATTCTATCCTCTTCCTCCTCCTCCTCCTGCTTCCTCTTTCTCCAACCTCCTCCATCTTCTACTCCTTCCTCCTCTCTACTCCTCCTCCTCCTTCCTCTCCTTCACCTCCTCCTCCTCTAACCTCCACCACGCAACTCACCACCTCCTCCTCCTCGCTCCTCCTCCTCCTCCTCTCTTTCTTCCTACCTCCTACTCCCCTCCTACTCCATCGTCCTCCTCCTCTCCTTCCCTCCACAATGTCTTCCTCAAACTTTGTCCGAGAACTCCATAAAGCAAGTACTCTAATGTCTCCTTTGTGTTCAAATGCGCCGCAATTAAGACTATTATCTCCCTTCGCTCCTCCTCCTCTCTTCCCTTCTTCTCCCCTCCTTCTCCCCTTCCCCCCTCTCCCTTTTTCCTTTCTCCTTCTGCCTTCCCCCTTTCTCTCTTTCCTCCTTCTCCCTTCTCCTTCATCTCCCCCTTCTTCTTCTCCCTTTCCCTTCTCCTTTCTCCTACCTTTCCTCACCTTTTTTCTCTCCCATTTCCTCACTCCTTCTTTCCCTTCTTCACTCTCCATCATTTTCCTTTCTTCTCTTTTCTTTATTCCCTCTCGTGTTCGCTATTTCGTCCTTCTTTCTCCTTCCCCTTCTTTCTCTCCTCTCCCCCCTTCTCTTCCATTCATTTCTCTTCTTCAATCCCTCCTCTTCACTCCCTCTCCCCCCCCTTCCCTCCTTCCCTCCCCTCTCCCTACCTCCTTCATCCCTCCCTTCTTCTCCTATACCCCCTCCTCCCCATACCTTCTTCAGCCCCTTTCCACTCCTCCCTACCCCCTCCTCTCCCTTCTCCCCTCCCCACCACTTCTTTAAGCACTGGACGTGAAATATGGCGACAATTTTACGGTGACGAGAGAGAGAGAGAGAGAGAGAGAAGAGAGAGAGAGAGAGAGAGAGAGAGAGAGAGAGAGAGAGAGAGAGAGAGAAGAGAGAGAGAGAGAGAGAGAGAGAGAGAGAGAGAGAGAGAGAGAGAGAGAGAGAGAGAGAGAGAGAGAGAGAGAGAGAGAGAGAGAGAGAGAGAGAGAGAGAGAGAGAGAGAGAGAGAGAGAGAGAGAAGAGAGGAGAGAGAGAGAGAGAGAGAGAGAGAGAGAGAGAGAGAGAGAGAGAGAGAGAGAGAGAGAGAGAGAGAAGAGAGAGAAGAGAGAGAGAGAGAGAGAGAGAGAGAGAGAGAGAGAGAGAGAGAGAGAGGAGAGAGAGAGAGAGAGAAGAGAGAGAGAGAGAAAAAGAAAGAGAGAGAGACAGAAGAGAGAGAGAAGAGGGAACAAAAAAAAAAAAAAAAAAAAAAAAGTAAAAAATTAAAGACGAAATAAAACCCGGGACGACGAAATGCATCGGGAAATTATCGTACAGTGCCAGCCGAGCAGTGTTGCCAATGAGACTTGATACTTTCTTGATATTCATCTTGATTTTTTTTTCTTTCTCTCTCTCTTGCATTTTTTTCTTATGTATTTTTTTTCTTCTTCTCTCTTTCTTTCTCTGGTTTCACTATCACTGAATGATTCTTGTTGAATTCATTTGGTTTGTGGTTAACAAGTTTTCATTCATTGAAAATTATTATTATTATTATTATTATTATTTATATTGTTTTTTTTTTTTTTATCAATGTTGATAGAAATCATCTTTTTATCATAATTTTTTTTTCTTTTATCTCAGATCATGTGTTAATAGTATTTTACCGGGGTAGAATATTTATACATATATGTATGTACGAAGGACACCACAGACAAACGCAACAAAAACAAAAAGAAAAAAAAAGAAAGGAAAAACAAAAAAAAAAAAAAAGAAAAAGAAAAAAAGTAAAACGAAAGAAAAAAAAAAAGGGAAAAAAAAAAAAGGAAAGAAAGAAAACAAAAGAAAAAAAACGGAAAAGCGAGAAGGAAAAAAAAAAAGGAGGAAGAAAAATAAAAAAAAAAAAAAAAAAAAAAAAATGAAAAAATAGGAAATAGGAAAAAAAAGGGAGAGGAAACAGGAGAGAAACGACCTGGCACGGAGACAGAGGCCGAGGATCGCTTGATGATTCTGGTGGGCTTTAGATGCTTGCTGGGGGCTTTTCGTCGCCTCCGTAGGGAGGTCGGGGCGTGTGGTTTATCCATATTTTCCTTCAGTATTCACGCATCAAATTTGTGTGTGTGCAAGTAAATGGTGCGTGTGCGTTGTGTATTTCATGTTGTATTTATATTTATAACAATTATGTGTGTTTGTTTGTGTATTTCATGATACTAGTTTTTATAATGTTGTTTGTGTGTGTGTATGTGTGTGTGTGTGTATGTGTGTTGTGGGTTGTGTGTGTGTATGTGTGTGTGTTGTTTGTGTATTTCATGTATGTATTTATCATGTGTTGTGTGTGTTTGTATTTGTGTATTTCATATATGTTTTATATGTTTGCGTGTGTGTGCGTGTGTGGTGTGTTGTAACTGGTATTTAGCATGTATGTTATTTATATGTGCATGGTGTGTGTTTGTATTTTGTGTATTTCATGTGATGTTTTTATATGTGTGTGGTGTGGTTGTATGTATGATGCCACAGCGAAGTTCAACATCGACACACAGTGCCCACACACAGACACAGACAATTTGTTTATCTCATAGGAGCTCAGGTTTCGAGTTGGTTGCTACACGACATACACCATAAATGAGCGAGAGAGGAAGAGAGAGAGAGAGGGTGGGGTGGGGTAGAAGGAGAGAGAGAGAGAGAGAGATGAAGAGAGAGAGAGAGAGATGGAGAGAGAAGAGAGAGAGACTGAGAGAGAGAGAGAGAGAGAGAGAGAGAGAGAGAAGAGAGAGAGAGAGAGAGACAGAGACAGAAGACAGAAGAGGAGAGAGAACGAAGAGATAGAGATAGAGAGAAGAAAATGAGAGAGAAAATTAACCATCGACCATTAAACACGAAAAACAAGCAGTAAGACCAATCCACACAGACAAACACACAGACAGACAGACAGACAAGAGAGTGAAACGGAGTGAGAAAGACAAAAAGAGAAACAGAAAATAGCGACCGAGTTTCCCGCCCGGACAGCCAATACCTCACGAGTGAAGGAACTGTTCATAAAATTTTTACTTGCTGGAATAATTGTCCAGGTACGATGAAGTCCGCCGAACTATAAATTACTTTCAAAACATATTCACTGTTTCTTCAGCCTTTTTTTCATTTTTGAGTCTAATCAGGTGACTACAAATTATGGCCCAGAAGGTCATATAGTACAATAGAATTTTATTAGTACTTAATCAGGATTAAAAGCCACAGTTTGCGGGTTCCCGAGATGTTATCGGGCGGTGTATCTCGGCGACATTTTTTCCCCCCGGAGGCTGACGTCACCGCAGCGAGCGTCGATTTTGGGAATCTCGATCTTAAATGACGTCCTTTGGGCTCTCTTTTCGCCCGCCGGCCCCGCACTCGCACCGACGGAGGCGCTCGCCCACGGCCCGCTCGCCCCGCCGCCTTCGCCCCTTGCTTAGCCGAACGCCCGAGTTTTACGCCGCCAAATAAACGCTCATTTGCCCCCCCCGGACGAGGCAATTTTATCGCCGCATCCATCCTTAATTCCAAATCAGCATCCGTTCTCCGAGACCGACTTAAACCCACATAAAAATCTATTACAAAGCAGTAACGGTCGGACAGGTCCCAGCCATGGTTTATAATGGTTCTGATAGGGCTATTGTTTTGGGGTAATTGTCGCCGGACCAATGGCGGCGCAGGACGTCGATCTTCCCTCGTACACGGCGCGGCGACTCGGCCTTTTACGGCACGGGCGAGTCTTATTTGCCATCTGTTTTTGTTTACCACTACTTAAACCAGATCTTACCTTGCTTTACGGGGCTTTGACTGTTTTATTCCCCGCCTTCGTGCAGTGTGTGGGGAGGATTACATGGGCTTATCGTTGCATCGATGTTTTATGATTAAGGAGCCAGGTGGTGGGAGACAAAAGTGAGGAGGAGAGAGTGATAGGGAGAGAGAGAGGAAGGGACGAATGGGAGAGGATATAAGAGTGCGGGAGAAGGAGAGAGAGAGAGGGGGAAAGATAGCTAAGAAGGGATAAGACGAGAGAAGAAGCGAGGAGATACAAACACACACAAACACACACGCTGTCTCCACACCACCGAAAGGGGACACCTACCTACCTCCTTCCTCCCTCCCTCCCTCCCTCCTTCCTCACCTCCCACCCTCTTCCCCATTCTTCCCAACCTCGCCCCGGCCTTCCTCCACCCCTTCCCCCCACCCCCTTCCCTCTCTCTGGATGCCAGCGATCAGGCGAAGGAGTTTACGGCGATTTGGGGTGAAATTCTGCAAAGACGCTTACGTTTCAGGTCGACATTAAAGTGCTTGTAATTTGTTCTACGTGGTCTTTCTTGTCCGGGTGATGGGGGGGGGTGGAGGGAGGAGGAGGGAGGGGGGATGGGGAGGAAGAGAGGGGATGGGAAGGGGTGTAAGGAGAGGGAAAGAGGATGGGAGAGAAGGAGGAGAGGAAGAGAGGATGGGAAGGAGTGTAAGGAGAGGGTGTGGAAGGGTGTAAGGAGAGGGAGAAGGAGGATGGGGAGAGAAGGAGGAGAGGAAGAGAG
>NW_020871238.1:25000-27500 GCF_003789085.1 Penaeus vannamei
ATCACACTCTTGCCGGCCTCTTATAAACACATTCCCGTGGGCGCAGCTGGCATAACCGTGGGGCTAGTCGGGCGCCTTAGCCATTGTGTGTATCCCCAGACATAAATCATGGGTCTCCGGGCGCCTTCATGAACAACTGGACCAAGACAGAGAGTGGTTTGTAATAAAGCCCCCTGTGTGCGTGTATGTGTATGTGTGAGTGAGCTTGGTTGTCTTGAGTGTCCTATACAGCGTGCGTGAGGAAGCCTATTCTTAGGAATATAGGTATATACAGGAATACATGAGCATAGATATACAAGCTGAGAGAAAGGATGAAGGGTTGTGAGTGGGAGAGAAAGGCAGAGTGGGGGAGAAAGCGAGAGAGAGAGAGGGGGGGTATAATCAAAGAAATAAAGACAAACCTAAATATTCGGAATGCGAGAGAGAAAGAGAGCGAACGCAATACGGCAGTCAGTGACATTCCTCAAAAATCTCCATAAATCTCCTTTCCACCAAATCCAGATTTAACGCCGGGCTAATCAGCGACCGGGACCCCCCCCCCCCCCCCCCCACTGTCTGCGCCTCCGTATTCTCTGTTATCTTCCCCGTCAGCCGCGCCGTCATCTTCTCGTATGTCTTCATTACTCGGGTCTGCAGCGGGGGCGATGCTGTGGGGTGGGGGCTGGGGGAGCAGGAGTGGTGGGGGGGAGTGGGTATGGGAGGGTATTGGAAGGACAGAAAGCGAGGAAGCCATGAGAAGGTAAGGGAGAGGGAGACTGGAGGGTGTTGGAGGACTACTACGGCGAGCGTAAAGGCGTAATGAAGGGAGGGACGGCGAGGGCGAGAGGGGACATGAACCTTAACATGCGTCACACCGGGCTCGCGAGGGCAGAGTGGTCTCTCTTTGCTGTTGTGCCTAGGCCTATTTTTTCAAGTAGGGGAAGAGGGTACTTGTGCGGGAAGGCTGGCTTAAGGTCCAGTTCAGTAGTACTGTTTAGGACATCATTTAGGGCCTCACTCAACAGCCTCAACGGGGCACTGTATGGTTTGATCTGAAAATATGGTTGCTTGGTCTGCTGTTAGAGGCAAGAGGAGAAAGCCCCGAGAGGAAGGAATGGTGAAAAATAACGTAAATACACACATGCAACACACCACACAGATGAAGAGAGAGAGAGAGAGGGGGAGACATATATGTGAGTATGTGGGTGTGTGTATGTATTAAATGGCTAAAACACATCGTAACTAAACACGAATTCTAGCAACGAGAAAGAGAGAGGGAGCGAAGGACCGACGCCGAGAATGCCGTACATTCGCCCCGGAAACAGATACTAGTTCACACATAAGATCATCGCCTAACGACACAGCCACGAAACTCACAAATCCCTTTAACGCTAGGAACCGCCCAGGAGATATGGCCTCCTGGTAAAAGCTGAGCAGAATATTCCATGCTCACCCGGCGAGCTAGATAAACAGGTTTTGTGGACCGAATTGTGTAGCGCTTGCGTCTTCTTCGCCGGAAACGCTTGGTATGCAGCCTTGCGAAGCGAGAACTTCATCAATGATTTGTTTTCTATATACTTGAAGGGGTTGTCTGGGAGGGCAGACAGAAAGAAAAAGAAAGAAGAAGGATAAGAAAATACGTATGTCCTTTCATTTCCTTGGTATCTTAGATAAGCATCCTTCATCGGTCTCTTACCCAACCCCCTTTCTATTATTGGTCTTCTCTTCTTATTATTTTCCTTCACGAGGAAAACAAAGAAGGAAATATATTCACGCGTCTAGAGTTCTTGGTACACTCCCTGGAATGAGGCCAGAAAAGCTTCATTAAGATAAAAACCTCGCGTGCTTTCAAACGCGCGCACATTCACGCGAAACCACACACAAAAAACACACACACATACTAACACACACACACACACACAAACGCACGCACGCACGCACGTACGCACGCATTCACACACACACACACACACACACACACACACACACACACACACACACACCACACAACACACAACACACACACACACACACACACACACACACACACACACACACATATGCATGTATGCACTCCCCCTAACCTCCACGACATGGCCAAGCACTAATAATGTAGTTTAGTAGAATAAGAAAATCCTTTATCCGAAACAGGTCAATTTGTAGTTGGTAATAGATCCGCAAAAACAGATGAAGGAGGGAGGGGGGGGGGTAAAGGAATAAATGTTTATAAACGAAGGAAAGAAAAAGGAAAATGAGATCACAGTATAAAGTGTAGGAAGGCGAAAACAGGAGAGATTTTTTTTTTTTTAACGGCTCGAGTATAAATTGCTTCAAAATTCTGTTTTGATTCTTTAAATAAGAACTCTTAAGAAACTTGTTGATTCTTCATTTTCTATGTAATTTTCTTTCGCATATTTGATGATATTGATGATGAACGCGAAGTAAAAAAGCGAAGATATGAAGGAAAACCTCTCTAAGGTACAATAATAATATTAAGATATCCTAAGACGCTCGAGCTTTG
>NW_020871240.1:1556-9056 GCF_003789085.1 Penaeus vannamei
CGCTAAAAGGGGTAAAAACCACTCACATTTAATGTAATTTTACTAATTATAAAAGGTTTATGATGAACCTAAGCCTTTTCCTTCAACTTTGAACTATATTATCTCACACATACACATACACACACACGCACACACACACGCACACACATACACACACACCACACACACACACACACACACACACACACACACACACACACACACACGCACACACACACACACACACACGTACACCCAAACATACATACAAAGTTCCCAAACACCTCAACACACACTACCACACTACATTACAAGCACGCGAAACAAAAACAGTAACAAACAAGCAAAACAAAAGAAAAAGCAACAACAACAAAAACAAATGCTACAAAAACACATAAACATGGACTTTGAAAACAGAAATACGAAACTCTGATATAGATGACCTTGTAATACAAGATACAGCCACACTGGACAGACTGTGTCACATTTTTTTTTTTTTTTTTTTTTTTTTATCAAGAACACGTATTTTCACCCCTCGGATAATTAATTAATTTTCTCCCACGGCTCATTTTTTTGACGAATATTTGATATGAAGAGTTCAATGGGGATTTTTCTGGCAGGTGACGTGATATCATTGATGTGAGAGGGAGAATTCAATTAATAGTCGTTAACGTTATTATCACTTTTTGTTACAAGTGCTAATAACACTAATAACAATACTATTGAGAATGTTTTCAATATCATTGCTGTCTTTATCATCCTCGTTGTTATAATTGTTATTATCATCATACATTTTTTATCATTATTATTATCTTCAACATAATAATGATCATAATAATGATAATTGTTATTATCACTATTGTTATCATCATTGTTATCATCATTGCAATTGTTAATATTATTATCATTATCATTATCATTGTTATAATTACTGTTATGATCATTATTATCATTGTTATTATCATCATTACCATTATCATCATTACCATAATCATTATTATTATCTTTATCATTATCATATTATAACTATTATTATAATTGTTATTACCATCATCATTATTATTATCATCATTATTCTTAGTAATATCATCATTAATAGCAGTATTATATGTATTAATTTCTACCATCATTTTCATTGTTATTATTGACATTATCATTACCATTATTGCTGTCATTATTATCATTACCATGATTATTATCATTACTATTTCTCTATTTGCTATTTTCTGCTGTTGATTATATCATCGTTATTAGTACCATTATCATTAGTATTATTATTGCTATTATCATTACAATTCCCATCATTATTATCATCGACTATTAATGCTATCACAATCTTTGTTGTCATTCTTAACATCATTATTCATGTCATAATCATCTCTATCGTCATTATTCTCATCATTAGCATATTGCCATTATTCTCATCATCATGATAACCATCATTCTCGTCATTATCATCGTCATGATCATTATGAAGGGAAGTGTAGAGTCTTGTACGAAAGAATTATAAAATGTCTGAACTTTTTTTTACTTTATTTATTTATTTTTGTTTTATTTTATTATTATTATTATTATTATTATTTTTTACGTTATATTCTTTTGTTTTTACCTTTCTTTTTCAATTCATTCTGCTTCACTCAACCGCTTTCTGTTTTTTATGCTTTTTTAAATTTTTCTTTTATCAGACTTTCTATCATTTTCTTTTTCATATCCGTTGTATCATCACCTTTTTCTCTCTCTCTCTTTTTTACTACATAATACTCGTCTTTAATTTTTTTTTCTTTTCTTTTGCAATTCACTGATTTATTCAACCAAACTTTCATTTTCATTTTCCATTCTTTTCTATTCTTTTATATTATTATTTTCATTTTTTATGTTCTTTCAATTTTACTTTTTATCAAACTTTCTCTCCTTTCTTCCTTTTTTTTTTTTTTTGTTACGTAATACTCAGCGCGTTTCCCTTAATGAACAGACTCGGCGAATACGTTATACCAAAGTGGCCTTTCTCGGCAATTTGTCCGGTACGTTATCTTAATCTTTGTATATCCCCGCCCGCGCGCCCCACCCCCTGTGCGGCGTGGGATGCATGTTAATGTGCGAGAATGAAAAAGACACAAAAAAAAAAAAAAAGAAAAAAGAAAAAAAATAGAAAGTTTGATTAAGGAAGAGAGAAGGGTGGGGGAGGGAGGGAGAGGGGTGGAGGGACGCGGAGGGAAGGAGGGAGGGAGGGAGGGGGAGGATAGGAGGGAAGGGAGAGTGAAAGGAGGGGGGAGGGAGGAAGGGAGAGTGAAAGGAAAGGAGGGAGGAAGGGAGAGTGAAAGGAGGAAGGAGGAAGGAGAGTGAAAGGGAAGGAGGGAGGGAGGGAGAGAGGAAGGGAGGGAGGGAGGGATGAAGGGGAGGGGGGGGGGTCAGGATGGAAAAGTGAAAGGAGGATGGAGGGAGAGAATGGAGTAGAGAAAACGGAGGAAGGATAGTGAAGAAGGGATGGAGGGAAGAGGGAGAAAGAGGGCAGAGAGAGAAGGGTGGAGGAGAAGGGAAGGAGGTACAGAGGAAGGGAGGAAGATACATGGTTGGAGGATAGACACAAAGAGAGAGAGAGAGAGAGGGAGAATCAGACAGACAGACATACAGAGAACGAGAAGAGAGAGGGAGAGAAACAAAGAAAACAAAAAGACAGAGAACGAGGAGAGAGAGAGGGGGGGGGGGAGAGGGAAAGAGAACAGAGAAGAGAGACAGAGAGAAGAGAGAGAGGAGAGAGAGAGAGAGAGAGAGAGAGAGAGAGAGAGAGAGAGAGAGAGAGAGAGAGAGAGAGAGAGAGAGAGAGAGAGAGAGAGAGAGAGAAGAGAGATAGATAGATAGATAGATAGAGAGAGAGAGAGAGAGAGAGAGAAGAGAGAGAGAGAGAGAGAGAGAGAGAGAGAGAGAGAGAGAGAGAGAAACAAAGAAAACGCGAAGACAAAGAACAAAAAAAAAAAAAAGAGATAGAGAGAATAATAATGATAATAATAAAAACAGCACATGCCGCCGGCGCCACAGAACCAGGAGAGTCTATCAAACATCACTTTCCATTTATCAAAAACCCGCTTGCATGTTGAACCTTCCAAACACACACGCACGATAAAGCACAGAATAGATACCACTCCTTTTAATCATAGCACTCTATGCCCCCGCAAATCACATTAATCTCGTCAACATGGAATTTAATCATGTTGCCACAAATGAGGGTTTAATAGGGCTGAAATCGTATGCCATGAGGATGTTGCATGAGGGGAATGTGCATGGCTGTGTGTAGGAATGAAAGCTGTGTCAGAGCCTAGTTTTAAGAATGGATTTAGATATCATGGACAAATACAAAGCACGTGTGGAAATGTACACATTATAGACACGCTCATATTTACACACACACACACATGTATATAAATGCATGTATATATATATATATATATATATATATATATATATATATATATATATATGTGTGTGTGTGTGTGTGTGTGTGTGTGTGTGTGTGTGTGTGTGTGTGTGTGTGTGTGTGTGGTGTGTGTGTGTGTGTGTGTGTGTGTGTGTGTGTGTGTGTGTGTGTATATTATATATATATATATATATATATATATATATATATATATATATATATATATATATATATACATATATGCATATATACATACATGGATTTAGTTATCATAAGCAAATATCAAGCGCTTGTGCAAATATGTATAGACATATTCTTACAGATGATTATCGTTAATAGCTGTCATTCTAACAGTAAGCATTTTAACAGTTAATTTAAATCACAACGATTACCATTCGGACAGTTAACATTCTAACGGTTAATAGTCTAATCGTTAACACTCTAGCATTTCATTCAGGCAGTTAGGGGCGTTAGTTATCAGACTAACACCCCCAAACCCGCCCCTCTCCCCCATCCCCGAAAAGGACAAGTCATCATCCCAACTTATCAGATATTATTCTAAAAGTTATCATTCTAAGTCATCATTCCATCCCTCTAAAAGTCATAATTTTAAATCATCACTCTAAAAGTCATCATTCCAGTCACCATTCCAAGTCTGATCTAAGTCACTCTAGCAATCATCAGTTCAAGCAGAGGGGTCATTCTAGTCAGAGTCACCCAGTCCCAGTCAAATGACCCCCTCTTCATCATCATCCGAGTCAAGGTCAAAGTCTTCATCCCAACTCATCATATGTCATTCTAAACAGTCATCACTCTAACAGTCATCAGTAACAGTCATCACTCTAACAGTCATCTCAAAGTCATCTAATCATACAGTCATCACTCTATAAAGTCATCATTCTAACAGATCACTAAAGTCATCACTACAGTCATCACTACAGTCATCATAAGTCATCACTCTAAAGTCATCACTCTAAAAGTCATCATCTAACACATCACTCTAAAGTCATCCCTTTCTACAGTCATCACTCTAAAGTCATCATCTAACAGTCACTAAACAGTCATCATTCTAAAGTCAATCATCTAACAGTCATTCAACAGTCATCATTCCCTATATTGCACCTATATTACCCCCCCCCCCCCCGCAAAAGAATGAGAGCAGAACAGAATTCCCACGCAGTCAGTGAAGAAAAAAAAAATTCACGCAGAACGCATATCCTTATGTGATTCTTTCTCTTCTTACATTTCTATTCGTTTTTTTATTTATCTATTTATTATGTGTTTTGTTGATTTGTCTTCATCTTTTGTTTCTATTTCCCCTCTTCTTCGTTTTTTTTTTTTTATTATTTCCTCTTGACTCTCTCTCTCTCTCTCTCTCTCTCTCTCTCTCTCTCTCTCTCTCTCTCTCTCTCTCCTCTCTCTCTCTCTCTCTCTCTCTCTCTCTCTCTCTCTCTCTCTCTCTCTCCCTTGTTTTTTTCTTTCTTATTTTCAAAAACGTCAGATGATGTTGCTTTATTTTGTTTTTCTCTGTCTCTGTTTTATCTCTCTGTTCACTTTTCTTTCTGCCTGTCTGTTACTCAGCCTCTCTTTCGTTTCCTTCTTAGTCACTCATTTTCTTCATCGTTATGTTCTTTTCGTCTTCTTTTCTTCCACTTTTATTCTTTTTTCCTTTTCTTCTTCATTTTATTTCTTTCTCCAGCTCGTTCACTTCCTCTACTTCTATATCCTCTCCTTCCTCCCTTTCTCTCTCCTTCTCTTATCCTTCCTCTCTCTCTCTCTCTCCCCATGTTCGTCCACCGCCTCAGAGCCAAGTGCCAGGCATAACAAGGGTTCCAGGATGCCAGCAGTGACGTAGTGCCAATCATGTCGAAGGCTGAAAATAGAGAAATGGAATAAGGGAAAAACAAAAATAAATGTTGATTCACAATTTGTCTTTTTCTTTGTGATTTTTGGATTTTCTTTTTTTTTTTTTGGGGGGGAGAGGGGGGAGAAGGGAAAGAGGGTGGGGTGGGGGGGAAAGAGATGCAGGGGGCAGAGGAGATATGAGAGGTATTAGCTGTCCTTTCCTATTTCTAAGATTATTACTGAAATATTTCATATTTTCTTATTGCCTTTTTTTTGTTGTTGTGTGTGTTTTTTTTTTTCACTGCCTCTACCCCCCCCCCCTCTCTCTCTCTCAAACACAGGCACGCACACAGATACATACACACACCTCATATATATATGTACATCTATCTATCTATCTATATAATCTATATATCTATCTATCTAAATCTAATCTATCTATCTATCTCATCTATATCTATCTATCTATCTATCTATCTATCTCTATCTATCTATATATATATATATATATATATTATATATATATTATATATATATTATATATATACTATATACATTATATATATATATATATATATATATATTATATATATATATATATATATATATTATATCATACACACACACACACATGTACATGTATATCTACATAAATGCACGCAAACATACGAATCCATGTATATGTGAGTGAGTGCGTGTACTGCACATTCATAACCACAATATATAAGAATCTATGACCTTTCGGAACAGCTTCTTGGAAGGAAAAAACATATTTCGCTCAAAGAGTATTGGGTCGTCTACCATTTTTCATATTTATTGGGTGTTTGTACGGCGGTCAACAGAGGTCATAATACTGAAGAAGGAGGGCAGGCTGTCGACCATTCTGACAATACTTGTGATTTAATAAAAGACGTCGGCGTCAATGGAATTCAGTGTTATTTCTTTCGCCTCTAAAAGCGAGAACGGGAATATTTCAACTTTTTTTTTCTTGAGGAAAGACCAAAATTGTTTTTTTTTTTTTTTTTTTTTTTTTTTTTTTTTTTTAAGTAGCGGGCGGGAAGAGGTCATAAAACAAGGCCTATGCAAAGACGTGACCTCAAGACCGCCCTTGTATGAACTTTTTGGGCGTGTTCGGTTGGAGATGATGGTTGGGGTGTCGAGTGTGAAGGGAGATGGGAGAGGGGATGACGGAGGAGGGAGATGGGAAGGGGGGAAGGAGAAGGGAGGAGGGAGAATTTAAGGGGGAAGAAGAAGGGAGGAGGAAGGAAGGGCAGGGGAGAATGGAAGGGGGGAGAAGAAGGGAAGAGGAAAGGGAAGAAGGGAGGAAGAAGAAGGGAGGAGAAGGACGGAGGGGGGAGAATGGAAGGGGGAAGGAGAAGGGAGGGGGGAGGGGAAGAAGAAGGGAGGGGAAAGGAGAGGGAGAAGGGGGAAGAAGAAGGAGAATGAAAGGGGAGGAGGGAGAAGGGGAAGAAGAAGGGAGGAGGAAAGGAGGGGGGGGGAGAAGGAAGGGGGGGGCAGGAGGGAGGAGGGGGGAGGGAGAATGGAAGGGGAAAGAAGAAGGAGGAGGAAGGAGGGGGGAGGATGGGGAATGGAAGGGGGAAGGAGAAAGGGAGGAGAGAGAATGAAAGGGGGGAGAGGGGGAGGAGGGAGGGAGGGGAAAGGAGAAGGGAAGGAGGGGACGAAATAAAGAGGAGATGGAGAGGGGAAGAGGGAGGAAGGAGAAGGGAAGGGGAAAGAAGGAGAGGGAGGAAGGAGGAGAGAGAAAGGAGGGGGAAGCGAGAGGGAAAAGAGGAGAGAGCACCCTATCTTTCACCACCCCTTCCTCGTCATATTCTTCTTCTGCTTCCCTTCCATCTCTTTCTCTTTCTTCACCCCTCACTCCTCCTCCTCCCTCCTTCACCTCCTCCTCTTTCTACTTCCCTCCCTCCCCTCTTCCTCCTCCTCCTCATCTTCTCCTTCCCCCTCCCCCTCCTCCACCTTCTCTTCTTCTTCCCTCTCCTCCTCCTACTGCTCTTCCTCGTCTTCTTCTCCTTCCCTTCTCCCCCATCCCCATCCTCGTCCTAATCCCTCTTCTCCTTCCCTTCCCCCTCCTCCTCCTCCCTCCTCTCTTCTTCTTTCTTTCTCCTCCTTCTACTGCTCCTCCTCGTCTTCTTTCCTTCCCTTCCCCTTCATCCCCATCCTCATCCTAATCCTCTTCTCCTTCCCTTCCCTCCTCCCCCCCCTCTTTTCCCTCTCCTCCTCCTACTGCTCTTTCTCAATCTTCT
>NW_020871240.1:16556-24056 GCF_003789085.1 Penaeus vannamei
TGTCCCTCTCTCTTCCCACCTCCCCCCTTCTCCTTCTTTCTCTCACCACTCCTTCCCCTCTCCCTTCTCCTCCCTATGCTCAACCATCTCCTTCCTCCCTCCCTTCCCGCCTTCTCCTCCCCACATCCCTTTCCCGTCCCCTCGCTGCTTCCCTGAACTCTTCCTCCTGCCCTCCTCTCTCCTTGTCTCGTTCCTCCCCCCCTGTTTCCCGCTCTACTTCCACCACTCCTCCTCCCTCTTCGTCAACACATCTCTCTCCTTCCCTGTAATTCTCTCCCTGCCTTCCGCCTCCCCCGAGTCTCGTGGCTCCTAACCAGTTGTCTCTCTCTCTCCTCCTGCCCTCCCCTTCCTCCCCTCTCTCTCTCGCCTCCGATTCTGATGGCCCCTTCCCTCCCCTCCCCCCCCTTCCTCCTCTTCCTCTCCCTCTCACTTCCCCTCCCTTTCCCCTCCCTCGCAGCATTTGTCTCCATCCCAATCACAGCGGCATCTTTCCGTGCGAATGCTTTTGTATATTAAAACGTCTGGCAGTCTATCGCCGGTCACTTCGTCTTCTTTTTGTCGTGCGTGGCTGGCTGTCGCTCTCCTCGCCCGGTCCTGTCTGTCGGCCTTTTCTCGCTGTCTTTCGCTCTTTCCATTCTTTTTTTCTATTTTCCTTTTCTTCCTTTTGTTTACTTTTTCATCCTCCTTTTTTTTCGTCTTTACTATCATTATCATTATCGTGATAGCTGTTATCATCATTATTGTTATTATGACAGCTGTTATCATCATTATTGTTATTATGACAGCTGTTATCATCATTATTGTTATCATGACAGCTGTTATCATCATTATTGTTATCATGACAGCTGTTATCATCATTATGTTATCAGTCTGACTGGTATCATTAGCATTATCTTTTTATTACTGTCATATGATTATCTTCATTATCATTGCCATTACCTTATCATCAATTCTATTTTCTTCCCTCTTCATATTTTCTTCTAGTTCCATCTCCATTCTTCCCTCACTTATCATCTTCCTCCTCTCTCTTCTCATTCCTTGTTCTCCCTTCTCTTTCTTCCTCCTCCTTCGCCCATTATCCTCATTTTTTCCCCTCCATCTCATTTTCAAAACTTTCTTAATAGTCTGTCAAAAGGTGTTTAAAAGACCTGAGATAAGCGGTGTCTTTATCGTTATTTTCATAATCTGATTTACATATCTATCCTTTTCGACTGCTTCTTGCAATGAGGAAGTTAAAAATTACGGTTATTGTCATTACAATCTTCAGTATGATAATGATCTTTGTTATTATTGCGATAGTCATTACTGCAACTACTACTACTATACTACTAACTACTACTACTACTACTACACTATTACAATACTACTTATTATTACTACTACTATTACTACTGAATCTTACTGTACTACTGCTACTTTCACTACGCTCAACTACTACCTACTGCTATACTGCTGCAACTACTACTGCTATCTACTACTTTATACTACTATTATACTATTACTTTACACAACTACTGCTACGACTACTATTACTTATCACAACTACTNTTTTTCTTTTTTTCCTTTTTTTACTTTTGTTTCATCTCATCCTTTTTTTTTCGTCTTTACTATCATTATTATTATCGTGTGATAGCTGTTATCATCATTATTGTTATTATGACAGCTATCATTATTATATTATTGTTATTCATGACAGCTGTTATCATCATTATGTTATATTGTTATTGTCATGACAGCTGTTATCATCATTATTGTTATCAGTCTGACTGGTATCATTAGCATTATCTTTATTACTGTCATTATGATTATCTTCATTATCATTACCATTACCGTTATCATCAATTCTATTTTCTTCTTCCTCTTCATATTTTCTTCTAGTTTCATCTCCATTCTTCCCTCTCTTTTCATTCTCCTCTCCTCTTCTTCTCTTCCTTGGTTCTTTCTCTTCCTTCTTCCTTCGCCCATTATCCTCATTTTTTTCCCCTCCATCTTCATTTTCAAAACTTTCTTAATAGTCTGTCAAAAGGTGTTTAAAAGACCTGAGATAAGCGGTGTCTTTATCGTTATTTCATAATCTGATTTACATATCTATCTTTTGACTGCTTCTGCAATGAGGAAGTTAAAAATTACGGTTATTGTCATTACAATCTTCAGTATGATAATTTGTCTTTTTATTGCGATAGTCATTACTGCAACTACTACTACACTACTACTACTACTACTCTATTACAATACTACATACTACTGATTACTATACTACTATCATTAACTACTACTACTACTACAAACTAGTGCTGCTATTTACTTACTCTACAACTACTTGTCTGGCTGACTACGGTACAACAATTTACTACTACTGCTGCAATTACTACTACTGCTACTATTGCTACTACTATCTATTTACTTTTTAAAACTATTGCTACTGTTACTACTTTTTACTACTTACTACAACAACTTACTCGACTTCAAATATGTAGCTACTGCTGTCTTATCACTACTATTATACCTATCATTACTACCACTTCTACTATTACTACTACCAAAAACCACCACACTTGCTACAACACGTACCACCACCATCTACCATCATTTCCATCACATCATCACCACCATCATCACCGCCGTAACCTCCTCCCAACAGCAATTAAAGCCCCCAGCAAGAGCAGGCCCGGCGGCACTATTGTTATAATAACGATCATCATAACCCCTTTTTGTGACGTAATAAAAGGACTTCTTGTGCATTGTCTTCATTCTTTCCTCGGAGGTGACGCGTCGTCTTCTCGTCCACTTCAAAGGGACTCGCGAACGACCTCGCTCCGTTTCGTTCTCTCTCTCTCTCGTCCTTCGTTCTTTTAGCTTCTCTCTCTCTCTCTGGGTCGTTCTTTTAGTCCTTCTTTTAGCTTCTCTCTCTCTCTCTGGGTCGTTTTTTTTAGCTTCTCTCTCTCTCTCTTGGTCGTTCTTTTAGCTCTCTCTCTCTCTCTGGGTCGTTCTTTTAGCTTCTCTCTCTCTCTCTCTCTCTCTGGGTCGTTCTTTTAGCTTCTCTCTCTCTCTCTGGTCGTCTTTCTCTTCTCTCTCTCTGGTCGTTCGTTCTCTCTCTCTCTCTGCGGTTCGTTCTTTTAGCTTCTTCCTCTCTCTCTTCGTTCGCTTCCTCTCTCTCTCGGTTCGTTCTTTTTAGGCTTCTTCTCTCTCTCTCTCTCTCTCTCCTCTTCGGTCGTTCTTTTAGCTTTCTCTCTCTCTTCTCTCTCCGGGTCGTTCTTTTTTAGCTTCTCTCTCTCTCTCTCTCCGGGTCGTTTTTTCTCTTCTCTCTTCTCTCTCTGGGTCGTTTCTTTTAGCTTCTCTCTCTCTCTCTCCGGGTCGTTCTTTTAGCTTCTCTCTCTCTCTCTCCGGGTCGTTCTTTTAGCTTCTCTCTCTCTCTCTTCTTCGTTTTTCTCTCTCTCTTCTCTCTGGTCGTTCTTTTAGCTTCTCTCTCTCTCTCTCTCTCTGGGTCGTTCTTTACTTCTCTCTCTCTCTCTCTCTGGGTCGTTCTTTTAGTTCTCTCCTCTCTCTCTCTCCGGGTCGTTCTTTTAGCTTCTCTCTTCTCTCTGGGTCGTTTCTTTTAGCTTCTCTCTCTCTCTCTGGGTCGTTCTTTTAGCTTCTCTCTCTCTCTCTCTCCGGGTCGTTTTTAGCTTTCTCTCTCTCTCTCTCGGTCGTTCTTTTAGGCTTCTCTCTCTCTTCTCGGGTCGGTTCTTTTAGATCTCTTCTCTCTTCTCTCTGGGTCGTTCTTTTTTAGCTTTCTCTCTCTCTCCGGGTCGTTCTTTAGCTTCTCTCTCTCTCTGGGTCGTTCTTTTAGCTTCTCTCTCTCTCCGGGTCGTTCTTTTAGCTTCTCTCTCTCTCTCTCCGGGTCGTTTTTAGCTTCTCTCTCTCTCTCTCTCCGGGGGTCTCTCTCTCTGGTCGTTCTTTTAGCTTCTCTCTCTCTCTTCTGGGTCGTTCTTTTAGCTTCTCTTCTCTCTCTCTCCGGGTCGTCTTTTAGCTTTCTCTCTCTTCTCGGGTCGTTCTTTTAGCTTCTCTCTCTCTCCTCTGTCGGGTCGTTCTTTTGCTTCTCTCTCTCTCTCTCTGGGTCGTCTCGTCTCTCTTCGGCTTCTCTCTCTCTCTCTGGGTCGTTCTTTTAGCTTCTCTCTCTCTCTCTCTCTCTGGGTCGTTTCTTTTAGCTTCTCTCTCTCTCTCTCTCTCTGGGTCGTTCTTTTAGCTTCTCTCTCTCTCTCTCTCGGGTCGTTCTTTTTAGCTTCTCTCTCTCTCTCTGGGTCGTTCTTTTAGCTTCTCTCTCTCCTCTCTCTCCGGGTCGTTCTTTTTAGCTTCTCTCTCTCTTCCTGGGTCGTTCTTTTAGCTCTCTCTCTCTCTCTCCGGGTCGTTTCTTTTTAGCTTCTCTCTCTCTCTCTCTCGGGTCGTTCTTTTAGCTTCTCTCTCTCTCTCTCTCGGGTCGTTCTTTTTTTCTCTCTCTCTCTCTCTCTGGGTCGTTCTTTTAAGCTTCTCTTCTCTCTCTCTCTCGTTCTCTTCGTCTTCTTTAGCTTCTCTCTCTCCTCTCTCTCTTTTAGCTTCTCTCTCTCTCTCTCTTGGGTCGTTCTTTTAGCTTCTCTCTCTCTCTCTGGGTCGTTCTTTTAGCTTCTCTCTCTCTCTCTCTCTCTCTGGGTCGTTCTTTTAGCTTCTCTCTCTCTCTCTCTCTCGGGTCGTTCTTTAGTTCTCTCTCTCTCTCTCTCTCTGGGTCGTTCTTTTAGTTTCTCTCTCTCTCTCTGGGTCGTTCTTTTAGCTTCTCTCTCTCTCTCTCTCCGGGGTCGTTCTTTTAGCTTCTCTCTCTCTCTCTCGTTCTTTTAGCTCTCTCTCTCTCTCTGGGTCGTTCTTTTTAGCTTCTCTCTCTCTCTCTGGGTCGTTCTTTTAGCTCTCTCTCTCTCTCTCTCTCTGGGTCGTTCTTTTAGCTTCTCTCTCTCTCTGGGTCGTTCTTTTAGTTCTCTCTCTCTCTCTCTCTGGGTCGTTCTTTCTTTTAGCTTCTCTCTCTCTCTCTGGGTCGTTCTTTTTAGCTTTTTTCTCTTCTCTCTCTCTCCGGGTCGTTCTTTTAGTTCTTCTCTCTCTCCTCTCTTCTTGGGTCGTTCTTTTAGCTTCTCTCTCTCTCTCTGGGTCGTTCTTTTAGCTTTCCTCTCCTCTCTCCTGGGTCGTTCTTTTAGCTTCTTCTCTTCTCTGGGTTCGTTTTTAGCTTTCTCTCCTCTCTCCTCGTTTTAGCTTTCTCTCTCTCTCTCTGGGTCGTTCTTTTAGTTTCTCTCTCTCTCTCTGGGTCGTTCTTTTAGCTTCTCTCTCTCTCTGGGTCGTTTCTTCTCTCTTCTCTCTGGGTCGTTCTTTTAGCTTCTTCTCTCTCTCTCTCTGGGTCGTTCTTTTAGCTTTCTCTCTCTCTCTCTGGTCCTTTTTTTTCTCTCTCTCTCTCTGGTCGGTCTTCTTTTTAGCTTCTCTCTCTCTCGGGGTGTTCTTTTAGCTCTCTCGTCTCTCTCTGGGTCGTTTTTTAGCTTCTCTCTCTCTCTGGGTCTTCTTTTAGTTTCTCTCTCTTCTCTCTGGTCGTTCTTTTAGCTTCTCTCTCTCTCTCTCTGGGTTCGTCTTTTAGCTTCTCTCTCTCTCTCTCGTCGTTCTTTTAGCTTCTCTCTCTCTCTGGGTCGTTCTTTTAGCTTCTCTCTCTCTCTCCTCTCTCGGTGTTTCTTTTAGCTTCTCTCTCTCTCTCCTCTCTGGGTCGTTCTTTCTTCTTCTTCTCTCTCTCTCTGGGTCGTTCTTTTAGCTTCTCTCTTCTCTCTGGGTCTTCTTTTTTCTCTCTCTCTCTTCTCTCTGGGTAGTTTCTTTTTAGCTTCTCTCTCTTCTCTCTGGTGTTCTCTTTCTTTTAAGCTTCTCTCTCTCTCTCTCTGGCGTCTTCGTTCTTTTTAAGCTTTCTCTCTCTCTCTCTCTCTGGGTCGTCTTTTTAGCTTCTCTCTCTCTGGGTCTTCTTTTTAGGTCGTCTTTTTAGCTTCTCTCTTCCTCTCTAGCTTCTCTCTCTCTCTGGTCCGTTCTTTTAGCTCTCTCTCTCTCTCTCTGGGTCGTCTTTTAGCTTTTCTCTCTCTCTCTCTCTCTCTCTCGGGTCGTTCTTTTTAGCTTTCTCTCTCTCTCTCTTCTTGGGTCGTTCTTTTTGCTTCTTCGCTTCTCTCTTCTTCTCTCTCTCTCTCTGGGTCGTTCTTTTAGCTTCTCTCTCCTCTCTCTCTGGGTCGTTCTTTTAGCTTCTCTCTCTCTCTTGGGTCGTTTTTAGCTTTCTTCTCTCTCTCTCTTGGGTATTCTGTTAGCTTCTCTCTCTCTCTCTTCTGGGTCGTTCTTTTAGTCTCTCTCTCTCTCTCTGGGTATTCTTTTTTAGCTTTCTCTCTCTTCTCTCTCTTCATTATTTTAGCTTCTCTCTCTCTCTCTCTCTTTCTTTTCGCTCTTCTCTCTCTCTCTCTGGGTCGTTCTTTTAGCTTCTCTCTCTCTCTCTGGGTCGTTCTTTTAGCTCTGTGTTTGAGGGGTGTGGTTGAAATTATTGCGTTATGCTTGTTTTTTTTTTTTTTTGTTTTTGTTTTTTTTGGCTGTTTGTAGGATCATGTGTTGTGTCCTCTCTCTCTCTCTACTCATCTCTCTCTCTCTCCTCCTCTCTCTCTCTCTCTCTCTCTCTCTGTCTATCTGTCTCTTCTTCTCTCTCTCTCTCTCTTCTCCTCTCTCTCTCTCTCTCTCTCTCTCTCTCTCTCTCTCTCTCTCTCTCTCTCTCTCTCTCTATCCTCTCTCTTCTATCTCTATCTCTCTCTCTCTCTCTCCTCTCTCTCTCTCTCTCTCTCTCTCTCTCTCTCTCTCTCTCTCTCTCTCTCTCTCTCTCTCTCTCTCTCTATCTCTATCTCTATCCTCCTTTTCCCTCCCTCTCTTTCTTTCCCTATCTTCTCTCCTTCCCTCCCTCCCTCTCTCTCTTTTCTCCCTCTCTCTCTCTCTCTCTCTCTCTCTCTCTCTATCTCTATCTCTCTCTCTCTCTCCTCTATCTCTCTCTCTCTCTCTCTCTCTCTCTCTCTCTCTCTCTCCTCTCTCTCTCTCCTCTCTCTCTCTTCTCTCTCTTTCTCTGAGTCGTTCTTTAGTTTGTGTTTGAGGTGGTTTCTGAATTATTTGTTGTGCATTTGTTTTTGTTTTGTTTTTTATCTGTTGGATGTGATTCACGTGTCTGTGTTTTTGTTTTGTTTATCTATCATGTTATTGCTTATCTATCTTCGTTATTTTTTTTATTTTTATCATTTATTATTTTTTCTTATTTGCTATTCATCTAGGTTTGATATCCATCTTTTGCTTTCTTTCTCTCTAAATCTTGTACGTTAATTTTCGCTCGTTTAGATTTTTTTTCTTTTTTCTTTCTATTTCTCTCCTTTACCTTCTTGTTCTTCCTCTTCTCCATCTTCCCTTTGCTTTTGTTTTTCCTTTTTTCTTCTTTTTCTCCTTGCTCTTTCATAGTTT
>NW_020871240.1:29056-31084 GCF_003789085.1 Penaeus vannamei
GATATTGATAGACATACAGATAGATAGATATTGATAGACATACAGATAGATAGATATTGATAGACATACAAATAGATAGATAAATACTAAGATAGATATTGATAGACATGCAGACAGATAGATAAATACTTAGATAGATATTGATAGACATATAGTTAAATAGACTGATGGACAGATAGACAGATATTGATAGCCATATAGACAGATAGACTGATAGATAATATAAACAAAAAGACAAATAGACATAACTATCTACAAACATATAAAAATGATGAACAAACATTGGCCTCTCTCTCTTTACCTTCCTTACACCCCGCCTTACCGCCCCCCCCCCACCCCGGCAATGAATCACTCTATACGCCCGTGCCGACACAGGCGCCCGCAGCCCACTCGCCAAGCCGCCCGTGGTCACACCTGCCTGCCTTCGAAATCACTTTATAATCATATCGTAAAAAGGTGTGTGCTTGGGTATAGGATGGGGGTGGGGGGAGGGGAGATAAGGGGGGGGTATGGAGGAGGTGGAGGGGAGATACGGTGGGGGGGGGGTGGAGGAGGGGGAGGGGGGATAAGGTGGAGGGGGAGATAAGGGGGGGGGTGGGAGGGGGAGGGGGAGATAAGGTGGGGTGGTGGAGGAGGGGGAGGGGGAGATAAGGGGGGGTGGAGGGGGAAGGGGAGATAGGGGGGGGGTAGTTACGGGAAGATAAAAAGGGCGGGGGGATGGGAGACAGGAGGGGGGGGGGGGTAGGAGGATGGGGGAGGTAAGAGTGGGTAGTGGGGGTTAGGGTAGGAGATTGGGGACGTGGAGGGAGGGGAGGGGGGGGGGAAGGTGTAAGGGCAGGTGGCATTAGCGGCACCTTTTGTCGCCCTCTTACAACCCCATCCCCCTCCCCCCCCTCCCCCTCTACTTACCTTATCGGGAAAAAATGGATGGAGGGAGGGGTTGGAGGGGGTGGGAGATGGGGGGGGAAGGGGGCCATACAGTCGCACCTTTGTCCTCGTCCTTCTTCTCTTATGCACCGCCTTTATCTCTACGTATTTCGCTCTTCATCTCTCTTCGGTTGTTCTTTTTACTGTTTTATCTCTCTCTCCGTCTCTCTCTTCTCTCTTCTCTCTCTCTCTCTCTCTCTCTCTCTCTCTTCTCTCTTCTCCTCTCTCTCTCTCTCTCTCTATCTCTCCCTCTTTTCGCTCTTCTCTTCCTTCTCTCTTCCTTTCTCTTCTTCTCCTCTCTCTTCTCCTTCCTCCTTCCTCTTCTCTCTCTCCTCTCTCTCATTCTCTCTTCTCTCTCTCTCCTCTCTCTCTCCTCTCTCTCTCTCTCTCTCTCTCTCTCTCCTCTCTCTCTCTCTCTCTCTCTCTCTCTCTCTGTCTCTCCTTCTCTCTTCTCTCTGCTCTCTCGTCTCCTCTCCGTTCATCCTCCTCTTTCTCTTCTCCTCCCTCTCTTCTCTCTCTCTCTCCTCTCCGCCTCTCTTCTCTCTCCTCTCCTTCTCTTCTCTTTCTCTTCTCCTCTCTCTCTCTCTTCTCTCTCTCTCTCTCTCTCTCCCTCTCTCTCTCTCTCTCTCTCGCCTCTTCTCTCTTCTCTCTCTCTCTCTCTGCTCTCTCTCCTCTCTCTCTCTCCTTCTCTTCTCTCTTCTCTTCCTCTCTCTCCTCTCTCTCTCTCTCTTCTCTCTCCTCTCTCTCCTTTCTCTCTCTCTCTCTCTCTTCCTCTCTCTTCCTCCATCGTACCTTCCTCCTTCTCTCTCTTCTCTCTCTCTCTCTCTTCTCCTCATTCTCTCTCCTCTTCTCTCTCCTCTTCTCTCCACCCTCGCCTCTTTCTCCTCTCTCCGTCTCTCCTCTCCCCTCTCTCTCCTCTCTCACGCTCCTCTCCCTCCTCTCTTCTCTCTCCTTCTCTCTCTCTCTTCTCTCTTCTCTCTCTTCTTTCCCCTCTCTTTCTCTCTCCTCCTTCTCTTTCAACTCCTCCTTCTCTCTTCTCTCCTCCTCTACCTCCTCCCTCTCTCACTCCTTCTCTCTCTCTCCCTCTCACCCTCCTCTCCT
>NW_020871240.1:60016-80016 GCF_003789085.1 Penaeus vannamei
GGAAGGTAAGTGTGAAAAGGAGGTAATGGAAGAAAGGAAGAAAAGAGGAAGAGAAGGAGGCAGGAGAGGAGAGAAGGAGAGGGAGACAAGCATACTTACTGACATAAAAGAGGGAGTTACATTATCATCATTGTTGTTGATGATTATGATGATGATGATGCTGGTGATGATGATATGATAATGATGATGATGATGGTGGTGGTGATATGATAATGATGATGCTGACGATGCTGACAATGATTATGATGCTTATGGTTATGATGATGATGGTGTTGATGATGATGACGATTATGATGATGATGATACCGATGATGATGATAGTAATGATAATAATGATGATTAGAGACAGTAATTGTACTTATATGAGTGTCATCCATTTTCTATCATTACTATTATTATCACTAGCACTATTACCATTATTACCATTATAATGCATTAACATACTTGTAATAGTCATTATCATTTTCGTTATCTTTATCATTAATGTTATGCTTTGATTATGATAATCCTTATCATCATTATCATCACCTTCATCTTCATCATCATCAATATCATTATCAATATCATGATTGTTATTATCTGTTATGCTGATGATGGTGATGGTCATGATTATTACTATTATTATCATTATTAATATCTTTATCATCATCCTCATCCTCATTTTCATCGTTATCATTATAGATGTTAGTATTATTATTGTTATCATTGTTGATATTATCATTATCATTATTATCACCATTATTACTATCATCATTATCATTACTATAATCATCATCATTATTATCATCGTTATTGTCATTGTTATTGTTGTTGTAATTATTATCGTTACTATAATCTCTATCTGTCTCTCTTTCTTTTTTTCTCGTTTATTATCTCTAAATTCCTTTACTCAAGAAATTCGTTCCAAATATTTATTTTTTTTTGTGCGTCTTATTCTTTTCTTTATTTATCATCCTTTTGCGTACGTTCGTTTGTATTTGTATACTTGTGTATGTGTATTTATGTATGTGTGTGTGAGTGTGTTTGTAAGTAATATCGTGTATACGTGTATGTGTGTATTTATATGTGTGTGTGTGTGTGTGTGTGTGTGTGTGTGTGTGTGTGTGTGTGTGTGTGTGTGTGTGTGTGTGTGTGTGTGTGTGTGTGTGTGTGTGTGTGTGTGTGTGTGTGTGTGTGTGCTGTGTGTGTGTGTGTGTGTGTGTGTGTGTGTGTGTGTGTGTGTGTGTGTGTGTGTGTGTGTGTGTGTCTGTGTGTGTGTGTCCGTGTGTTTGTAAGCCATATCGTGTATACGTGTATATGTGTATCTATATATGTGTGTGCGCGTTTGTGTTTGACAGCCATATCGTGTAAGTGCACAGGGCTGTACACGTGTATGAGGCACGCACGTACACGCCGTCCGTGTGTATCACAAGAACCGACACAAGCCTTCGATCTTCCCCACAATTGTCCGTGATCGTTAGGGGCGGCAACCTCAACCCTCCCCTCCTTCCCCCCTTCCCCACCCCCTCCCCTTTCCTCTCTCCTTATCTCCTTCCCTCCCTCCCCCCCCTCCCTCCCTCCCTCCTCCCCCTTCCCTCCTCCCCATCTCACTCCTTCTCTATCCTCCCCCCCCTCCTTCCCTCCCCCCTCCTCCCCCTTCATCCCCTCTCCCCCCATCGATAACTACCGCTTGTGTTCGCAATCAGAAGGGAAATCTAGGCGAGCGGGGGGGTAGGGGGAGGAGGGGGAAGGTGGGGTGGGAAGGGGAGGGAAGGGGGGGGAGGGGGGGCGAAATATTCTCCTTTCTGCTACCTCGGAAAAGGGTTGTTTGCCGCTCTCCTTGCTCCTCCCTGATAGGTATCTCTGGGGTGGGATCGCTCCTTCTCGCTCTCTCGCTCTCGCTCTCTTCTCTCTTCTCTCTTTCTTTTCTCTCTCCTCTCCTTCTCTTCTTCTCTCTCTCTCTCTCTCTCTCTCTCTCTCTCTCTCTCTCTCTCTCTCTCTCTCTCTCTCTCTCTCTCTCTCTCTCTCTCTCTCTCTCTTCTCTCTCTCTATCTCTTAAATCTTCTCTCTTCTCTCTCTCTCTCTCTCTCTCTCTCTCTCTCTCTCTCTCTCTCTCTCTCTCTCTCTCTCTCTCTCTCTCTCTCTCTCTCTCTCTCTCTCTCCTCTCTCTCTCTCTGCGCTCTCTCTCTCTCTCTCTCTTCTCGCTTCTCTGTCTCTGTCTCTGTCTGTCTGTCCTCTCTCTCTCTCTCTCTCTAATAATGATAATGATAATAAATAACAATAAATAATAACGATAATAATAATAATAACAACAATAATAATACAATAATATAAATAATAACTATAATATAATAATAATGAGATGATAATGATATAATATTATCATTATCAATAATAAATAAACAATTATTAAAAACAGCAAAAAACTAATAATGATGATAATAATGATGATGATGATGATGATAATGATAATAGCTATAATAGTAATAGTAGTAGTAGTAGTAGTAAATAATAATAATAATAATAATAATAATAATAATGATGATAAATAATAATATAATAAATAATAATAATAATGATAATGATCAATATGAAATATATAATGATAATATAACAATAATAATGAAATAAGATATAATAATAAAATAATATAGAATAATAATATTAATAAATATATAATGAAATTATATGATAATGAATAAAATATGCATAATGATAATATATGATAATAATAATGAATAATAATAATGATAATTAATAATAATTATATAAATAAAATATTAATGATGGAAATAATAATGATACTAATACTACTACTATCTCTACTACTGCTACTACTACCACTAATAGTAATAAAAATATGAAAAATAAAACAACAACAACAATAATGATAATGATAAACATGAAGGTAATATGAACATGAAGATAATCATGATAATGAAAATGATAGTAAAAAACTATATGACAATATGCTACTATGTATACTACTATACTAATGATGAATAGATAATAGCAGTGGTAATGATGATAATGATGCGACATTAGTGATATAGATAATGGGGGATATAATGACAATAATGACAATAACAAATAACAGAAAAATAATGATGAATGATGATGAATGATGGTATGATAATTGTAGTAACAGATGATGGTGGTGGTAATGATAATGGTAATAATGGTAATGATTAATAATGATAATAAGATATAATAATAATAATAATAATATAATAATAATAATAATAATAATAATAATATAATAATAATAATAATAATATGATAATAATAATTTGTAGTAATAATATGGTGGTAATGATAATTAATAATGGTAATATTAATAATAATAATAATAATAATAATAATAATAATAATAATAATAATGATAATAATATAATATTAAATAATGATAATGATAATGATGATAATCATGATAATAATGATAATGCGATAATAACAATAATAACAATAATGCTGTGATGATAATAATGATAATAACAATAACAATAATGGCAATGATAATAATGATAATGAAAACAATAATAGCAAAAATGATATCAGTAATATCAATAACAATGATAATGATAATGAGGAGGATAATGATACTACTATAATAATTATAATAATGATAATAATAATGATAAAGATAGGACTGCTATTATCACTTCTATGACTTTTACTATTGCTACTACTGCTCCTATATATGTATATGTGTATAAATATATAAAAATGCTACGTTACTACTGCTGTCATTACTATCACTATTCCTAATGTTATTATTATAGTACTACTACTACTACTGCTACTATTAGTGCTACTACTACTACTACTACTGCTACTGTTACTACTGATATTACTACTACTATCACTGCTACTTATAATGATAGTAACAATAACGATAATAATAAAAACAGAGCAATTAAAACGTCAAAAATCACAAAGTGAACAAGTATTTACCAACATCAACATATCACTTAAAACCTAACATTTGCCAGATTATCTCTCTGTCCCTCCCGCCTCCCTTTCTCTTCCATCAAATTCCACCTTCTCCTTAACCTTTTACCCCCCTTATTACCCCCAAACCCCCTCTCCCTTATCAAAACCAACACCCCTTTAAAGGAAATTCAGGAATTTAGCCAAATTACCTGCGTCACCCCTACAACGACGCGATAAACACCAACAGAAAACGAGACCCGGTAATGACTTGTTGTGTTCAGTCTTCTTGTTGATAAACAATCGAAGTCCTTAAGAGACGCACGTGTGGTAATGGCAGCTTAGATTATCACTCCTAAGGGACGATTAGGAATTCCTTTGCGGTAGGAATCCTTCGGGAGAGAGGAGGGAGGGAGGCAGAGATCTTGAAGATAGGAGAGGAGAGAGGCAGGGAAGAAGAGGAATAGGTAAAAGGGGTAGGGTGAATAGGCGAAGGAGAAGGATATGAGGATAGGGAATAGGGAGGAGAGAGGTAGAGGAACGGGAAGAAGGAGGAAGAGAGAGGTTTGGGAAGAGAAAAGGAGGGGATAAAGGAGGAGGAAGTGGGGAGAAAAAAAGAAGGGTTAGAAGTGAGGGAGAGGAGGAAGAGAATAGGGTATAGGGGAAACAAGAGAAAAGATGTTAGAAATAAGGATAAGAAAAATAAATAGATGGAGAAAAAGAGACGAAAGGTAAGGAAAAGGGGGAAAATATGAGAGGGGGAGAGGGAATGGGAGAGAAGGGGAAAAGTGAAAGGGGAAGAAGGGGGAGAGGGAGTGGGAGAGAATGGGAAAAGTGATAGGGGGAAGAGAGTGAGAAGGAAGGAGGAGAGTGAGAGGGGGAAGGGGGAGAGGGGAAAAAGGGGAAAAGTGAGAAGGGGAAGGGGGAGAAAAGGAAAATAGGAGAGGGGTAGAAGTGGAAGAGGGAGAGGGGGAGGGGGGAGGGGGAAAAGGGATAAGAGGGGGAGAGGGTCCAAAGGATTTAGAGTTAAGATCGCGTTTAAGGCGTGACGCCATCCTCGAAGGGGCGCATCTGATAAGAGAGATAAGGAACGGGGTTAGGCATTAAACACGAGGCAGGTAAACAACACAAAAATGCGCGTCGAAAATATGTCGGAGAAGAAATGCTTGAGGCGCGTGTGTGTGTGTGTGGGGGGGGTGTGTGTGGTTGTGTGTGTGTGGGGGGGGGGTTGTGTGTGTGTGTGTGTGTGTGTGTGTGTGTGTGTGTGTGTGTGTGTGTGTGTGTGTGTGTGTGGTGTTGTGTGTGTGTGTGTGTGTGTGGTGTGTGTGTGTGTGTGTGTGGTTGCGTGTGTTGGTGTTAATCAGATGTTTTATTTGTATGTGTCTGTTTAAAGCTCTTTTTAATTTTACTCTATCTTTCTATTCACATTTTTTCTCTATATCTATTTCTTGCTCTCTCTCTCTCTCTCTCTCTCTCTCTCTCTCTCTCTCTCTCTCTCTCTCTCTCTCTCTCTCTCTCTCTCTCTCTCTCTCTCTCTCTCTCTCTCTTTCCTTCTCGCTCTCTTGCCTCTCTTGCTAATAATGATAATAATAACAACAACAATAATAATATAATAATAATAATAATAATAATAATAATAATAATAATAAAAAGTAATAATGATGCTAATGATGAAGATAATAATGATAATGATATTATGATTAATAATAATAATAGATAATAATAATAATAATAATGATAATAATAATAATAATAATAATAATAATAATGAAAATAATGATAATGATTATAAAACAATAATAATGATAATAAAGATAATAATAACAATAATGATACTAGTGATAACAATAATAATAATGATAATGATAATGGAAATGATAGTAATGATATTGATAATAATAATAATAATGATCAAAATCATGATGAATATGATAATAAAGAGAATAATAATAATAAGGAGAATAATGATAATAATGATGAGGGTGATAATAATTGATGATAATAATAATGATGATGATAATAATGATAATAATAATGATACTACTACTATCACTACTACTGCTACTATTACTACTAATGGTAATACAAATAAGAACAATAAAAAACAACAACAACAATGATGATCATGATAATGATAAACATGAAGGTAATATAAACATGATTACCTTCATCATAATGAAAATGATAGTAAAAGGAATAACGACAATACTGCTGCTAATATTACTGTCTCTTTCTCTCTTTATATATTTACCTACTTTTCGTGTCTTCTTTCCTCACTCTTTCTCCATCTTCATCTCCTTGAACTTTCTCTCTCCTTTGTCTTTTCCTCTTCTTCCATTCCTCTCTCCCCCTTTTCCAACCATTCACCTCACACTCAGTCGCACACTTCACGCACACCTCTATTTCCTGACCTCTCCCTCCTCCCTCCCCTCCCCTCTTCTTCAAACAATTGTCATTTCCAACCTTCCCCTCCCCCCAATTTCCATTTCACCCCCTCTGCCCCTCTCCCCTTCTCTCCATTCCCACCTTCCTCCTCTATTCCACTCTCCACCTCTCCTCCCCCTCTCCCCCCTCTCCATTCCCCTCTTCCCTCCATCACTCCCATCCCTCCCCCCACTATACACCTTTCCCCTCCCTACCCCTACCCCCCTCCACCTCTTCATCCACTCTTCCTCCCTCCTAATTCCTCCTTCACCCCCCCCTCATTCTTCCCCTTCCCCTCTCCTTTTCACTTGCAATTGAGAAAACACTCGAAATACGGTTAACGAACAATAATTAGACCGCCAAGAAAAAAGAAAAAAAAGAAAAAAGAAAAAAAAAAACTAATTTAAACTCATTTCGCTCACGGAAGCTATGTTTGAAGCGAGGGGGGAGGGGGGAGGGCGAGGGGGAGGGGAAGGGGGGGGAAGGGGGTTCAGGTGTGTAATCGGAAGTAAGTAGGAGAAGGGCGAGGGTAGGGGGGAGTGGAGGGGGGGGGGGTAGAAGAGGAAAAACGGGAGAGGAAAGAAGGAAGAAGTGAAAGAAGGGACGGGAGGGGAAGAAGTATGAGGGAAGGGGAAGGGGATAAATGAAAGATTAAGAAAAAGGAGGAAAACGGAGAGAGAAGAGAGAGAGAGAGAGAGAGAGAGAAAGAGAGAGAGAGAGAGAGAGAGAGAGAGAGAGAGAGAGAGAGAGAGAAGAGAGAGAGAGAGAGAGAAGAGGAGAGAGAGAGAGAGAGAGAGAGAGAGAGAGAGAGAGAGAGAGAGAGAGATAGTGATGGAAAGGAAAGAGGAAGAAGAGAGACGGAAGAAGATGAGAAGAGGAAAAGAGGTGAAAAGGGGAATGAAAGAGAAGAAGAAAAGTTTAAAAATAGGACATAAAAAGAAGAGGAAAAGGAAGTAGGAGAGACGACCAAAGAAAGAGGAATAAATAAGGTTAAAAACTTAAGCGACACGTGTAACAGGGAAGAAGGGAAATAAAGTAGGTGAAAGGAGAAGTGGGTGAAAGGAGAAGAAAAAACGAAAAAAAGTAAGAGAATATGAAAGGAATGCTAAAGAGGAAAGAGAGAATAAGAGAATAAGCGATATCAAGAGAAGGGAAATGGAGGAATGGGGAAATAAATAAATGAGGATATATAGAGATGGGAAAATGGCAAAACGGGGAAATGGAGGAATGAGGAAATATAAGAATGGGGAAATACAGTAATGGGAAAATAGACGTTGGGAAAGAGAGAAGTGGGGAATAGAAGTATGGGATAATAAAAGAATGGGAAATAGACGAGTGGGGAAACAGAAAAAGGGGAAAACAGTGGAATGAGGAACTAGAAGAATGGGGGAATAGAGGAATAAGAAAAAAATAGAGGGAGAAAGAGGGAAGAGGCGGATAAAAGAGGGGAGAGAGGGGAAGAGGGAGAGAGGGGGAGGAGGGAAGGAGGAGAGGGAGAGGGGAGAGGGGAGGAAGGAGGAAGAGAGGGAAGAGGGAAGAAAGAAGGGAGAGAGGGGAGGAGGAGGGGAGAGGGGAGAGAGAGAAGGTGAAGGGGAGGATAGGAGGGGGAGAGAGGGAAAGAGGGGAGGAAGGAGGGAGAGAGGGGGAAAGAGGGAATGGAAGGAGGGAGAGAGGGGAGGAAATAAGAGAGAGGGGGGAGGGGGAGAGAAGGAGAGAGAGAAGAGAAAGGAGGAGAGAGGAGAGAAGGGAGAGAGGGGGAGAGGGGAGGAAGGAGAGAGAGAAGAGAAAGGAGGGAGAGAGGGAGAGAAGGGGAGAGAGGGGAGGGGAGGAAGGAGGGAAGACGAGGGGGGGGGAGGGAGAAAAGAGGGGGCAAAGTGCGTGTTGTGGGCCAATCGCCGCGTGACGTTTTGTGAATCGAATCTCCTTTCTCTTTCTCTTCTTTTTACTTCTTTTTCCCTCTCTCTTCCGTTCGACATTTTTGGTGTTTTTTCCCGTTTGTCTATGTGGAGGAAAATATTTGTTTCTTGACTCGATTGTCTTCCCGTGGCCATGATCTCGTTCTTTCCTCTATCTACCTCTCCCACTCTTTCCCTACTCGCCTCTCTCTCTTCCTCTCCTACTCTCTGCGTCTCCTCCCTCTCTACCTCTCTCCTTCTCTCTCCCCACTCTCTCTCCCTCTCCCACTCTCTCTCCCTCTCCTACTCTCTCTTCCTCTCCTACTCTCTCTCCCTCCCCACTCCTCTCTCCTCTCCTAACTCTCTCTTCCTCTCCTACTCTCTCTCCTCTCCTCTCTCCACTCTTCCTCACTCTCTCTCCCTCTCTAGCTCGCTCTCGGCCTCTCTCACTCTCTCTCTCTCTCCTCTCCCACTCTCTCTCTCCTCTCACCACTCTCTCTCCCCCACTCTTCCTCTCTCGCTCTCTCCTCTCCCACTCTCCTCTCTCGCTCTTCCCACTCTCCTTCCTCTCTCACTCTCATCTTCCCTCTTCTCCACCTCTCCTCTCCTACTTCTCTCCCCTCTCCAACTCTCTCCCTCACTGTCTTCGCCCTCTCCCTCTCTCTCTCCCTCTCCCACTCTCTCTCCCTCTCCCACTCTCTCTTCCTCTCTCCTCTCCACTACTCTCTCCTTCTCTCTCACTCTCTCTCCCTCTCTCTCCCTCTCTCTCCTCTCTCCACTCTCTCTCCTCTCTCTCCCTCTCCCACTCTCATCTTCCCTCTCGCCACTCTCTCTCCTCTCCCACTCTCTCTTACTCTCTCTCCCACTCTCACCTCTCTCTCTTCCTCTCCCACTCTCTCTTCTCCCACTCTCTCCTCCTCTCCACTCTCTCTCCCTCTCCCACTCTCTCTCCCTCCCCACTCTCTCTCCCTCTCCACTCTCTCTCCCTCTCCCATCTCTCTCCCTCTCCCACTCTCTCTCCTCTCCCACTCCTCTCCTCTCCCACTTCTCTCCTCTCCCAGCTCTCTCCCACTCCTCCCCTCTCCCACTCCTCTCCCTCTCCCACTCTCTCTTCCTCTCCCACTCTCTCTTCCTCTCTCCTCTCCCACTCTCTCTCCTTCTCCCACTCTCTCTCCCTCTCCCACTCTCTCTCCCTCTCCAACTCCTCTCTTCCCTCTTCTCCCACTCTCTCTCCCTCTCCCACTCTCTCTCCCTCTCCACTCTCTCTCCCTCTCCCACTCTCCTCTCCCTCTCCCACTCTCTCTCCTCTCCCACTCTCTCTCCCTCTCCCACTCTCTTCTTCCTCTCCCTCTCCCCTCTCCCCTTCTCCACTCTCTCTCCCTCTCCCACTCTCCTCTCCCTCTCCACTCTCTCTTCCTCTCCCTCTCCCCTCTCCTCTCTCTCCACTCTCTCTCCCTCTCCCTCTCTCCCCTCTCTCCACTCTCTCCTCCCTCTCTCCTCTCCTCTCCCCTCCTCTCTTCTCTCCTCTTCTCTCTCCTCTCCCAACTCTCTCTCTCCCTCTCCACTCTCTCTCCCTCTCCCTCTCCCACTCTCTTCTCCCTCTCCCACTCTCTCCTCTCCCACTCTCTCCTCTCCCGCTCTCTCTCCCTCTCCCACTCTCTCTCCCTCCCTCTTCCCCTCTCCTACTCTCTCCCCTCTCCCACTCTCTCTCCCTCTCCCTCTCTCTCCCCCTCTCCCTCTCCCTCTCCCTCTCTGTCTCTCCCCTCTCTCTCTCTTCCTCTCCTTCTCACTCCCTCTCCCCTCTCCTTCTCCCACTCTCTCTCCCTCTCCCACTCTCTCTTCTCTCCACTCTCTCTCCTCTCCTCTTCCTTTCCTCTCCCTCTCCTCCTTCCATTCCCTTTCTCTCCCACTGCATTTATCTCCCTCTCTTACTCTGTCTTCTTCTCTCACTCTCTCCTAATCCCTCCTCTCTCTCCCCTCCCACCCCTCCCTCCCTCCCATGCCCACTCTCTCTCCCACTCCTTGTCCCTCTCCCTCTCCTTTTCTCCCACTCCCCTCCTCCCTCCCATTCCCACTCCCACCCTCACTCTCTCTTCCTCTCTTTCTCCCTCCTCCACCCCCACTCCCCCTCCCACACCCACTCTCTTCTCTCTCTCCCACTCCCACCCCTTCCCTCCCTCCCACCCCCACTCTCTCTCTTCCTTTCTTTCTCCTCTCCCACTCCATCCCCCTCATCCCCCCCCCACTCCCACTCCCCCTTCCCAGCTCACTACCGTTGAGTCGCTAACGAAATTCAAAATACCTGACCTAACGGTATTTTTCCAACGGTCAAAACGTTTGAAATAAGACACAAGATCAACAAAAAAGAAAAAAAAAAAAAGAAAAGAAAAGAAAAGAAATGAAGAAGAAGAAAAAAACTTGATACATTTACGCAAGAAAAAGGAATCATGAGTTTTTAAAGGAACGTTATGCAAATAAAAGAAGACAAGAGATGATGTTATATATGCGTCGGTCGTCGGGAACAATGGAAACTTGGAAGAAGAAGAAGAAGGAAGGAGAAGGAAGAGGAGGAAAGAGGAGCAGGAGGAGAGGAGGAGGAGGGAAAAAAGGATGAGGGTGGGAGAGAGGATGAGGAGCAGGAAGAAAAAGAGGAGGAGGAGGAGGAGGAGAAGAAGAAGAAGAGGAGGAGAGGGGGAGGAGATGTGACATGAATTTGGAAGAAAAAGAAGAAGAAAAGGAGAAGAAGGAGGAGGAGAAGAAGAAAAAAGGAAAAAAGAAGAAGGAGGAGGAGGAGAGCAGAAGAAGAAGAAGGAGAGGAGGAGAAGAAGAAGAAGAAGAGGAAAGAGAAGAAGAAGAAAAGAGGAGAAGAGAGCGATAAGAAGAAGAGGAGGAGGAGGAGGAGGGGAGAAGAAGGAGAAGAAGAAGAAGAAGAGAGGAGGAGGAGGAGGAGGAGAGGAGGAGGAGGAGGAGGAGGAGGAGGAGGAGGAGGAGGAGAGGAGGAGAAGGAGGAGAGAAGAAGAAGATAGAAGAAGAAGAAGGAGTAGAAGTAGTAGAAAGAGAAGAAGAAGAAAAAAAATATTAGGAGGAGAGGGAAGTGATAAATGAATAAAAAATGAAAAAGAGAAGACGAAGGCAAATCACTAGAAAATGAGAAAAAGAAGAAGGGGAAGGAGATAGAGTAGATAGAGAAACGGAAGAAAAAGAAGAATAAAAAATAAGGCAACGAGAATGAACACGGAGAAGAAGAAAAAACAAAATGGAAGAAATATAAGAAAAGGAAGAAGAAAAATGGCGATGATGATGATGAAATAGAAGAAGAAAAAGATGATGAAAAGAAGAGATAGCAAAAGAAGAAGAAGAAGAAGAAGGAGGATGAGGAGAAGAAAAAGATAAGAAGAGATAGAAGAAGGAGAAGAAAAAGAAGAAGAAGAATAGGAATAAGAAAAAAGAAGAAGAAACCCGAAATGAATTCCACGAAGGTATGAAAAATCCGAGAAAAAGGGGGGAAGAAGGAGGGTGGGGGGTGGGGGGTGGGGGGAAGGGGGTTTGATAAGATCGGAAACCGAGTGCCTTCGCCTCTAAATCAAAAGCCATTAGAAACAACAGATTTAGACTAATTACTTTTGGTTCGCCGAATTGGACCGCCAGAACCGGAGGGGAATTTTAAGACTTCTTGCAAAAGATCCATTTTTCATTTCGTCTTTTGATGCTTTCTTTTTTTTGGGGGGGGTTGGGGTGCGGGGTGGGGGTTGGGTGGGGGGTGGGTTGTGTCTGCCTGTCAAATTGTCTCTCGTTTTGCATCTGTTTATTGGGGGACACTTTGTCGCTGTCTTTTATTTGTGCTTTTTGTTTCATTCTCTGTTCTTCTGTCTGTCTCTCACTGTCCACTCTCTCTCTCTCTCTCTCTCTCTCTCTCTCTCTCTCTCTTCTCTCTCTCTCTCTCTCTCTCTCTCTCTCTCTCTCTCTCTCTCTCACTCTCTCTCTCTCTCTCTCTCTCTCTCTCTCTCTCTCTCTCTCTCTCTCTCTCTCTCTCTCTCTCTCTCTCTCTCTCTTCCATCACCCCTTCCCCTATCTCTCCTATTCCCTCCCCCACTCCCCCATTCTCCTTCTTTCTCCCATTCCCTCGTTTTTCCTCTCTTTTTTTCTCCCGCCACTGTCTAGAGCGGATCCATTTTACCGTGACGGCACGACATGTAAATACAGGACAGTTAAAACGACGAAAAACATTCCGATGTCGACGATTAGCGGTGGGAGTGAATGCTTCCTTCCTTCTCTCTGTCTGTCTCTTTCTTTGTGTGTCTGGCGCTGTCTGTCTGTCTTTCTGCGTAAAGATTTGGCTGTTTGTTTGCTTGTCTATTGCTCCTTGCTGTCTCTCTCTCTCGCTCTCTCTTTCTTTCTCTCTCTCTCTCTCTCTCTCTCTCTCTCTCTGATTCTCTCTCTCTCTCTTTCTGATTTTCTCTTTCTTTCTCTCTCTATCTCTCTCTGATTCTCTCTCTCTCTCTCTGATTCTCTCTCTCTCTCTCTCTCTCTCTCTCTCTCTCTCTCTCTCTCTCTCTCTCTCTCTCTCTCTCTCTCTCTCTCTCTCTCTCTCTCTCTCTCTCTCTCTCTCTCTCTCTCTCTCTCTCTCTCTGATTCTCTCTCTTTCTCTCTCTCTCTCTGATTCTCTCTCTCTCTCTCTCTCTCTCTCTCTCTCTCTCTCTCTCTCTCTCTCTCTCTCTCCTCTCTCTCTCTCTCTCTCTCTCTTCTCTCTCTCTCTCTCTTTCCTTCACAGATGATATGATATGAGGCGTAACAATAACAATGGTAATAATAGATATAATGAGGATAATGATATCAGTAGTATTCGTAATAATAACAATGATAATGATGATAGACATATCAGTAACAATAATAATAACAATAATAACAATGATAATGATAATAACGATAACGATAATAATGATAACAAAAAAGTAACTATCACAACAATGATGATAATGATAATGATAATAATGAGAACGATAATGACAATGATAATGATGATAATGATAACGATATTAATTATAACCATAGAAAATATAATGATGAGAATAATGATAGTAACGATAATGATAATATAATAATGACATGATAATGATGATGTTACTAATAACAATATTAATGATAATGAAAATGATTATATTACAATATTTGCAATGATAATAAGAATGAGAAGAATAATGATAATAATGATAATGATAATAATAATAATAATGATAATAATAATGATAATGATAATGATGATAATTATAATGATAATAATAATAACAATAATGATAATGATAATGATAATAATAATGATGATAATAACAATGATGATAATGATAGCAGCAATAATGATAATGAGTGATAATAACATCGAAGAAAAGGAGAAAGAAACAACGGAGGAAGAAGAAAAGAATGATAAATGAAAGAGGAATAAAACGAAAAGAAAAATGCAAAAAATGAAAATTATACGACTAGAAATAGAAGGGAATAAAGATGGAAGAGAAGAAGATTAACACGAAAGCGAAGAATAAGAAGAACGTGGAAAGAGAGACAGATGACAAGAAAGCGGAAGAAGGAAGTAGAGGCTAAAGGAAAAAAAAAGAGAGAGAAACACGTTCCTTTTATGCGGTACACCCCTAGCACCCCCCCCCCCAAAAAAAAAAACAAAAAAAAAACACAACAACAACAGGATCTTGTATATACGTATTCCAATTACCTACCCCCCCCCCCTCTCACCTTCCCACCTTACCGCCCCCCTTCCCCTTCATCAAAAATATCCCCAGAAAAAAGAAAAGAAAAAGAAAAACTTTATTGTGACATTTTCATATCTTGAGAAATTGCACAATTTGGAAGCAAAAATACTCACCGAAATTTCTGCCACAAGTAATATATGTGTCTGGCCAAGGAACTCTCTCCTTCAAAGACAAAAAAAAAAAAAGAAGGAAAAAATAAGACAAAAAAGGAAGAAAATTCCGGAAGTCTTTATGAAGAGGTAGCGATTTTTTTTTTTGGTATGTTTCCTTTTTTATTCTCTCTTTCTCTCTCTTTTCCCACTTCTCCCTATCTCGCTCTCTTGCCCCTATCTCTGTTTGCTATTCCGTCTACAATCTTTTCTTAACCCTCTCTCCCTTTTCCCTCCCTCTCTCTGTCTCTCAGTCCTTCCTTCCCTCTCTATCTCTCTCCCTCCTTCCCTCTCTCTCTTTCTCCCTCCTTCACATTCTCTGTCTCTCCCTCCTTCCCGGTCTCTCTTTCTCCCTCCTTCCTCTCTCTTCTCCTCCTTCCCTCTTTCTCCTCCTTCCCTCTCTATCTCTCCCTCCTTTCCTCTCCCTCTTTCTCCCTCCTTTTGTCTATCTTCCCTTATTTTACCTCTATTTTTGACTCCATTTTGATATATATATATATATATATATATATATATATATATATATATATTATAGATAGAGAGAGAAGAGAGAGAGAGAGAGAGAAGAGAGAGAGAGAAAGAGAAAGAAAGAAAGAAAGAAAGAAAGAAAGAAAGAAAGAAAGAGAGAGAGAGAGAGAGAGAGAGAGAGAGAGAGAGAGAGAACTTAAAGACCGCAAAAATGCACCGCAGAGTTGCACGTTGCATATCCTGTCTGGGAATTCGTGCAATCTCGGTCCCATATATCAAGTGAAGGAAGTGCATTCAACTGCTTTCACAAAGGGAGGGGGGAGGGGAAGGGGGAGGGAAGGAGGGAGGGGGGGCGAAGGGGAAGGAGGGAGGGTGGGAGGCTGGGGCGAAGGGAAGGAGGGAGAGAGGGAGGAGGGGAAGGAGGGAGAGAGGGGGGAGCGGAAGGAGGGAGGGTGGGGGAAGGGGAAGGAGGGAGAGAGGGGGAGAGATGGGGGAGGGTGGGGAGGGGAAGGAGGAGAGGGAAGGGAAGGGAGAGAGGGAGGAGGGGAGGGAGGGAGGAGGGGGAGGGAAGGAGGTAGAGAGGGGGAGGGGAAGGTAGGAGAGAGGTCGAAGGGAAGGAGGAGAGAGGGGGGGGAAGGAAGTAGAGAGGGGGAGGGGAAGGAGGGAGAGAGGGAGAGATGGGAAGGAGGAGGAAGGAGAGAGGGGGAGGGGAAGGAGGGAGGGAATGGGAGGAGGGAGGATGAATTTGGTTTATTTCTACTACTTCTTTTTTTTTTCTTTTCTTTTACGTATGACTTGGAGGTCATACGGATTTTATTTTCATCCTCCTTACTTCTTTTCTTCCCCTCCTTCCCCCTCCTCTTTATATTGCCTCCTTGTCTCCCCTCTAGAACTATCTCTTTTTCTTTCTTTCCTTCTTTCTTTCCCCTCTCCCTCTCTTTCACGTTCCATTATACCTCCTTTTCTCTCTTCCGGTCGTTTCTTTTCTATCTTTCTGTATCATTCAACATCGCTTTCTCTCTCTCCTATCTATTCCATCTTCCTTCTTGTTCCATTCGTTCTCCTTTTCTCTCTTCCTCTCCTTTCTTTCCCCTTTCTTCTCGTCCCATTCTACATCGCTTTCTCTCTCTCTCCTTTCTATTCCATCTTTCTTGTTCCATTCTACCTCCTTTTCTCTCTTCCTCTTTCTTTCCCTTTCTTCTTGTACCATTCTACATCGCTTTCTCTCTCTCTCCTTTCTATTCCATCTTTCTTCTTGTTCCATTCTACCTCCTTTTCTCTCTTCCTCTCCTTTCTCTCCCCTTTCTTCTTGTTCCATTCTACATCGCTTTCTCTCTCTCCTTTCTATTCCATCTTTCTTCTTGTTCCATTCTACCTCCTTTTCTCTCTTCCTCTCCTTTCTCTCCCCTTTCTTCTTGTTCCATTCTACATCGCTTTCTCTCTCTCCTTTCTATTCTCTCCCTTTCGTGATTCCTCTTCTAAACTACCTACTAACTACCCAACTAACAAGCCGAACGATACTCTTGTTAGCAATTATCATTATCGTAATTACCAATTATCAACTTCAATTAGCATTACTCGCGGTTCATAATTAGTCTAAAGAACACGTGCGCGGGCGGGTGTCCACAGTCACTCACACACACACACGCACGCACACGCACGCACACACACACACACACACGCACACACAACACACACACGAACGCACGCACACGCACACGCGCACACACACACACACACACACACACTCACACACACACACACACACATACTAACTTATTCGCTCTCTTTCTCTCTCTCTTTTTCACACACACACGAACATGCTTATCACTAGCAAATTGGAGAGAGAGTTTGAGCGTGACAACCACAAAAAGGAGAAAGGGTATAAGGCAGAATAGGGGGGGGGGTTACGAAGGGAAAAGAGTGTGAGTAAGGAGAGGAGGAGGACGACGAGGAGGAGGAGAAGAAGAGGGAGGAGAGAAGAGGAGGGGAAGAGGAGGAGAGGAGGAGGAGGAGGAAGAGAAGCAGGAGGAGGAGGAGGAGAGGAGAAAGGAGGAGGAAGAGGAGGAGGAGGAGGAGGAGGAAGAGGAGAAGAGGAGGAGGAGAGGAGGGGAGAGGAGAGGAGGAGGAGGGAGGAGGAGGAGGAGGAGGAGGAGGAGGAACAGCAGCAGTAAGAGGAGGAGGTAGACTTGGAGGAGGAGGAGGAGGGGAAGAGAGGGGAGGTAGACGTGGAGGAGGAGGAGGAGGAACAGCAGCAGTAAGAGAGGAAGAAAAGGAGGAGGAGAACAAGGAAAGAAGTCTCTGTCTTCTCTCTCTCTCTCTCTCTAGTGTCTGTCTTCTCTTCTCTCTCTCTCTGTCTGTCTTTCTCTCTTCTCTCTCTCTGTCTCTGTCTTCTCTTCTCTGTCTCTGTCTTTCTCTTCTTTCTCTCTCTGTCTCTGTCTTTTCTCTTCTGTCTTCTGTATCTCTCTCTTCTCTCTCTCTGTCTTCTCTCTCTCTCTCTCTGTCTCTGTCTTCTGTCTTCTCTCTCTCCGTCTCTGTCTTCTCTCTGTCTGTCTTTCTCCCTCCTCCCTCTGTCTCTCTCTGTCTGTCTGTCTGTCTGTCTCTCTCTCTCCCTCTCTCTGAAAATGCAACAAATACTCAGCTTAAATACAATTCTAATTTCCTTTTAATCACAAGTCGTCGAAATGGAGGAATGGTTAACGCGGTGAACTAGTGATTCTAGGGACCCGCGTTCGAGACTGTCCCATGCCAAGTGTGGAATCACACGTAGGCCCATTTTTGTGTTCAACACTATTTATTTATTATTTAATTTGTATTCACTTCATTTTAAAACCTAATGACATGAATTATACAGGAAATTCATCAAAATATAAAATGCTAAAGCGTGTAACCAAATGTATAAATTCAAATATTCAAGACTACATGCATGATTAATACACACACACACACACACACACACACACACACACACACACACACACACACACACACACACACACACACACACACACACACACACACACACACACACACACACACACATCAATATGCAGCTTATTTTGGCCATGATCAGATTTACCGACGAAGGAAAACTTTGAAATTTCTTAGTGCAAACTGCAGCAGGAATGACCCTTTCGTAGTTTCAACGTGAAATTAAGACAATATGTTCACTAAATATATTTTATCGGATAATGTATGTATTAGTCTCTAGGCCGATGAGAAAGAAGAAAAGGAAAAAGAAAACGAGGAAGATGAGAAGGAATGGGGAGGAGGAGGAGGAGGAGGGAGGAGGAGGAGGAGAAGAGAAGAGAAGAGAGAAGAAGAAGAAGAAGAAGAAGAAGAAGAGGAAGAGGAGGAGGGAGGAGGAGGAGGAGTGGAGTTGAGGGAGGTGGAAGCAGGGGAGGAGGAGAGGAGGAGGTGGTGGTGGAGGAGGAGTAGTGTAGGAGGAGGTAGTGGAGGAGGAGTTAGTGGAGGAGGAGGAGGAGGAGGAGGAGGAGGGGGGAGGTGAGGTGTAGGTGGTGGAATTGGAGGAGGAGGAGGTGGAGGTGGAAGCGGGGGGGAGGAGGAGAGGTAAGGAGGAGAGGAAGATGAGGAGGAGAGAGGAGAAGAAGAGGGGAGGGAGGAGAGAAGAAGGAGGAGGAGGAGAAGAAAAAGAAGGGATGATGATTGATGTAGAGGAGGAGTAGGAAGAAGAGAGGAAAAAGAAGGAGAAGGAAGAAATTATTTTTCCTCTCTCTAAATTATCTACATCTTCTCTACTACCTCTCTTTTCCCTCTTGTTCTTTACTTTTCAAACTCTCCTTCCTCTTTACCATCACTAAGAAGAATCTAAATTGAGGTCAAATAAACTGAGATTCATACCAGGATAAAAGACGCCACTGGACGGTTCTGGACGAAGCGAAATCTAATATTAAAAGGCTGGGGAATAAACCTCCCCCTCTCTGTCTGTCTGTTTGTCTCTGTCTGTCTTTCTCTCTCTCCCTCTGTCTTCTGTCTGTCTCTCTCTCTTTCCTTCTGTCTGTCTGTCTGTTCTCTGTCTGTCTGTAGTCTGTCTCTCTCTACTTCTGTCTGTCTGTCTGTCTCTGTCTGCCTGTCTCTCTCTCCCCTTCTGTCTGTCTGTCTGTCTCTGTCTGCCTGTCTCTTCTCTCTCTCTCTCCTTCTGTCTGTCTGTATCTGTCTGTCTGTTAGTCTCTCTCTCTCTACTTCTGTCTGTCTGTCTAACTCTGTCTGTCTGTCTCTCTCTCTCTCTCCTTCTGTCTGTCTTGTCTCTCTCTCTCTCTCCTTCTGTCTGTCTGTCTGTTAGTCTGTCTCTCTCTACTTCTGTCTGTCTGTCTGTCTCTGTCTGCCTGTCTCTCTCTCTCTCTCTCTCCCTCTGTCTGTCTGTATCTGTCTGTCTGTCTCTCTCTTTCTCTCTCTCTCTCTGTGTCTCTGTCTCTGTCTTCTCTCTTCTCTCTCTCTGTCTCTGTATTCTCTCTTCTCTCTCTGTCTTCTCTCTGTCTCGTCTTCTGTCGTCTATGTCTATGTCTCTGTCTTCTCTCTTCTCTGTCTGGTCCTGTCTGTCTCTGTCTTTCTCTGTCTGTCTCTGTCTCTCTCTCTCTCTCTCTCTGTCTCTGTCTTCTCTCTTCTCTCTCTCTTCTCTGTCTCGTCTTCTCTCTTCTCTTCTTCTCTCTGTCTCTNATTTTGCCTGGAAGTCCCCTCGAAACGGTCTGATTTTTTTTTTTTTTTTTTTTTTTTTTTGAGAGGGGATTATGAGTTGCAAATTCTCAGGCCATTTCCTTATCAGTATTTACAGTGACATTGCAGGGTGTTTATCCCAATGTTACCCGTGGATAAACCTTTTGAGATTTAAAGAATAGTCTAGTACTTGTTGCTTACTTCATAGGCATTCTTCATATCAGTAATGGTCACATGTAAGTCAGATCATCTAAATAGAATTACTAAATAACTAAAACTGCTTGCTTATTTTTTGGCTTTCTCCTCCTTACATGTCTGCTTGTTCGCCAGTGTGTGTGTGTGTGTGTGTGTGTGTGTGTGTGTGTGTGTGTGTGTGGTGTGTGTGTGTGTGTGTGTGTGTGTGTGTGTGTGTGTGTGTGTGTGTGTGTGTGTGTGTGTGGTGTGTGTGTGTGTGTGTGTGTGTGTGTATGATACATACATACATACATATGTACACACACACACACACACACATACATATAGTATATATATATACACATATATCCATTTCTCTCTCTCTCTCACTTTTATACTACCCCATCTCTCCTCACGCGCCAGACATGCAGAATCCCAGACCTGCAAAATTAAAGCAGGATTTGTTAATGACGAGAGGAATAATGTTCACATGGAGCAACAGCCATGCAATTCGCCTGCAGTATATTCCCGTCATGCACTTGGCATCC
>NW_020871240.1:82516-85016 GCF_003789085.1 Penaeus vannamei
CACACATATACAGATACATATATTTACATTTATATTCACACACACACACACACACACACACACACACACACACACACACACACACACACACACACACACACACACACACACACACACACACACACACACACACACCACACACACACACACACACACACACACACACACACACACACACACACACACACACACACACACACACCCGCACGCACGCCACCGCACGCACGCACACACACATATATACATATATCGGAAATAATTGACTTTTCATACAAGAATCTTGCCTAGTTAATGAGCTGGCAGGGGCGCTGGGAAAGGCAAGGCACGCCGTTGATAAAATTAACTGATTAAAAAGAAAATCAATATAACTAAATACCCGTAAATTAGCCTTGGTACAGAAAAAATAATTTGCATAATCTGGCGCTCACTTTCACTTCCAAAATTACAGAAACATAAAACCAAGGATGAAAACGCTTTATTTATATTGATTTCCTTATTACTGTGGCTGCCATCTCGCAGAAATACACAAACTAAATACACAGGTAAAGGAATAATGTTTTGATAGTAAAGTATTGCGTCCAGTGTCTTCAAAAACCCTTCATTATCATTATCATTTTACTATAGTCATTGCTATTATTGTCTTCAAATTTACCATCATTATAATTATTATCGTTACTATTGTTAACGTCATTAGTATTGTTATCGTTATTATTATTATTATCATGAACATTATCATCATCATTATTATTAGGATTATCATTATTGTTGTCTGTATTACTTTCCTAATTATAATGATAATAATAATAATTAATATTATTGTTGTTATTATTGTTACTATTCTTGTTATCATAATTTTCATCATTATCATTTTGCCCTTAGCATCACCATCATTATCATTATTGTTATCATTAGAACTTTTATTATTATTATAATTATCGTTATCATACTTTCATTATCATTACTAATACCATAAAATAAGGAAGAAGCAATAGAGTGAAAAAGTTTTCTGGATGTTCTTGCGTTTTCTTGTTCTTCCCTTCGTTATTTTGTTCTTTCCTTTGTTTTGTTTTCTCTTCGTTGTTTTGTTCTTCCCTTCGTTTGTTCTTCTCTTCGTTTTGTTCTTTCCTTCGCTGTTTTGTTCTTTCCTTCGTTAACTTGTTCTTTCCTTCGTTGTTTGTTCTTTCCTTCGTTGTTTTGTTCTTCCCTTCGTTGTTTTGTTTCTCCCTTCGTTGTTTTGTTCTCCCTTCTTCGTTGTTTTCTTTCCTGTTGTTCTTTCCTTCGTTGTTTTGTTCTTCCTTCGTTTTGCTTGTTTTGTTCTTTCCTTTCCTTCGTTGTTTTGTTGTTTGTTCTTTCCTTCGTTGTTTGTTCTTCCTTCGTTTCTTTCCTTCGTGTTTTGTTCTTCCCTTCGTTGTTTGTGTTTTTGTTCTTCCTTCGTTGTTTTTCGTTTCTTTCCTTCGTTTTGTTCTTCCTTCGTTGTTTTGTTCTTCCTTCGTTGTTGTTCTTCTCCTTCGTTTTGTTCTTCCCTTCGTTGTTTGTTGTTGTTCTTTCCTCGTTGTTTGTTCTTTCCTTCGTTGTTTGTTCTTTCCTCGTTGTTTGTCTTTCGTTGTTTTGTTCTTCCCTTCGTTGTTTGTTCTTTCTTCGTTGTTTTGTTCTTCCTTCGTTGTTTTTTCGTTGTTTTGTTCTTCCCTTCGTTGTTTTGTTCTTTCCTTCGTTGTTTTGTTCTTGTTGTTTTGTGTTGTTTTGTTCTTTCCTTCGTTTGTTTTGTTCTTCCTTCGTTGTTTTCTTTCCTTCGTTGTTTTGTTCTTTCCGTTCTTGTTCTTCCCTTCGTTGTTTCACTAGCAACACACATTTTAGCGAATGGCGTCGAATCGCGAACTTCCTCCCAAACGTTGAAAAAAGCCCCGTACGAACTAGATAACAACCGTAAATAGTTCGGTTTATCTGGCCAAGGGAGAAAAGTTCAATCAGAAGCAGTTGTAGAAAGTGAAAAGAAATAAATTATCACTAAATGTTGGACAGTTGAACTTCCAATAGTGGTTCTGATAAATTACATTCATTCGGATTACATTTCCAAAAAGTTGATTTACTGGCTCTACTTGGTTCAACAAAAACAAAATCCCTAAACCTGCTCACGGAGACGCAAAACAACCCGCAGCCATCTAACCGTATACATACCCTGTCTACTCACACTGGCATATTGATTGAGGACAAATTATCGTAGAGTATGTGATTATTTTTTTTTTCTTTTGATTAAACGGGGGTAGACAAAATTGAAAACTAGGTTCAATATCTATTGATAGATACAGAGTGAATGACTGAGCGAGAGAGGGAGAGAGAGAGAGAGAGAGAGAGAGAGAGAGAGAGAGAGAGAGAGAGAGAGAGAGAGAGAGAGAGAGAGAGAGAGAGAGAGAGAGAGAGAGAAGGGGGGGGCTTGTCTGATAAGGAACATAGTTTTACTCATAACATCACGTTATTTATTGCATTTAGTAATTAGCTTCGT
>NW_020871240.1:105016-107516 GCF_003789085.1 Penaeus vannamei
TCTCTCTCTCCTCTTCTCGTCTCTCCTCTCTCTCCATTCTCTCTCTCTCATTCTCTCTCTCTTTCTCTCTTCTCTCTCTCTCTCTCTCTCTCTCTCTCTCTCTCTCTCTCTCTCTCTCTCTCTCTCTCTCTCTCTCTCTCTCTCTCTCTCTCTCTCTCTCTCTTCTCTTTTTTTTTTTTTTTTATATATACTTTGTCATATATACAGGTTAAAACAAGGAGTTTTATGCTCCCTTGTTTTACTCTAAGCTTAAGATTTCCTTGTAAATGAAAATCTATCTAGAAGCTTTACCTTGTGGGAATGTGCTTATTATGAATTGGACACTACGTATTAACCAGGATCGTGGGACCTCCATCTGTGAACAGCAGCCTTGAAAGCTTGCAGGCTGGACAGGTTGTACAGATGTTTGCCTGAACCATCGTGTTCCAGAGCTGGAATTATCTTGGGTTGAAATGAGCGCTGATTGAAAGTTCGGTCCTGGAGAAGGGTACCTGCAGCTCTTGACCGCGGTTGCTTGAATGCCGTGTTTCGTAGGCTGCAGCCGCTCGTGTTCAAGTCGCAGAGATTGTATAAGAGGGAGACGGTAGCCTGTGTACTTTGTAGAATACACAGAGAGCAGCAACTTCTCGCCGATGCTGAAGAGGCTGAAAGTGTAACTGTCGCTCCCCTACCAGCGTTTTGTGTGACACTAGTCTCTGGGCTCGAATTTGGACCCTGTCTAGCAGTCGCAGGTATGATGGAGGACAGCAGGACCACACCAAGGGACAGTACTCCATTACTGGCCGAACCTGAGTGTAGGCGTATAGCAACCTTTGGCATCAAGGAAGGGCGCGATGCGACGGATGCACGCCAGTTTCCTCGCCGCGTTCTTTGCAATGCCCCTGACGTGGTCTGTGAAGGTGAGGCGGTGGTCGATCTGCACCCCTAGGATGCTGATGGCGCTGTCGTAGGCTAGGATCATTCCGTCCATCACCAGGGCCGGAGTGTGTGCGAGGGGAGCCTGGCGTCGCGTTATCAACGTGGCCTGGGTCTTCTTCAGGAGCGAAGGTTGACTTGCATTTCTTGCTCCATGCAACGATGGAGTCCCATGACGTTGTTGATGTGATGCACGCGTTTCCTTTCGGCTTGGGTGGCTGCAGGTGAAAGATAGGGTACAGTCATCTGCATAGGGCCTGGGCGTTGTGGAATTGAGCTGCAGGATATCGTTAAAATATACATTCCACAACAAAGGCCCGATAACACTGTCTTGTGGGACACTTGCCTCGATCGGAAATTTAGAGGATGTTTGGCCGTTAACAACCACCTGCATTGTTCTTCCATGCAGGTAGTCCTCGAGAAGCGACAGCAGGGGTCCTGCTATGCCAAGGCTTCTCAGTTTTGCAATGATGCCCTTGTGCTCTCTCTCTGTCTTGTGCCTCTCTCTCTCTCTCTCTCTCTCTCTCTCTCTCTCTCTCTCTCTCTTCTCTCTCTCTCTCTCTCTCTCTCTCTCTCTCTCTCCTCTCTCTCTCTCTCTCCTCTCTCTCTTCTCTCTCTCTCTCTCTCTCTCTCTCTCTCTCTCTCTCTCTCTCTCTCTCTCCTCTCTCTCTCTCTCTCTCTCTCTCTCTCTCTCTCTCTCTCTCTCTCTCTCTCTCTCTCTCTCTCTCTCTCTCTCTCTCTCTCTCTCTCTCTCTCTCTCTCTCTCTCTCTCTCTCTCTCTCTCTCTCTCTCTTCTCTCTCTCTACTCTCTCTCTCTCTCTCTCTCTCTCTCTCTCCTCTCTCTCATCTCTCTCTCTCTCTCTCTCTCTCTCTCTCTCTCTCTCTCTCTCTCTCTCTCTCTCTCTCTCTCTCTCTCTCTCTCTCTCTCTCTCTCTTCTCTCTCTCTCTCTCTCTCTCTCACTCTCTCTTCTCTCTCTCTCTCTCTCTCTCTCTCTCTCTCTCTCTCTCTCTCTCTTCTCTCTCTTCTCTCTCTCTCTCTCTCTCTCTCTCTCTCTCTCTCTCTCTCTCTCTCTCTTCTCTCTCTCTCTCTGTCTGTCTGTCTGTCTTCTCTCTCTCTCTCTCTCTCTTTCTCTCTCTCTCTCTCTCTTCTCTGTCTGTCTGTCTGTCTGTCTCTCTCTCTCTCTCTCTCTCTCTCTCTCTCTCTCTCTCTCTCTCTCTCTCTCTCTCTCTTCTCTCTCTCTCTCTCTCTCTCTCTCTCTCTCTCTCTCTCTCTCTCTCTTCTCTCTCTCTCTCTCTCTCTCTCTCTCTCTCTCTCCTCTCTCTCCCTCTCTTCGTGCATTTTCTTAGCCTGTCCGCGGAATGACGGTCGCCGAGAGAGCCCAGGATGTTGATTGACAAGACAGAACCGACTCGCTGGGGCTTTGTTATTGTTGGAGGCAGGGGAGGGGATGGAAGGGTGGTAGGAGAGAGGAGGGATGGTGAAGGAGGGAGGAAGGATGGAGAGGGGGGAGGGAGGGAGGAGAGGGGAGGGAGGCGGGAGGAAGTGAGGGAAAGGAAAGGGGAAGAGAAACAAGGAAGGGTGGAA
>NW_020871240.1:122516-132516 GCF_003789085.1 Penaeus vannamei
GAGCTCGCCAAAAATGGGCCTCGATCCGTCCCCTCGTCTTCGCCTCTTGACGGCTCTCCGCTTTGATCGCAGGAGAGAGAGAGAGAGAGAGAGAGAGAGAGAGAGAGAGAGAGAGAGAGAGAGAGGAGAGAGAGAGGAGAGAGAGAGAGAGAGAGGAGAGAGAGAGAGAGAGAGAGAGAGAGAGAGAGAGAGAGAAGAGAGAGAGAGAGAGAGAGAGAGAGGAGAGAGTGAGTGAGTGAGTGAGAAAGAGAGAGAGAGAGAGAGAGAGGGAGACAGACATACAGACAGAAAAAAAGAGAGAGAAAAAAACAATAGAGAAAGAGAGAGAGATACGCAGGCAACAGACGGTTCGGCGATATATAAACACTTTGGGCCGCGCGTGTTATCGTTATCGCGCCCCATCTGTCACTCGAGCCTCGGAAGGCCGTCGTTACGTGCTTGATCTCGTCCCAAGTCGATTTTCGCGCGCGATCTGACGGCCGAGATCGATCATTTCCCCGTCTCCTGCCTCGCCCCCTCCCCCCCCCCTCCCTCCTCTCTGTGGCTTTCGGTAACCGCTTCTTCCTTCCTCCCCCTTTTCCTCTTTTTCTTCCTTTCTGTCCCCTTTCTAATTTTCTCTTCCTCCCCTTCCTTCTTTTCTTGCTGTTTGTCCTCTTTGTTACATTCTCTTCCTTCCTCCCTCGTCCTTCTTCCTTCCTTTTGGTCATCCCTCATTCTCTTCTTCCTCTTCCTCGTATGTCTCTTTCTCTACCTTCTAATCTTCATATTCTCTTCCTCTTCACCGCATGTCTTTTTCTTTGCCGTCTGCTATTTTCTTTCACCTCTTGTCTCTCCTCCTCCTCCTCCTCCTCTTCTTCCCGTCCTCACCCACCTCTTCCTCCACCTCTTGTATCCCCGCCTCCTGATCTACCTCCAACAACTCCCCTTCTGCTACCTCATCCCCACCACCTCCCACCTCTAATCCTTCTTACACCACCTTACTTTCAATTCCTCCCCCCCTCCACCTCCTCCCACCCACCTATTTTTTCCTCCCCCCTTTCGCCGCCCCGTCACCCACTCACCCGCCCGCCCGCCCTCGCTCGCTTCGCCTCCTCCCCTGACGGATGTGAACGAGCAGCTGATCCGACATCCTCCTCGAGAGAATCGATACCCGCGCGGGTCGTAAGTTTGCCGCGATGGCGTCGGCGAGGAGGCGCGGATAATCTCGGGACGGCGATGAAAAGGCAGTCAGAGGACGAGTAATGGTGATAATATTGACGACGACGACGACGAGGCGCAGGTGGCGGGCGACGAAGGCGGGGAGGCAGGATTTAGGAGATCATGATTTCTTTTCTTTTCTGGGCCTCTCGTATTTCCTTCCGTGATTGAGATTGGAATTCCGTGATTTGTGTGACGCGCGCCGCGGGAATCTCTACTTCGGATTAGAAGGATTCCTCGGAGGTTGATTCCAGCAAAATGGGAGGGAGAAAAAGCAACATTGCATAGAAAGATATACATATGTATGTATGGGCGCGTGTTGGGGTAAGTTTGTAAGTTTGTATTGTATGTATGTGTGCGTGTGTGGATGTGTGTGTGTGTGTGTGTGTGTGTGTGTGTGTGTGTGTGTGTGTGTGTTTGCGTGCGCGCGCGTGTGTGTGTGTGTGTTTGTGTGTGTGCTCGTGTCTGTGCGTGCGCGCGTGTGTGTGCGTGTGTGGATGCATGTGTGTGTGTGTGTGTGTGTTATGTGTAAGCAATATAAACAGTGAAGACAATTATTATATAATGCTCTCTTCCAAAACTTTTGAACCTCTAAACTAATGCCTGTTTGTTTAACCACACGGATAACAAATCCCCTTTTTCCCAAACTATTCACCCGTTAACCTTCCCATTTCACAAACCCTTTCCTCTCCTATACCTTCTTCCCTTTCCTTATAAACAACCCCTCCCTCCTCCTTTACCCTCCCTTACCCCCTTTGACCTCCCCCTCCCCCACCCCAACCCCTCGCCGAGATAACTCTACCCATGCGTGTCTTCCCCTCCCCCCTCCCTCCTCCCCCCCTCACCCTCACCCCTTCACAGGATGTTCCAATAAACAATGAGCTTGAGCTTTGTGTAATGTGAGCAGCGTGTTATAATGCTTTAATTGCTTGTTCCTCCGCCAGATGGCTTGGCGGTTTGTTTATTCTATTTTGAAATATTGACTGGGCTCATCTTTATGGCCGAGTGCCTTCTTTCTTGCTCTCTGTCTATCTACCTATCTATCTGTCTGTGAAATATTTACCGGGCTGATCTATGTTGCCGAGTGCCTTCTTTTTTGCTGTGTTTATCTATCTATCTAGATATCTGTCTGTCTGCCTCTCTCTCTCTCTCTCTCTCTCTCTCTCTCTCTCTCTCTCTCTCTCTCTCTCTCTCTCTCTTCTCTCTCTCTCTCTCTCTCTCTCTCTCTCTCTTTCGTTCTCTTACTCTTTCTGATTTTTTTTTCTTTCTTTCTGTCTCTTTCTCGTTTTTTATCTTTCGTCTCTTGCACTCCTTGATCAGCTGATTGAAGACGTGGATATGTCTGGTACGTCAAGGAAAGTACTTATATTAATATATCAACTTCAATTGTCATTATATTTACAACCATTCCTATCAACACAAAGTGCCGTTTTTTGCACTGACAGATAAACTAATAGATAGATGGAGACATAGATAGACATCAAACCATCAAAGCGACTCATCATAAGACACTCGAGAACATATTATCATCATTTCGTGTAATGTTTACTTGATGTATCGCTTTCCCGCGACAATACATATGGTGATAAATGCCCCGATAGGATCAATAATTCGATAACTGGGAGACGAAGACAAAGGCGGAGAGAGAGCACAGGCGTCGGGGTTCAGTATACATGGACGCGTCAGAGAGGAGAGAATGAGCATCGCCTTTTAAGACTGCAAATGGTTGGGTGTTTGGGGCATGGTGTTATATCGCCTTCTGGTTCATTTTTACCCCTTCGCTCTACTTCAAGTTAGGGTGACTGTGTGCGTTATAGGGTGGTCTTACTCATTGTTTCCCTACTGTTCCATTCTATATCTTTTTCGGTTTGGCTCTCTCTCTCTCTCTCTCTCTCTCTCTCTCTCTCTCTCTCTCTTCTCTCTCTCTCTCTCTCTCTCTCTCTCTCTCTCTCTCTCTCTCTCTCTCTCTTTTTCTACCCATTTTGTTTTCCCGTCCCCTTTTCTTCTCTTGTCCTCCTTTCCTTTTTGTTTTTCTCCTCCCTCTTCCTTTTCCCTGCTCCTCCCTCCATCTTCCTCTTAGCTATAATAGGACTATTAACCATATTTTAAAGCGTTGTTTTACCTCGTTTCAATTATCGTTAACTAATATTATTCCAATTAACCTTATTTGCTATCCATCTGGCTGTCAGTACTAATTCTCGCTTTTTTAACCCCGCAAAAGCAAACATTGCCGATGTATTTATAGCGACCGAAAAAAGACAGCCATAAATGACAAGGAGCATTTTTACTACCATGACGTACACACGCATTAACTGAAGTACAATACTGCATTGAAAACAGGGAGAGAACCTGCCATTTGCGCATCAGGAACACACAGGCAGACCTATAATGCACGGACAATAAGCTAGACTGGTAACTCACCCTTTGTTAGAGGCCATCAGTAAGCGCGGACTACATTTTAAGAATTCAACAATAGATATTATAGCTTCACCCAGAGAGAAGAGAATAGTGAGAGAGAAAAAAAAGATTATAAAAAAAGGATTTAATAAACATACAATTTTACAAAGTAGGATGTTGTAAATGAACACCCCAAAAGGCGTCTAAACAAGCGCGGGAATTTATTGTTGTGCGGCGTTTAATGATGGCGCCGTTTTCGGGAGGTGCGCTTTTAACGCTTCACTTGCCGCGGCTTATTTGTTTACTCTGCCGCTGCTGGCCGCGCGAGGGTGTGTGTTGCGCCGCCCCTATTACCTTACTTTTATAACAAACAGCCGACAGATGATAGCAGTTACGGCCTTGTCTTTGCAATTTTACGGTGAGTGGGTTTCCGTCGTAACGGCATTTGAAGTCTCCTGGGAATTTTTCGGCAGGTTTGATTTTTTTTGTTATTTATTTTATATTTTTCATGTTTTTCTTTTTCTTGTTTTATACTTTATTGTTTATGTTTTGTTTGTTCTGACGATATTCTTTAGTATGACTAAGATATTTGTAGGGGTAGGAGCTGGAAAAGAGTCAGAATTTACCGAGTTATGAAGACTGAGCTGCGTTTGGCGATAGCGTGTTTTTTATGGGTTGCCCGAAGTGCAAGGGAGCTCGTGTTAAACTCGAAAATCTTAAGATAAAAATAGCTGGAAAGAGCAGCGAACTACTGCAAGTATCGTAAATCACTTTACTCGCCCGACAAAATATGATTATAATGTTTGCTCTTTCCGACTGGTACTTTTGCTTCATAAACACACACGAAAGAATTGAACACACACACACACACACACACACACACACACACACACAACACACACACACACACACACACACACACACACGTATATATATATATATATATATATATATATATATATATATATATATATATATATATATATATATATATATTATTATTATTATTCTCATTATTATTATTATTATTATTATTATTATTATATTATTATTATTATTATTATTAGTAGTAGTAGTAGTAGTAGTAGTAGTAGTAGTAGTAGTAGTAGTAGTAGTAGTAGTATCAATATTAGTTTTTCTTATTATTGCCTTTATCATTAATATCATTGGTTAATATTATTGTTCATTTGGTTATTATTATTTATTATTATTATTTTATTTATTATTATTATTATTGTTATTATTATTATTATCATTATCATTAATGTTATCATTGTTTTTTTGTTATTATTATAGTTGTTATTATAATTGTTTTATCATTATTATTATTATTATTATTATTATTGTTGTCCTTGTTAATATTGTTGTTTTTGTTGTAGTGGTGGTAATAACGATTATTAATATTATTGTTATTATCATTACTATTATTATCATTAGTAGAAGTAGTAGTAGAATAATCATTATTATCATCATCATTGCAGTTATAATGATAGATGTATTGATAATCAGCATTATAATGCTGTTTTCAGTTGATACATAAATGATAAAGATTACAATTATATATATGATATATATTATATATATGTGTACACACACACACACACACACACACACACACACACACACACACACACACACACACACACACATATATATATATATATATATATATATATATATATATATATATATACAGATGATACACAATAATAGTCGTTAATAAAACCAACAAGACATCGAAATCAAGTGAGGCGATCCCCCCCCCTCTCCCCCCGCCCCACGCCCTCAACCAAAGCGCCGTCGACCACCTTGTCCAGCACAGAATTGCTTTTATTCAGGAACCGCGCAGTTGTCGTCTGGCGGGCGTCAACAATGCAGATAATAATTCGCCATTTTCAGCCCGCGAACAGCCATTAAAAGCGGCTGCACGGACTTCCTCGACAGGCCCTTGGTTGGGGTCTGATTGGCCGGCGGTCTGTTCCAGTGCGGGGGGCGGGGGGGGGGGGAATTGTGCATTTAGTTGTTGTTTTGTTGTGGCAGGTGTTGTTAGTGCATTGCTATTTTCGTTATCACTTTTATTTCCGTTTTCATTATCATTTACGGTATCTATATTATTAGTTGTAGTATCATCATGATAATAGTTGTTATTAGTACTTTATTTTTTCATCATATCTCACCCTACCTACATTCCCAGGCTTATTCATGTAAATTATACAATACATGCATCACGAATACAACCTCAGAAACTTACAGAAAAGCACCATTCTCTTCACCATATCACCTTCTCACTATCATGTGTCACCATAACACACAACCACACTTCTCGAACCACAACCACAACTGCTGGAAGTTCAAGTATCAAACAAACCCGCTCTCTAGTATTTAAATAGAGAAAGAGAGAGGGGGGGGAAAGAGAGAGAGAGAGATATGGCATTATGAGAGAGAGAGAGATATGGCATTATGAGAGAGAGAGAGAGAGAGAGAGAGAGAGAGAGAGAGAGAGAGAGAGAGAGAGAGAGAGAGAGAGAGAGGATTAAGGAAAGAAAAAAAGACGGGGAATAAAAAGGAAAAAAAAAGACGCATTTGAGCGTGGGCGTTTTCAGCTTCGGATGAATATAGTATATAAACTGCATAGCTGTGCTTCTAATGCAACTAGCTTGTACAAATCAGCTTGTCTTTGGTTAGCTCAGCCATTTTTTTTCTTTCTTTCATTTTTTGGGGAAGTGAATTATTCGATTTTCTTCCGGTTTTAATCATATATGTGGTCAGAACTGAATGTTAGAGAGGAAGGGAACGAAAGAGAGAGAGAGCGTACAAAAATATAAATACATATGATTGAATATGTAATGTAGGCCGATGTGCACAAACATAAACGAAATATTTGGGTTATATTTCCTTATATTTCACCTTTCATATAGGAAAGCACCTACAAAATGCATTCGAAGTTGACTAAATATTTACTTCATAACCCTCCCCTTTCCCTCTCTCTCCTTCCCCCTCCATTTATCAATCTATCCCTCAATCTCCATCATCTCTTTTACAAACAGACTCGCCGCATGTAACATGTCCACGTAACGCAATTTCATTTCAATATGATTATCTCACCAACCTGCCACTTATCAAATAATTATGAGCACCGACCTGTCAAACTGTCACGTGCAGCTTCCCTTCAGCAGCAACAAATAAATGATAATAAATAAACAAAGAGATAAATGAAATGAAATGAATAGATAGGTAGATAGACTGTTAGTTGTATAAAATGTGCTTTTGGTAGTATTTTTTTACCCATTGATTATCAACAAAGGAACGATTAGTATGAATTGAATAGATAGATGCACAAATGAATAGAGAGATAGACTGGTAGACAGATAAATTTCCCCATAAAGTGCTTTTGTCAGTATTTTTACACACTTTGATTATTCTCCGTTTTATGTCCAATCAGCAAAACAAAATCCATTAATTGATTGGTTCCATTGCCGATCTCTTTGTTTATTATTTTTTTCTCTTTTTTATAGTTGGCATTATCTTCCTTTGATGATTATAGGAATTACAATATTAGTCAGTTCGATTCTGTTCGTTTGGCGTCATTGCGTCGGCGATTTTGTGGATCATTTCGTGTGTGTGTGTCTGTCTGTGTATGTCTGTCTGCCTGTGCATGTGTGTCCGTCTGTCTGTGGGTGTGTGTGGGTGTTGTGTGTGTGTGTGTGTGTGTGTGTGTGTGTGTGTGTGTGTGTGTGTGTGTGTGTGTGTTGTGTTGTGTGTGTGTGTGTGTGTGTGTGTGTGTGTGTGTGTGTGTGTGTGTGACAAAGATTTTGTTTCAGTTTTACGATTATTGAAACTGTTGCTATTATTTCGAGTTTCAGTACATAACCCTCATCTCTTTCTCTCTCTCTCTCTCTCTCTCTCTCTCTCTCTCTCTCTCTCTCTCTCTCTCTCTCTCTCTCTCTCTCTCTCTCTCTCTCTCAACTCTCTACTCTCTCTCTCTCTCTCTCTCTCTCTCTCTCTCTCTCTCACTCTCTCTTTCCTTCTCTCCCTCCCTCCCTTTCTATTTTTCCCTCTATCGTATTCTCTCTCTTTACCCTTTCTCTTCTCCCCCCCCCTCTCTCTCTCTCTCTCTCTCTCTCTATCCCTCTCCCCTCTCTCTCTCTCTCTCTCTCCCTCTCCCTCCCTCTTTCTCTCTCTCTCTCTCTCTCTCTCTCTCTCTCTCTCTCTCTCTCTCTCTCTCTCTCTCTCTCTCTCTCTCTCTCTCTCTCTCTCTCTCTCTCTCTCTCTCTCTCTCTCTCTCTCTCTCTCCTCCCTCTTCTCTTTTCCTTATCCTCTTTCCTTTCTCCCTAAAACCCCTCTTCATTAATCATCTAATCCAGCTCTATATTTTCCCCAATCCCCCCCCCCTCATTTCCCTCCAAAACGACCGATAAGTGAAAGAAAAGAGAGAGAGAAAAAAAGTAGAAGAGGCCTCAACCGTCGATCAAGAGGAGACGCCAAATGCCCAACCGTCAGCAGTTTTAGCATATCAATTACTTAATTTTTTTGCACGTATCTTCCACGAGCTCAATTGCCGTGACGTGATTAGCGAGGCATCAAAGGGGTGATTAATATTCATCTGTTAATTTAGGCCTCCCATCTGGCTTCTTGCTCCCCCTCCCGTTATTGCTTTTCTCGTCATCTGCTTCCCTCTCTTCTTCTGTTCTCGTCTATTTCGGTCCTTCTGTTTCCTCTCGTTTTCCTCAATCGATGCCCCCCTCTCTCATTTTCCTTTCCCTCCTACCTCATTTTCCTTTCTCTCATCCCTCCTCCTTCATTTTCTTTTCCCTCCTTCCTCATTTTCCTCCACCACCGCCCTCCTCCATTTTCCTTTCTCTCCTCCCTCCTCCCTCATTTTACTTTCTCTCCTCCCTCCTTCATTTTCCTCCTCTTCTGCCCTCCTCCTCCATTTTCCTTTCTCTCATCCCTCCCTCCTCATTTCCCTTCCCTTTTCCCTCATTTCCTCCACCGCCTCCTTCCTCCTTCACTGCCCTCTCCCTCATCCCTTCTCATTCATTGTCTTTCCCCTCCTTTTCCCTCCTCTCTCATTTTCCTTTCCCTCCCTTTCCCACCTTCTTCATTTTCCTCCTCCCTCCTTTCTTATTTTCCTCTCCGTCTCCCTTTTTCCCCCTTCTTTGTTATTTTACCGTCTTTCCGTCCTACTCTATTTTCGTCTTTCTTATCTACTATTCTTTTCTCTTCTCATCCCTCTTTATCGTCATTTATTCCATTCCCCTTCTTTTCAAGACAAGATATCCTACAGATGGCGAAGATGAAGGAAGATAATCAGAAACTTCTTGGATATTAGTGTCATTCTCTTGAAAGAGGAGTACAAGACCTCTTTTTTTCCTTTTCTTTTTCTTTTCTTTTTCTTTTTTAGGGATGAGGTAGTCCGGATGGGTATGTCTGTGAGCTACCTGGATTACGAGAGGGAGAGGACTGTCATTACCACTCATTTCCAAGTCATTTGTGTTTCTTTTGGGATGCTCTTCCTTCTGTTCTTCCCTCCCAATACTGCTAGTCCTTTTCCTTCGGTTTCTATTCTAATATGTACGTCGCCATTCTTTTCTCTTCTCATCCCTCTTTATCATCATATATTCCATTCCTCTTCGATTCCCCTCTTTTTTCCCTCCTCCTCTGTTCCCCTTTTTCGCCCCACCTTCCCTCTTCCCAATTTCTCTTTCACTTCTCCGCTGTTCCCCATTTCTCCCCTTCCTATATCTTCCTTTTTCTTTCCACCTCCCTTTCCCCCTTTCCTTCCTCTTCCCTTTCGCCCCCATCCTTTTTCACCACATGTTTTCTCCCCACATTCTCCATCCCCTTCACTCTTCCCCATCCTCTTATCTTCCCTTCCTCTCCTATTCCCATCTAACCCCTTCCTCCCCTATCCCCATCCCCACCTTTAACCACTTCTTCCCCTATTCCCCTTTTCATCCCATCCTCCCAATTTCCCCCTCTAACCCCTTCTTCCCCTACCCCCCCTGCCATCCCATCCTCCCCTAATTCCCCCGCTCACCCTTTCCCCACCTCCCCCTCCCTTCCCCCCCTCTACCTGGCCCATCATACCTGCCTGTCTGACAGATGGCTCCTATCATATACTCACTACAGTGGTCCTTATATGCGGGCGGTCGCTGCTCGGTCATCTCCCCCGGAACTCATTTATGGCTGTTTAATTATGGTAGACTTATGTAGAGTAACTACAGATGACACAGTGATCTTTGGTATTTTGAAGGGAGAGGGTATGCGTTGTGGTGTACCGGATGTCTTCAGTAATGTAGTATTTTTTTCTATTTCTTTCTTTCCCTCTTTTTCTTTCTTTCTTTCTTTATTCTTACCTTCTTTCTTTCTTTCTATTATTCTAGGAGCTCTACTATTAGGAGCA
>NW_020871240.1:147516-152516 GCF_003789085.1 Penaeus vannamei
AGCAAAGATAGAGAGAGAGGGAGACAAACAGGCAGACAGACAGGCAGACAGACAGACAGACAGGCAGCAGAACAGACAGACGATTGACAGACAGAGAGAGAGGGGGAGAGAGACAGGCAGACAGACAGACAGACAGAGAGGGGGAGGGAGAGAGAGACAGACAGGCAAACAGACAGACAGAGAGGGAGAGAGAGAGAGAGAAAACAGACAGACAGGGAGAGAGAGAGAGAGAGATAGACAGACAGAGAGACAGACAGACAGATAGACAGACAGAGAAGGAGAGAGAGAGAGAGAGAGATGGGGAAGAGGGAGGATGACGGGGGAGAGGGAGAGCGAGAAAAAGAGAAAGAGGAAGAGAGTGAGAAAGAGAAAAAATGGAGAGAGGAAAAGAAGGAAAAGGAGAAAAGAGAAAGAAAAAAGGGGATCGAGGACGGGGTCAGGAAAATTTGAATTACACATCAGCATAAGCCTTAAATCTTTATCAGAACATGAATAAAACATGTTCATATCAGTGTCACAGACTGAACCACGCGGCCGAGCCAGGAAGAGGAGTCAGGAGGAGGAGGAGGAAAGGGAGGAAGACGAGGAGGAGGAGGAGAAGGAGAGAAGGGAAGAAGGAAGAGGAGGAGGGAGGAAGAAGAGAGGGAAGAGAGGAGGAGGAGGAAAGGAGGAGAAGGAAGGAGATACGGAGGAGAAGGAGGAGGGAGGAAGAGGAAGATGATGATGATGAGGAGGAGGGGGAGGGGAAGGAGGAAGGAGGAAATGGGGAGAGGCCCACCGCCAGCAAAGCGAATCAGCTGTTCCTTGTTTTGTAATTATTTAATTGGNCAGCCGTGCCATTTTACCCAGTTAACTCAAAAACAAAAACAAAAGCAATAACCCAAAAAAAAGAAAAAAAAGAAAGTGTATATGGAGAAGGCAAAAAAAACTAAGAACAGAAAAAACGAAATGGAAAAAAGTCAACTCAAAAAAAAAATCCCGTAATTATAAAAACAAATTCTAAAAAATATAAGAAAATCAAGCAAACAAACAAACAAACAAAAACAATGCATCCCAAGAATCACATGTTCATTTCCTTTGCATTGCGGGACAAAGGGACAAGAAGTCTGCCCGAATCAATGCCAGTTACTATGCATGTATGTAGGCAGGTAAACAGCCATGCATATATGTGAATGACATAGAACCCTCATGAACGCATAATGTAGGGGTGATGTATGCATGTGTGTGGCTATTCACGTACACACGCCCACGCCCTCAGAAAAAAGAGGAGAGCAGAGGGGAGAGAGGAGAGAGAGGGGGGCTAAAGTAGACAGAGAAGATGCAAAGCAGAAGGAAGAGAGGTAGAAGCGAAAGATGATTAACAAGACAAGAAAGAGAAGAGAAGAAAAGGGAGGAGAAAGAAAAGGAAAAAGATAAGAAAGTGAAGAAGCAATCGCCAAAAAGAAAATAAAAGAATAAGGAGAAAGAGAAGAGAGGAGAGGGGAGGGAGAAGAAACAGAAGAGAGAGAAGGGAAGAAAGGGAAGAGAGAGAAGAAAGGAAAAAAATAGAAAAAGAGGAGAAGAAAAACAGAAAGAGAGAAGAGAGAAAGGAGAGAGAGAAGAGAGGAGAGAGAGAGAGAGAGAGAGAAGAGAGGAGAGAGAGAGAAGAGAGAAAGAGAGAGAGAGAGAAGGAGAGAAGAGAAAGAGGAAAGGAAAGAGAAAGAAAGAAAGAGAGAAAGAGGAAGAGAAAGAGAAAGAGAGAGGAGAAGGAGAGAGAGAGAGTCAGTCCCGACGGAAGGTCACTAATTCCCAATCACCTGTCAATTATTAATACCATCACTGAAATGCCCTTCGCCCAATTCTTATAATTGGATCGCCCCACTACATCCGGGTACTCGTGGGCCTCGCGCTCCATTTTCGGGGAAATTTCCGCCGCTAAGCAAGTGGCGCCAAAGGGTTGAAAATTTTTTTTGGATTATGGATAGAATGAGTTAGGTCGGGGGGGGAGGGGAGGGGGGGAGGAAGGGGGGAGATGGGGAGGGAGGGAAAGGGGAGATGGAGGAGGGAGGGAGGAGGGAGGAGGGAGGGAGGGAGGGAGTCAGGGAGAGGTGAGAGGGGAGTGGGAAAAGGAGAAAGGGGAGAGAAAGGGAGGGGAAGGGAAGGAGAAGAGAGAAGGTGAAACGGAAAGAGGGAGGAGATGGAAAGGAGAAGAGGAAACAGAGAGTGTGGACAAGGGAAATAAGTAGAGACAAAAGTAAAGAAAGCGGGGAAAAAATAACAAAATCCGCAACGAAGCCACAAGGATATTTCGTCCGCGCATATCCCACTGCTTACCCTTCCTCTCCCCCCTCCCCCCCACGTCTATCCCCTTCCCTCCTCCCACTCTCAGCCCCCCCCTCCTCCCCCCTACCTCATGCTCCTCCTCTTCCTTTTCCTCCTCCACCTCCCTTCTACCACACCACCTTCCCCTCCCTACCTCCTTTTCTTCTCCTCCTCCTCCCTACCTCTTCCCTCCCTCCCTCCTCTCCCTCCTCCTCCCCATCCATCTCTCCTCCTCTCCTCCTCCTCCTCCTCCTCCTCCCTCTCTTCCTCTTCCTCCTCCTCCCTCCCTCCCCTCTCCCTCCTCCTCTCCATCATCTCCTCCTCCTCCTCCTCCTCCTCCCCTCCTCCCCTACTCTCCACCTCCTCTCCTCCCTCCCTCCCTCATTCCTCCTCCTCCCTCCCTCTCCCTCCTCCCTCCTCCTCCTCCCCACCTAATCCCCCCTCCTCCTCCTCCTCTCCTCCTCCTCCTCCCTCCTCCTCCCCTCCTCCCTCCCTCCCTCCATCCTCCCCCTCATCCACCTCCTCCTCCCTCCCCTCCCTCCCTCCAATAAAAAAAAGAGAGAGAGAGAGAGAGAATGCCCCAAACCAACAGAGTTCCCCACGAAATACTGGAAACTCAAAATCCAATTGGGAATACATTCACACAACCTCGATTTCTGTCTCCGTCTTCTTCCTCTCTTTCTCCCTCTCTCTCTCTCTCTTCTCTCTCTTCTCTCTCCCTCTCTCTATCTCTTCTATCTTCTCTCTCTCTCTCTCTATCTCTTCTATCTTCCTCTCTCTCCCCCTCTCTCTCTTCTTATCTCTTTCTTCTCCCTCTCCTCCCCTCCCTCTCTCCCCCCTCCCTCTCTCTCTCCACCCTGCAGCTCTCGGTGAACACGAGCGCCAGTTAAGAGTGCTGCTTAAGGCTTTCTTCATTTGCCTGTCTCCCCTTTCTCCTTTCCCTCTTGGACCCCTTCCCCCTTTCCTTCCTCGTGAGAGAGAGAGAGAGAGAGAGAGAGAGAGAGAGAGAGAGAGAGAGAGAGAGAGAGAGAGAGAGAGAGAGAGAGAGAGAGAGAGAGAGAGAGAGAGAGAGAGAAGAGAGAGAGAGAGAGAGAGAGAGAGAGAGAGAGAGAGAGAGAGAGAGAGAGAAGAGAGAGAGAGAGAGAGAGGAGAGAGAGAGAGAGAAGAGAAGAGAGAATCAGAGGAAAAAGAGAAGAGGAAAGAGAATCAGAGGAGAAAGAGAAAGGAGAGAAAAGAAAGAGAAGAGAAACCGAGACAGAGAGAGACACACAGACACACGACAGACAGACAGAATGTTTTCGGCCCAGAAAGCCTGAGTTAGGCCTCCTGGGGCCTTTGTCTTTATTATATTGACGACCGAGATATCCAAATTGCAGGTAAAAAATAAAAGGTAAACACATTTTCTTACAAAATATAACTTCACGCATGAGTATATACGTTTGCGTTACATACATACACATCTATACACATGCATACTCATAAAATGAAATACATCTAATCGCTTATGTCAATCCATGTTTTATCTATCTGTGTATATCTATCTTTTAGCCATCGCCTTTAAACCGAGAATCTATCTGCCTTATCTATCGATCTGTGTATGTTTATCTATCCGTCTACCTATCTACTACTCCTCCTCTCCCCTCCCTCCCTACCCTCATCTTCTCTTTCTCCTCCTCCTCTTCCTTCTCCCTCTCCCTCCCTCCCTACCTCTTCCTTCTCCTTCTCCTTCTCCTCTCACCTCCTTCACTTCCTCCTCCTCCTCCTCCTCCCCTCCCTCCTCCTCCTCCTCCCTCTCCTTACCCCTAAAAACGCATTTCCTTATCTCTTTAAAAATATATATATAATCTATTATCTATCGACAAATAGCATTTCTAAACAAAACAAAAACGAAAACATCAAAACCAACGGAAAAAACAAACAAACAAAAACCAATCAATCAAACACCAAAAATGCTTTCCATCAAAACAACAACAAAAACAAAAAACAGAAACACAACAAACAAAACAAAAAACCTACACACAGCAAACCCCCAAAATGGCTCCCCGCGACGCACCGCAAACCCGCCCCTATGCACCGGCGGCAGAAGGGCGAAGCGGGACTCGTGCATAATCTAAGGAGCGAAGGAGAGTCCGCGGAAACTCTTCTAAAGCGGAACTATTATTGTCTCGAGTCCCCCCCCCCGCCCCCCCCTTCGCCGCCCGCGTTCCGAAGCGGTTGGAAATGGGGAGGGAACAGGTACGTCGGGGCACGAGGGAGGGCGAGGGAGGGCGAGGGAGGGAGAGGGAGGGTGAGGGAGGGCGAGGGAGGGGTGGGGGATGGGCGCACGCACGCACGCACGCACGCGCAGAAGACACGTAATCGCACGTGGCGGTTGCCTATGTGACAGTTGAGACGATCACACAGACATACTCACACAAACAACAGACATACACTCCGACACACACACACAGACACAGACACAGGACACACACACACACTCACAGACACACAACACACACACACAGACACACACACATTCACTCACACTCACCACACTCAGACACTCACACACAGACACACTCACAGACACACACACACTCACACACTACACACACACACACCACACACACACACACACACACACACATCACACACACACGCTCACACAACGCGCATTTCTCAATATCATTTCAGAACCAGTGTGTCACCGAAGCTTAGCC
>NW_020871240.1:160133-180133 GCF_003789085.1 Penaeus vannamei
TTGTTTTCTTGTGGGTGTAGTTGTAACCTCGAGGGCAGGAACTTGGCGCAAATGTAGGTGTATTACAGGTAAGCATGGTTACAGGTGTATACAGGTAAGGTACAGGTGTAACAGGTAAGCCGCGAATTGACAATTACAGGTATACACAGGTAAGCGTGGCGCAAATACAGGGACACGGATCGGGTGTTGGATTCGGAATGTTTCTTGGCGTGTGGGTGGGGGGAGATGGGCGTGTAGGTGGGGGGAGGAGGTGGGTAGGTGGGCGTGTGGGGGGGGGAGGTGGCGTGTAGGAGGTGGCGTGTGGGGGGAGGAGGGCGTGGGGGGGGGAGCGTGTGGGGGGGGGAGGTGGGCGTGTAGGTGGGGGAGGTGGGGTGTAGGTGGAGTGGGCGGGGGTGGGGGAGTGTGGGGGGGGGAGGTGAGGTGGGGGCCGTGTGAGCGGGAGGTGGGCGTGTGTGGGGGGGAGGTGAGGTGTGAGTGGGGGGTGATGGTGGGCGTGTGGGGGTGTGGGCGGGGGGCGGTGTTCTTCATCTTAACACGAGGAATGTTTTTTTTTTATCTTGGTGGTACGGTAGCTCATGATTTTTGTCGAAATCAAAATATTTTCTTGAGAGAGAGAGAAAAGAACTATAAAGCATGGATTGTTCGAGGAATCTCTCTCTCTCTTTCTCTTTCTCTTTCTCTTTCTCTTTCTCTCTCTCTCTCTCTCTCTCTCTCTCTCTCTCTCTCTCTCTCTCTCTCTCTCTCTCTCTCTCTCTCTCTCTCTCTCTCTCTCTCTCTCTCTCTCTCTCTCTTTCTGTTTTGCAATTTGGGAGGTGTTAAGACCCTGTTGTGTGCCTGTTTGCTTGTGGATAATTACGTCCCATTTTATTTCGCCACATTTTTCGTTCACAGTGAGCAAGTATTTGTGCACAAGAAGGTAAACACACAAAAAAAGAAAGAAAAAGAAGAAGAAGAAAAAAAAATGGTACATTCGCACGCAGTATCACTTCGCGAACGCACAAACAAACACATGAAACAAAAACACCCACATGCACATACTCGCATACAATCACACCAAAGCACGCACGCACAAATATGCAATCCCCCCGCACACCGTTACGTGCAATGAGAGGGCAGGACACGAGCACGCAAGCAAATCAAGCCCGGCCTCATAAAGTCTTTGCAACATTGCCATGCCGGGATTGCAACAAGAAAGGTCTGTGGAAGGCGGCCTGGCTAAGCGGCCTGGGTTGCTAGTTTTTGTTTTTTTTTCGTTTTTGTTTTCCTTTTCTTTTTATTGTTTTGTAATATATATGTATTTGTTGTTTTTATATATATTGTTGTTATTATTTGAGTTTTTTTGTCTTTCTGATAAATTGAAATATATATATGTATATGTATACGTTGTTTTTGTATATATTGTTGTTATTGGAGTTTTTTTAAAGTCATTCTGATAAATATGATCTTTATTTGTGACTAGAGATGATTGAATTAACACTCACTATAATGGTAATAGAATGATAACGAATAGAATGAATATAAGAGAAAAAAATCATAATACAATAAAAAACGAATAAAACGAATACAAGAGAAAAAATCATAATACAAAAAAAAAGGTTTTGTGTTCGTTATCCAATTGACTTTCCTCGTGGCGTTAAGATCGAACTTCCGGCTCCAGCGAGAGGGTCATAGAGCCTGCGACACCGTGCCTCGAATACCCAAGGAATTCCTCTCGAGAAGACGCCGAAGGAGGGAGAATGAGGGGTGGGGGAGGAAGGGAACGAGGGAGGTAGGAAGGGAGGATAGTGAAGGCTTTTTTTATGTTTTTTATTTTATTTTTTAGTCTGAAGGAGTGAGAGGGAGAGGGAGTGAGAGGGAGGGAGGGAAAGAGGAAGAGGGAGGAAGGGAAAGAGGGAGAGAGAGAGAGAGAAAGAGGAATTTGAGATTTTATTTTATATCTTTCCTTCCTTTTTCGATATCCTATTTTTCTTCTATTATTTATTATTAGTATTTATTGTATTATCTTTTTTCTTAACGTTTATCTTAACCTCTTGAAATTGAAATCTGTTTGTTTTCAGTCTTTGTTCATATTTATTCATTCATTCATTCATTTAATTTCTGCCTTGAGATGCAGGTGATGTTGACACGCAGCGAGACTGTGCTTGCTTGCCCTATAATTTTGTTGTTATTCTGCTCTCCTTTGATTTCCCTTTTTTGTTATTTTCACTGGCATGAGACGCGGGTGTGGAAGGTGGTGTGTGGTTTTATTTATTTATTTATTTATTTATTTATTGTTAGTATTGCTTAATGTTCAGTTGTTGATTTTTTTCTTCTTCCTCTGTCTGCCTGCCTGCCCCCCCCCCCCCCTCTCTCTCTCTCTCTCTCTCTCTCTCTCTCTCTCTCTCTCTCTCTCTCTCTCTCTCTCTCTCTCTCCTTTCTCTCCTTTCTCTCTTTCCTCCTTCTCTTCTCCTGTCTTCTCTCTCTCCTCTCTCCTCCTCTCCCTCCTCCCCCCCCCATCCTTCTCCGCCTCCCCCTTCTCTCCGACCCCCCCTACCCCTCCCCCTCCCTCTCTGCTCCCCCCCTGCTGACTTTTCTTGCAGTCATTACGTTTGCGTAGGTAATTTATACTTTTTTTATCATTTAAAAGCTGCGGAATGTTGCAAGCAAGTGAGGAATTAATTGACTATTAATTTTTTTATCCTGGCTGGCTCTTTGATGCATGGCTATTGCGTCATGCATTGCCAGGAAAGACTCAGCGGATGACTATGTGTTTAAAATGGATGCCGAGATGTTTAATAATAATCGGAATCTTAGTGCTCATTTTGCGAGGAACACTTTTGCAATGGGTTCTGCATGATGCAACAGTATCGTGATAACTGAGTCTGTTAGTGTAGGAATGAATGTGTGCATGGGAGATTAGATACGTGTGCTCGTGTATGTGTGTGTGCGTGTTTATAGGAGTTTATATACATGTGCTCGCGTTTGTGTATATGTTTATGATTATGTGTGTGTGTGTGTTTGTTTGTGTGTGTGCTTATATGTCTGTATGTGTATGTACTTGCGCGCATGTGTGTGGTGTGTTGACTTACCATGAGTTCTTGTAGGTCGGGGTGCAACAGGCTTGCCAAAACAAAATATTTACCCCCGAGGAAAAAGCAACTATTAAAATTGTTGCAACAAGGGGTAGCTCCTGCCGGCCTGTCACTGGTCGATGTGCATTGCAGATCGCGGCCCGCACGTTTTGTCGCAGAGGAAGGGGGTGGGGGTGGGGGGGACAGGGAAGGAAGGAGTGGAGATAGTGAGGAAGGAGGAGGGGCAGGGAGGAGAGAGGGAAGGAAGGAGAGGAGATAGTGAGGAAGGGGGGAGAGGGGAGGAAGGAGAAGAGATAATGAGGAAAGGCGGAGGGGAGAGGGGGAGAGAAGGAAGGAAGGAGAAGAGATAGTGAGGAAAGGAGGAGGCGAAGGGGGGAGAGGGGAGGAAAGGAGAGGAGATAGTGAGGAAAGGAGGAGAGAGAAGGAAGGAGGAAGATAGTGAGTAAAGGAGGAGGAGGGGGGGGAGGAAGGAGAAGAGGTAATGAGGAAAGGAGGAGGGGAAGGGGGGAGAGGGGGAGAGAAGGAAGGAGAAGACGTAGTGAGGAAAGGAGGAGGGGAAGGGGGGAGAGGGAAGGAAGGAGAGGAGATAGTGAGGAAAATAGGAGGGGAAGGGGGGAGAGGGAAGGAAGGAGAGGAGATAGTGAGGAAAGGAGGGAGAGGAGGGGAAAGGGGGAGGGAAGGAAGGATAGAAGATAGTGAGGAAAGGAGAAGAGAAGATAGCGAGGAGAGGCGGAGGAGGAGGGGAAGTGAGGAAGGAGAGAAAGAAAAAACGAGGGAGGAAACGAAGGATTGAAGGAAAGGATGGAAGGAAGGAAATGAAGGAGGGAGGAAGGGAAATCATGAAAGAGGAGAAAAGAGAAGGAAAAGAGATGAAGAAATGGAAGGGAGGAAGGAGAAAGGAAATAAAGTAAATGACTGTAGAAAAGACGGAAGAAAGAAGTGACGGGTAAGAAAGTGGGATAAGAAAGAAAGGAAAAAGGAAGAAGGTAAGATAAAACGCATCCGAAGAAATGGCAGACAATAGAAGTGAGCAAATGCGGAAGGGAGACAATAGGCAGAAGCAAGAAAGAGAGGAAAAGAGAAGAAGGAAGAGACACACACAAACGGACAGATAACTAGAGAAAGAGAGAAGAGAAGAGAAAAGGAAGAGACACACACAAACGGACAGATAACTAGAGAAAGAGAGAAGAAAAGAGAAAAGGAAGATACACACACACAAGCAATCAGATAGCTAGAGAAAGAGAGAAGAGAAAGAAAGGGAAGACACACACACACAAACAGACAGATAGACAGCTAGAGAGAGAGAAGAGAAAAAGAACACACAAACAGAGAAGAGGAAGACACACACACACACACAAACAATCAGGAAGACACACTATAGAAGGAGAAAAAGAGAATATAAAAAAAATACACACACACACAACAGACAGACAGACAGATAGTTAGAGAAAGAGAGAGAAGAGAAGATAAAGAGGAATAAAAAGGCGAAAGGAGAGGCGTGCGTGAGTCATGCTCTGCCAGCCGGGGATATATGGTCAGAACGTCCGTGAATCCGGTCCGTGGCGCGCGGAGGACCGGCGGCGTGCAACACGTTTGTGCATCACACGATTGCGTCTCAATTCCTTGCAACAAGTGATGCACTCGCGCCTGCCTCTCTCTCTCTCTCTCTCTCTCTCTCTCTCTCTCTCTCTCTCTCTCTCTCTCTCTCTCTCTCTCCTCTCTCTCTCTCTTCTCTCTCTCTCTCTCTCTCTCTCTCTCTCTCTCTCATCTCTCTCTCATCTCTCTATCTCTCTCTCTCTCTCTCTCTCTTTCTCCTCTCTCTCTCTCTCTTCCCCTCTCTCGTCTCTTCTCTCTTCTCTCTCTCTCTCTCTCTCTCTCTCTCTCTCTCTCTCTCGGCTGGGCTCTCGCCTGATGTCGCGACGGAGGAGGAGGGGGTTTTCGTTTATGATTGTTTATTTATTTATTGTGGGTGTTTGGTTGTTTATTTTTGTATTATTGGGGAAGTAGAGTGAGACAGAGAGACAGACAGACAGACAGACAGACAGACAGAGCAGACAGACAGAGAGATAGAGACAGACAGACAGACAGACACAGAGAGAGATAGAGACAGAGACAGACAGAGACAGAGAAGATAGAGAGAGAGAGGGAGAGATAGAGAGAGAGATATATAGATAAAGTAAGAGTAAGAGAAAGAGAAAGAGTAAAAGTGATTATGGTGGTTCTGTAAAAAAATGCAAATAAAGGTTTCGAATTAGAATTTAAAGACGAGACACTTATTGCTAAAAGGATCTTGCTCACGGGCAGGGGAGGGGCGGGGGAAGGGAGGGGGGAGGGGTACCGTAGTTGGCAGTATTGCGTTTCACACAAGTATACACTATATGCGGGTAGTAAGTTATACTAAGAATATATATAATGTCCTCGGGGTTTGGAGGGTTTTACTGCATAATTTTTTCATATTTTACAGTTTTGCTTGTTTCGGCTTTCGTGACATAGTTTTTGTACATGTTTTAATGCGTTGTTCCCCGTTCTTTTTTGAATGTGATAATATAAGTTTTAAGTGATTGTTGTGACTTCTGGTTCTTGTGATGCGCCATCGTCGGTGTCTCGATTTTTTTTTTCTTTTTCTTTTATGTTTTATGTTTTACGTGCGAGTGACGTCAGCTGGGGGAGAGGTGTGTGTGTGTGTGTGTGTGTCTGTCTGTTGTCTGTCTGTCTGTCCGTATTTATCGATCTTTTCGTTTCTTTCTCTTTACGTTTCTTTCTTTATCAATATATCATTATCATCTTTGAGTGACCGTGTGTATGTCTGTGTTCCCCCTACAGTTTGCCTTCCTCACGCACCTGCTTCTGTGCTTTCCCCTTCCCTGCTTGCCCATGTTAAAGGCGAGCTGTCGCGTGTGTGCCCGCCCCCGCGATCCCCGCCGCCCACACGCTCGCACGCCCATATGCATCCGCTGTCACGCCCGCACTTCCTCGAGTCCATGCATGTTTATTCCTCTTTCTCATTGTGTGGAGAGAGGAGGGGGAGAGAAGGAGAGAGGGAGAGGGGGGAGAGCGAGAGTAACAGTGTGAGTGCATGTGTGTGTGTGTGTTTATGTATGTATGTATGTATGTATGTATGCATGTATGTATATGTATGTGTTTGTGACCTTTCGTCCTTTTTTCTCTTCTCTCCCTCCCGCCTTCCAAACCTCCCTAACTCCTCTCCCTCCTCCCCTCTTCCCCGCTCTCCTCTTCTCCTCTTCTATGCCCTTCTTCGTTTCCAAGCACAGCGGCAAAGCGACCCGGCAGACAGACCGACAAATGGACAACCTGTTTTAAAGGGACGTCGGCGACTGCAGGAAGTGCTTGATGGCGGCGGGGACTGCTTGGGCTCGAGTGATGGTTTCGGGTCTGCTGCTCGAGCGGGCGTCCCTGAATGCCGGCCGGGCTGTCAGCGTGGGGCGGGCAGATGGGCGGGGTATTGTTTGCCCCCGTGCTTCCTCTCGTTTCTCTCTCTCTCTCTCTCTCTCTCTCTCTCTCTCCTTTTTCTTGTCGTTTTTTTTGGGGGGGGGAGGTTTCCTCTTTTTTCTCTCTCTTCCTGTTCTTGTGGTTTTGTTTGTTTTTTGTTTCTCGTCTCGTCGTTTGTTTGTTGTTTCTCGTTAGTTTTCTTTCTGTTTTATAATTTTATTTTTTTTATTTTGTCTCTTTTTTATCTCTCTTGTTTCTCATTTTTGTCTCTTATTCTTGTCTTCGTTTCTCTTGTTTTTTATATCTCTCCCTCCTCTGGCAGTTTCTCTTGTTTCTTATTTCTCTCTTTCTTTGATCTTTCTCTTCTTATTTCTCTTTTTCTTTAATCTACTTTTTGTCGTTTTCCCTCCTTTTTATTTCTTTTCACTTTCTTTTATATTTTTTGTTGCATATGTTCTGTTGTGTATGCCTGTCTGTCTACCAAGCCTGTCTGTGTCTCTCTGTGTCCTCTCGTTTTTTTTAATTTCTCTCTTTGATTTCTTTTTTTTGTCCTCTGGTCTGCTAGTGTGCCTGTCTGCCATTGTGTGCCTTAGTGCTAGTTTTGGTGTCTGTCTGCCTGACTTGTCTGTCTGCCTTTGTATGTCTGTGTGCTTGTATTGCCTGTCTGCTGCCTGCTGTCTGCCTTTGCTGCCTTGCCTGCCTGTCTGCCTTTGTATGTCTGTGTGCCTGTATTGCCTGTCTGCACTGCCTGCCTGCCTGCTGCCTTTGTATGTCCTGCCTGCCTGCGTGGTCCTGCCTGCCTGCCTGCCTGCCTGTATTTGCCTGTCCTGTCTGCACTGCCTGCCTGCCTGCATTGTCTGCTGTCCCTGCCTGTATTGCCTGTCTGCACTGCCTGCCTGCCTCCGTGCCTGCCTTGCCTTTGTATGCGTTTTCTGCGGCGAGGGAAATGTCATTCCGAATTACGTTTTATTGGAAGCTGTTGAGCGAGGCGCCGAAAGTGCAGTTCGTCTTTTGTTTTCGTTTTTTTTTTCTTTCTTTTTCCTTTTCTTTTTCTTTTTCTTTTTCTTTTCTTTTTTCTTTTTCTTTTTCTTTTTCTTTCTTTTCTTTTTTTCTTTTCTTTTCTTTTCTTTTCTTTTCTTTTTTTCTTTTCTTTTTTTTCTTTTCTTTTTCTTTTCTTTTCTTTTCTTTTTTTCTTTCTTTTTCTTTTCTTTTTTTCTTTTTCTTTTTTTCTTTTTTTTACGCGAGAAACGTGAAAATTGCGTACGTATTATATATTCGTTGCAGCTTTGCAATTCATGATGGGATCACCGTCTTCAGGGTTGGATTATATGTTGCATGTAATTCAGAAAATGAGATTAGAGAAGTAAAAACATTAGACTTTGTATATACAGTATTCTCTAAGAGCAGAATGTGCTAAAGGAAAGCAAACTAAAACGCTAATTTAAGAATAATAAGGAAGAGAAAGATACACAGAAGAGGATGAATAAACTGGTGTTCAGCAAGAACTCCCGTGTAGAACATTGAACAGGCGTGGGCGGTTGTTATTTATTCCAGCACCGTTCAATTTTGTTCATCCGCACACGAGAACACGCGGTGGGAAGTTGGTGCGCACCGAGGCGTGGCAATGAGTGCGTGTGTGTTTTGCATGCGTTGGCGTGTGCAGTTGCAAGGGGGGGAGGGGAGTAAGGGGTAAGGGGAGGGGGGGGAGGTAGTTTTACACGTCTGCGTATTTTTTTCGTGTTTTTTGTGTGTGTATAATTGTTTGTATTTTTATTTTGTTGTATTTATTTATTTATTTATTGCGTATTTTTGTGTTTTTTTTTTCTGTATTTATTGCGTATTTTCCGTTGTATTTATTTTTTTTTTTTTTAATTTCTGTATTTATTATTTGTTTGTTATGATTTTTTTTTTTGGAAGGTGGAGTGTGACAGTTGTTCCTATTAAACAAGTGTGCTCAGTTCGAGTTAGTTTTGTTTGTTTGTTTAATTCTTTAATTGGTTGTTTGTGCGTTTGATTATTATAAAGTAACGGATCGGAAACTTGGACTCCTTGAGGCGCGTTCGGGTGCGTTAGTCTGAGTCCATCTGCGTCCTCTGTTTTTTTATATTATTATTATCTTATCCTATTTTTTGCTGTTGCTCCTTCTCCCTGTTCTTCCGCCTCTTCTACTCGTCTTTTCCTCTTGCTCTTCTTGTTTTTCTTTTTTCTTTTTCTTCCTCCTACTCCTGCTCATCTTCATCCTACTCATCCCCTTCTTCTTCTTCGTCTTCTTTTCTTCTTCTTCTTATCTCTAATTCCTCTTCCTCCTCCTCCGTTTTTCTTATTTCTTTCTTTCTGCTTCCTTTTCCTTTTCACCGCCTCCTCCCCTCTCATATACCGCCTCTTTCATTCACTCCACTTTCCTTTCCCTTACTTCTTTCTCCCCTCATCTTCCCCGCCTTCTCATCTCTTTCATCCCTCCCTCCCTCCATCTCTTCCCCATCAACAACATGTCTATCACCACTACCACCACGGCCTCCACCACATCTTTTTTCCTCTCCTCCCCTCCCTCCCTTCCTTTCTTCCCCTCCCTCTCTCCCTCCCTCCTCCCTCCCTCCCTCCCTCCCTCCTCCCTCCCTCCCTCCCTCATCATAAAAGAAAAAAAATATCTATTTTTTTTCTTTTATTATTATTATTGCCATTATATATATTCATAACCCCCCCCCCTTCCCCCCGACTCCTTGCAAGGCAATTACGGGCGGCCGAGACGTCCGAATCTAATCTAATCCTAATGATTTGATGCTAATCCTAATCCTAATGTCGGTGCTGGACGTCCTAATCTCTCATGCCGGACGTCTTGACATGGCGGCGGCGGCGGCGGCGATCGAGTCCGTGATGGCATTCGCAGCTCGGTCGTACGTGGCGTCCGTCCGTTCGTGTGTCCGTGCGAGGTCATTGACCCCCTGGGCTGGTCTTTGGCGCTTGACCCCTTCCCGTTGAGCCTTTTGGATGCCTGTTTTTTTTTTTTGTTTTTTTTTTACCCTTTCGTCTATTCCTTTGCTCTTATTCTTTTCTTTGAGACTTTCTTTCTCTTTCTCTTTCACTTTCCTTCTTTTTTTTTTAGACTTTCTTCCTTTCTCTTTCACGTTCCTTTTCTTCTTTGATTTTTCGCTGACCGCTTTCTTGCCTACTCTTTCCCTCCCCTCTTCCCTCTAATCCCCTACCTTAACCCTATCTCCTGCCCCTTGCCAGTCCCTGACACTTTCCCCCTATTCCTCCCCCCCCTGCCTTTTCCCCTGCACCTTCCCCCCTTGCCTTCTCCCCTGCCTTTTCTTCCTTATTTTGAATGGTTCTTTTTTTTATGTTGGTGTAATTTCTCTTATTATTTTGTATTTTGGTTTAATAGCTTTGGACGTGTATTTTGTATTTCGGTAATGATGTGTATTTTTAATGTATTGTTTATAATGTTTCTTCTCGTTGTTTTGTGCGGTTTCTTCTGTATTTTGTATTTATATTTTTTACTTTTTTATTCATCTACATTTTATTTTATTTTATTTTTTTACTTTTTCATTTTTTTTCTCTCTTTTTTACATTGTTTAATCATGTATTCTATAATAAATGTACCTTCTTATGTAGTTACAGTGTTACCTTTGTGGTGTTACCATCCTTTTATTTGTAATTCTTTTAGTGTTGTTTATTATGATTAATGCTGTTATTATATTCACATTTTCTAACCATTTGTTTTGCTTCCCAATGCGTGTGTGGATACAATCATCATCATCTATTCTTTGTATTTTGACGTTGAATAAATCTTCACAGCGAGAGGGGGTGGGGGGAGGGGGGAGTGGGGAAGGGGGGGGGAAGGGGGGAAGGGGAAGTAAGGAAGGGGAAGGAGGGGGATATGGGTGGGGAAGGGAGGAGGGGGGAAGGAGGGAAGGGGGGAGGAGGGAGGAGGAAGGGGGGGGAGGAGGGGGAGGGGAAGGGGAAGGAGGGTAGGAGGGAAGGGAAGGAGGGGAGGGTGAAGGGGGAGGGGGAGGAGGGAGGGGAAGGGGAAGGGGGGAGGAGCGGTAGGAGGAAGGGAAAGGGGAAGGAGGGGTAGGAGGGAAAGGGGAAGGAGGGGAAGGGGAAGGGGGAAGGGAGAGGGGATGGGGTGTTAACGCGACCGCAGTCATGATAAATTGCGTCCCGGAGACATGATAAATAGGAAGGGGAAGAGTGAAAAAAAAAATCAGAAATAACAAATAAAGAAAATGAAAGATGGCAAAAGCTGTTGTTTACTCCCGGCGTCTCCCGAGAAGACCGCCTGTCCTTGCGGTCTGATTACAGAGCCAGGTGCTGTGCGGGCCGCGGGCAGGTGACAACATAAAGGAGTATTTTGTCTGACAACCTGACAACCGCGGTCCGATCCGCGCCAATGCGGTCTCGAGAGCGTCTTATCCGGCGTCCGATGCGACGGCGGGGGCGGGGGCGGGGGCGGTGGGGGGGGCGACGCGGTGGGTCTTCCGCTCCTCCGTCAGGTGGTCGGAGGTCCGTGGGGGGTCGTGGGCGGGATGGGGGAGGGGACGGGTGGGGTAGGGGGGGTTTGTGTTTAGTAGGGTGTGAGAGAGAGGGGAGAGTACGAGTTTGAATGAGAGAGAGAGAGAGAGAGAGAGAGAGAGAGAGAGAGAGGAGAGGAGAGAGAGAGAGAGAGAGAGAGAGAGAGAGAGAGAGAGAGAGAGGATGAGAGGAGGGTTAGAGACAGAATGAGAGAGAGAGAGAGAGAGAGAGAGAGAGAGAGAGAGAAGAGTGAGAATGAGAATACAGAGTGAGAGTGAGAGAGAGACTGAGAGCGAGTGAGAGTGAGTTTCGTGTGTTTTCCGGGCCTTGCAGGATTACGGCAGGACAGTCAGAGAAAACCGGATGTTGCTTTTTTTTAGATAAAATAATTAAGGTTGGTTAGGGTTAGAGCAAGCTTCAAGGAAGGCTTTTGTTTCTTTAAATTTCATTGTATTTTTTTTTTTCATTTTTATATCATTGGTGTTGATGTTCTGTCTTTAATCTTCCTTTTCTTTAGTTATATATATATATATTTTTTTTCTTATAAATGATACACTCTGATATTAAAAGAACTACTTATTATTTTCAAATGGTACGCATATTCTCTCTATCTATCTATCTATCGATCTATTCTATCTGTTTCTCTTCCTATCTTTCTCTCTCCCTCCCATCCCCCTTCTTCTTCCTCCTCTCTCCCTCCCTCCTCTCCCTCCCTCCTTTCCTCCCCTCTCCCTCCCCCTTCCTCCTTTCCTCTCTCTCTCTCTTCCCTCCTTCCTTCTCCCTCCCTCTCTTCCCTTCCTCTCCTTCTCCTCTCCCTCTCTCTTTCTCCCTCTTCCTCCTTTCCTCTTTCCTTCTCCTTCCCTCCCCCTCCTCTCCTTCTCCCTCCCCCTCCCCCAAACAGCATCCTTCTCCCTTCCCGGATCCTCGGCGTATCCTTCCCCCGAGAGAGCCAAGTGGCACCCTGGAGCGGCGGGGCGATGGTGAGAGTGCCACGGTGGAGGTGCCATGCCCAGGGTCGCCTCTGCTGCCTGCGTTGGGGCTTGGGACTTTGTTGGGGTATTGTTATTGTTTTTTTTTGTGTTTTTTTGTTTTGCGATCGTGTATTTATTGTTTTTGATATTGGTTTTATCATTAATTATTATTTCATCATGCTCATTATCATCACCATTAATACTATGGTAGTTATCATCTTTATCATAATCATTATCATAATCATCATCAATTTTATCACCATCGTCATCATCATCAATTTATCACCATAATAATCATCATCGTCGTCGTCGTCGTCGTCAATATTATCACCATCATGATCATCACTATCAACCTCACTTCCCTCCTCCTCAACCTCCATTTTCCTCCTTTTTCCTTCTCATTATCACCATCCGTCTCCTCCTCCTCGCAAGGCAGGACGTCATCCGTTTTCCTTCTTCCTCTTTTTTTTTTCTTCTTCTTTTTATCGGCGTCGTAAAATGGCCATCTGTTGCCGCGTCATTTTCATTAGTTCCGGAACAGATCGTGGGCGTGGGCGTGGGCGTGATCGTCGCGGCCGGGGTTGTCGTGGAATTAAATCGCGGAGGGGGCGGGGGTGGGGGGGGGTTGGGGTTATTGTTTGGTTGGGGTTTGCGTTTATGGGTTTTTGGAATTTGTGGTCTTTGTTTTTTGTTATTGTTGTTATTTATTGTTGTTATTATTGATGTATGTTCATGTTTTTTTTTTGTTTTGCTACGACTTCTGTTATTGTTTTTATTTTTATTTTTTTTAAATCATTATTATTGTTGTGTTGTTGTTGTTGTTGTTGTTTTGTTATTATTATTATTATTATTATTATTATTATTATTATTATTATTATTATTATTATTATTATTATTATTATTATTATTATTATTTATTATTTTTATTATTATTATTATTATTTATGATGATGATTATTATTAGTTTCGATATCATTCTTCCTCATTATCGTCGTCGTCGTCGTCGCTGTTGTTGATTCTGTTGTTATTCATGACATTATTATTATTGTCATTATTATGATTTTTGGATTCATTATTTTCTTTTTTTCTTTTTTTGTTCTCGATTCATTGCTTATTTTATTTATTCAGTGATGTATCTTACAAAGTGATTTTTTGTAGGAATCTTATTTTATAGATACATATTTTTACTTTGTTTGCATCTATTTGTCCATCAGTATGTATGTATGTATATCTAGCTGTTTATCTACCTGTCTGTCTATCTGTATATATGTGTGTGTGTGTGTGTGGTGTGTGTGTGTGTGTGTGTTGTGTGTGTGTGTGTGTGTGTGTGTGTGTGTGTGTGTGTGTGTGTGTTGTGTGTGTGTGTGTGTGTGTGTGTGTGTGTGTGTGTGTGTGTGTGTGTGTGTGTGTGTGTGCTTATCTATCTATATGGGTGTATATATCAAAAACATATATAAATATACATCTTTGTTTTGGTATGGCTAGTTATTTGTTATTGCATAGATGCTACCAGTGATGATGGTGATGATGCGACGAAGAGGATGAGGAAGTTGAAGACTGAAATCCCCCCCGTTTCATTTTTTAAGGTTCTCGCTCCAGTCAGCTGTTGCTTGCTGCTGCTGATGTAACTGTGGCTGCTGTTTTTGTTGTTGTTTTTTTCTTTGGCTGCTGTTCGCTGGACGGTTCTGCTGCAGGGCATGGTGGGGTGGGGGAGAGAGGGGAGGTTTTTCTTATCCGGGGAGGGTAGGGAGGAGGAGGGAGGAGGGAGGGGAAGGGGTTGGGAAGGGATGGTTGGGTTTTGAAATTTTGGTTGATTTATATCAAGGTACCGTTCGTTGCCTGGTCTTCGTTTCTCTTTTCTCCCTTCTTTCCTTATTTCTTTCTTTTTGTCCTCCTATCCGTCTCGGGCTTCTTCCCTCCTTCGCATTTTCATATTTTCATCTCTCTCCTCCCACTTTTCCTCCACTCCCTTTCTTCCTCCCATCCTTCCTTCTTCCCTCCCTCCCTCCCTCCCTTCCTCTTCCGCTTCTTCCTAATTCATCTTTTTCTCTTCCGGCCTCCCTCCTTCCTCCTCCCTCCTCCTTTTCCTTACGTCTTCCTCCGTGTGTCACTGGCCGCAGGGGGAGGGCGAGGGAGGAGGAAGGGGGAGGGGAGAACATCGTAAAATCGATTAGCGAAATTGGATGACTTTTTTTTCTTTTCTTTTTTTTCTCATTGGTATTTTTCAGTTCCTTATTGTTTTTAATGTAGCCTTTTGTGATATAATTATGGTTTTGTTATTAACATTGCTTTTGTTTATATCATTACGCACGCACGCACACGCACACACGCACACGCACACGCACGCACACGCACGCACACGCACGCACACGCGCACACACACACACACACACACACACACACACACACACACACACACACACACACACACACACACACACACACACACACACACACACACACACCACATATTCAACTCGTCTCTTCATCGTTCTTTCCCCTTCCTCCCCTCTTCCCTTCCCTTTTTACCTACCTATTTTTTCCCTATTTCTACCTATTTTACCTACCTATTTTTTCCCTATTTACCTACCTATTTATTCCTATTTACCTACCTATTTACTCCTCCCTCCCCCCTCATATTCTCTTCCCCTCTCCTTCTCCCTTTCTTCTTCTCCCGACCGACGAAACGGACCACGGAAACAACCGAATTAAAGTTGGCCAAGTTGAGGGGAAGGGAGGTGAAGGGGGGGGGGGTGACAGGGGAGTGAGGAGGGGGAGGGGAGGATAACGAAAAGGGGGAAGGGTGGGAGGAAAGGGAGAGGAAGTTGGCGAAAAGGGGAAGGGTGGGGAGAGGGAGAAGGAGTGGGAGATGGGAAGAGGGGAAAGGGGGAGGGAGAGGAGACAGGGAGGAAGGTAGGGAGGGAAGAGGAGAGGAGATAGTGAAGGAAGAGGGGAAGGAGAAGAGGTATTGGGAGATGGTGAGGGGAAGAAGGGGAGGTATAGGGAGAAGGAGAAAGGGGGGGGCGAGGAGAAAAGAAGAGGAGGGAGGGGAATGGGGGGGGAACCGATATCTACACCACGTGACACTGCCGTCGCTTTAAGGAGGGGTTGAGTTCGCGGGGTCCGTAAAGGGGAAATGGAGGGAGAGGGGAAGAGGGGTGGGGGGAGGGAGGGGAAAAGAGAGCAAGGCAAGAGAGGAGGGAGGGGGCGGACTGGGGAATGAAGAATGTGAGTGAATAAGGGGGTAGAGGGAAATGAAAAGAGAAACAGACAGACAGACAGACAGACAGAAACAGAAAACGAGAAAGAAGAGAGAGAGACCCAAAAATTATTAGAGTGTGTGTGGGGGTCAATTTCCCCGCCGGCCCACAAAGACGGCTTTCGGATGTCCAAACAGCCGAGGATCCGCCGGAGGAGGAGGAGGAGGAAGAGAAGGGTTGGAAAGAGTGATTGTGATCGGTTTTTAATTGTTGTCGGTATTATTTTTGTTATTGTTATTTTTGTTGTTGTTGTTATTATTATTATTGTTATTGCTGTTATTGTTATTATTATTATTGTTATTATTATTGTTATTTTTGGTATTGTTGTTATTGTTGTTATTATTATTATTGTTATTGTTATCGTTATTTTATTTTATTATATAATAATTATTATAATAATTTTATTGTTATTATTATAATAATATAATTATTATTATTATTATTATTATTATTATTATTATTATTATTATTATTATATTATTATTATATTATTATTATCATTGTTTATTATGATTATTACTGTTATTGGTGTCATCATCATCATCGTCGTAATAGTTTCTTTTATTAATCATCATCATTATCATAATTTTGCTGTTTTTTACTGTTATTTGTTACATTAGAGACATATACAAAACCACAGTACAAAAGGCACCTGTGCACAACACACACACACGGCACGCCACACACACACACACACACACCACACGCACACGCAACACACACACACACGCAACAACACACACACACAACCACACACACACACACACACACACACACACACACACACACACACACACACACACACACACACACACACACACACACACACACACCACACACACACACACACACACACACACACACACACACACACACACACACACACACACACACACGCACACGCACACGCACACACCTGCTAGCGAGTGTGCGATTAAGCCTGGGCGATTGCGTGAGTATTTGCTTATTCTAACTTGCGGATTTTGTAAAGTGCGAGCAGGTGGTGCGGCCGGATGGGGTCACGGCCCTTTGCGGGTGTTGTCTTTCTCTCTTTCTCTCTTTCTCTGTCTTCTCTTCGGTTGTTTTGTTTGTTTCTCTTAATCTCTCTTTCTCTCTGTCTGTCTATCTATCTCTCTCTTCTTTCTTTCTTTCTCTCTTTCTCTCTTTCTCTCTCTCTCTCTCTCTCTCTCTCTCTCTCTCTCTCTCTCTTCTCTCTCTTCTCTCTCTCTCTCTCTCTCTCTCTCTCCTCTCTCTCTCACTCTCTCTCTCTCTCTCTCTCTCTCTCTCTCTCTCTTCTCTCTCATCTTCTCTCTCTCTCTCTCTCTCTCTCTCCTCTCTCTCTCTCCTCTCTCTTCTCATTCATCTCATTTCTCTATTCTTTATCTCATCTCTCTATCTATCATTTCTATCTTAATCTTTCATTTATATTTGGCTTTTTCCTTATTCTCTCTCCTTTCAGTTACCCCATCTAAATTACCCTAACGTTCTCTATCTCACTAACATCTCCCACTCTGTAACTTTATTCATTTGGCAAATATTAGTTTTTTTATGTTTTAATATTTTTCTCTTAATTCTTTCTTTATATATACTTAAACAAGTTGATTTGTTCGTTAAGGCATTATTGGGTGATGTTTTATGTGTTTTTTTTCTTGGTAGTTTAGTCTTGTCTTTTATCTTAAATACTTTGTTTTAACGAACGGGTTTGTCCCGGTATTCCTTTTTTCCCTTTCTTTCTAACACGTATTTTTTCCACGCCTTCTACTCTTTTTTTATATTGATGTCACTATCTTTGTAATAAAATTATATTCTTTATTCTTCTCTCTGTCTTGGTTTAAATTAATTATTATCTATTTCTTCTCTTGTTCAATCTCTCTTACGTTTTGTGATTTTTTTTTTTTTCTAAATCGTTTTTAACTTTTTGTCTGTTATTCTCTGCTTCTGTTAATTTTTATTGCCTATGTTATGCCTCTTCCTTTTGTGTCAAGTAATCAAATTAAGTTAGTATCGTAATTGTGGTGAGTTTCAATAATTATATGTTTATAGTTTTTTTTCATTTAACCAAATTTCGTAATCTCACTTATTTGGGTTGTTTAATCACATTGTAAACCAATTCCCTTTTCAGAGTCCGATTTCATTTCTATTATTTCATTTTCTCCTTCTTTTATTATTTTTCTCGCTTCTTCTTATTCCCTTATATTTCCTTTTCTCGTAATGATTTTTTATTTTTCTTTTTTACCTTTTTCCTTCCTTCCTTGCTCGTGCAATTTTCGTTCCCCTATTTCATTTACTACTTTATTTTTTTGATTATTTTCCGAGACTCTTCTTTATTAAATTAATCTTATTCCCTTTTTTATTTTAGCGTCTCTTTTTTCACAAAAACTGTTTTTTTATTGTTTTTTTTATTATTTTAAATCTTTAATTCTCGAACTATAATTCTAGTCTGCTCTTATTCCTGCAACTTCTTGAATTTACTTTCACTCTTCCCTTTTCCTCCTTCTGCATCCACTTTGGCTGTTTTTTTTCCGCTTCTTCTTGTCCTCTTTCTGAGGAATTTAGGATTCTTTCTCACATATTAAAGAGAAAACACTCCTCATTCCTTTCTTCGTCATACGCTTCGGTACCAGCCGGTTTTCTTTCACACTTCCTTAACCCTACTATCACCACTGAATCACTCTTGTCGTATCCTGCTGTTTAACTTGTCCACTCCATCCCATAATCACTCTCGTCCCCCCATCAACTGCTACCGCTGGTCCTTTTCTACTCCATTCCAGTCTTCCCCTACTTTTTCTCCTCGTCACTCTATGTTAAAAGTCACTCCTTCCCCCTCTTAATTACTGACCCTTCTTTTTTTCACTCTTCCCTCTCTCCCTCTCACTAAAACCTCACTGGGCCCACTCTCGCAGCTCCTCTCTTCCCTTAACCACTTTCTTCCCTCCTCCTCCCTTTCCACTCTCCCTCTCACATCCACATCCCAAGCTCTCGCTCTCGTTGTCTTCTACAACCACATCTCCTCTCTCTTCCTTCTCTCCATCCCTCTCCCTCCCTTCCCCTCCACTCAATGACCTTCCACCCGACCCTTAATCACTCCATTGTGGGGGGTCTAACTCCACAGAACAAAGTACTTTCCACGGCGCAGGTAAGGCAAATATCTGCGTCAGATTGGTGGAAGAGGTTTGGGGTTGGTGGGAGTAAAGGGTGGGGATGGGGGTGGAGTTGGAGGTGGTGGAGGAGGGTCTTTCTCGTTTGTTGCAAGGACCGCCTGAGCCAGCTGGGAAGGTGGTATGCAGAGGGCCGGCGCGTTGGGTGGGGTTGGGGGGAAAGCCCCCCCCCGGAGGGGGAGTGGAAGAAGAAGGAAAATGGGGAGTGGGAGAACGAGTGGATTTGGTAGGGGAAGTGGAAGGAGGGAGGAAGAATGGGGGAGTGGGAGAACGTAAGCTTGGTTTGGGTGGGAGGGGAGGGAAGGTGGGGAGGGGAGGGAGGAGTGGGTGTAAGGTGGTATTGGGGGAAAGTAAGTCGTTGTGTGAGCGTTGTGTGTCGTATGTGCTAATGTGTTTGTGCGTATGTCTGCGTGAATAAATATGAGTTTGTTGGGGGCAAGAGTGCAGTGGTGGGGATAAACAGGCCAGCGAAAAGGTCTTTGATCTTTGGACTGCGCTTGAAGGGACATTTTGCTTTTTAGGGACCGTGAAGTATGAGGTCGGTTGTGGGGTTTGGGGGTGGGGTGGGTGGGGGTGGGGGGTTGGCTTTAAGTGGGGGGATTGTGGGAGGGTTTCAGAGGGTCCTCCTCTCTCTCTCTTTCACTCAGCGTTTATATTGCACACTTGGTCTCGCTTTCTCTCTTTTCTATCTTCTCGTCTCTCTCTCTTTCTACCCCGTCTCGCTCTCGCAGTCGACTCGTCCCCTCTCTCGTCTCTCCCTCTCTCCTCTCTCTCTCCTCTCCTCTCTCCTCTCTCTCTCTCTCTCTCTCTCTCTTTTCTCTAATTTTTCTTTCTCTCTCTCTCTCTCTCCCATCATCTTCCCCCCTCTGATCGACACCCTCTCTCCTCTCTAAAATCTCCATCACTCATCAGGTCCTCATCTCCTCTCTCATCTCTCTCTTCTCTTCTCTCCGATCATCTCTAATCCCGTCTCTTCTCTCTCCCCGCCACCGTCCTGAGGGAAGGGAGGGAGGGAGGAAAAGGAAAAGAAGAGAAAACAAGAAAGACCAATTTTAATAAAGAGACAGGGACGGAGAGAAAATATTCAGTTTATCATAAAGACATGTAGAGACAATCTGAGGAAAGCCAACGTATAAAAGTGGAGATTTTTTTTTTTTTTTTTTTTTTTTTTAATACACTTTGANTATATTATGTGTCTGAGGAAAATGGTAAACAAAGAAATAGGAGAAGAAAAGACAAGAATAGATAGTAAATAAACAGAGACACAAGAATAAAAGAAGAAAAACCACAACACGAAATAACAACACGGACACTAAGAATCAGAGACCACAACTCCAAAACAGAATATGTTATAATAACCAACGAGAAACCTTCTTATATTCAGTAGCCCTTCCGTGCATGATAAATAAAGCCTGGTTTACTATTCCCCGTTCTCGACAAGCTGTTTGGAAGTGAGAAGTGCATCGTATATTTTAGGACAACGTGTGTGTATTTTCAGATTCGTGTATGTATGTGATGTGTGCAGTGTGTGTGTGTGTGTGTGTGTCGTGCGTGTGTGTGTTGTTGTGTGTGTGT
>NW_020871240.1:187633-191343 GCF_003789085.1 Penaeus vannamei
GTATATATATATATGTATGTATATATATACATGTATATATACATACATACATATATATATATATATATATATATATATATATATATATATATATATATATATTATATATATATATATATATATATATATATATACATATACATATATGTGTGTGTTTGTGTGTGTGTGTACATATATATATATATATATATATATATATATATATATATATATATATATATATATATATATATATATATATATATATATATATATATATATATATATATATATATATATATATATATATATATATATATATATATATATATATATATATATATATAATATATATATATATATATATATATATATATATATATATATATACATACACACACACCTGCAGTAAATATGCTATGATGAGCCTGAAGCCTCTCAGACATTTCACTTCGCTGGTTAACCGAAGCCTCACCCGACGAGCGGCCGGACTCCGTCTTAATTCCTGCGTGACGATCAGCGAGGCAAGAGATGTAGTTCGCTTCGTCTCAAGTCCATAATTGAATCGTAAGACGTCGAGGGTCTTGCCTCATTAGAATAACAAAAGCACAGCGAACCGCACGGAGTCCCTCGCGAGCTGTCGGTTCGCCGGACGTGCGCCTCCCCGTGGGCAAGGAAGGGGCAGGGGGGGGGGGGGAGGAGGTCCGAGCAATGGGCTTTCGACAGAGAATAATCATGGCGATAAGATCCCTTTTTTTGGGTCGATTATTGGTTGGAGGAAATAAAAGAATAGAGAAAATTCGAGTGCGAGCTTGATTGTTTGGTTTCAATCGGTTAAAAATTATATATAAATATATAAGAAGGAAAATAGAAATGTCAATGGAGGCCTTATGGTTTCGATCGTTATAGAAAAGAAATTAAAGAAAAATAAAATTCTAAAATCAAAATATGATTTACGTGTTTGGTCTCGATCATTGTAGAAAATATCGAGAAAAAAAATATTATTAGACATTTAGTTCCGCCCATCAAAAATACAAACCAAAAAAAAAAGAAAGAAAAAAACAAGAACCCTTTTAGCTTCGATCATTAAAAAAATACATATATATTAGCACCCCAAAGATACGAGACAGCCCGCCCATTCCCTCCACAAAGACCGGAAAGGCGCGCATCCCGGGCGTCCAAACCTCACGGAGAATTAGTGTCACGGCGATCAGCTGACTCGCCCGGCCAATAAAACGACCCCAAAAAGAGCTGTTACTATTAACCCCAAAGCGAGGGCCCCGCGCGTAGCACTTTCTCCCCGCCGACGCATCGCGCCCCGGGAGTGATGGCCCGCCCCCCGCTGCCCAGACACTCCCCCCCCTACGGAGCACGTGTCTATAAAGTAAGGGCAGGAACATGTCTTAGGTTCCCGGCGAGTCCTTAACTCTCGGCGAGGCGTAATTACATCGTCAGGACGGTCGGGAAGGACTCGAGGACGCCCCCCCCCCAACCCCACCCCACCCCCACCCCCCCACCCCACCCCGACGCCGACGCGGGTCACGGGGCGTAGGAGGGGGCGGGTGACAATTACACGCGAGGGGTGGTTGCCTTTGGGTGGGGGGAGGGGGGTTGCCTTTGGGTGGGGGTGGAGGGTGGGGGTGGGGGGGGTTGGCGTGGGCGTTGAAAGGGGTGGAAGGGGAAGATCATCTTTATTTTTCTCTCTCTATCTTTTTATTGCGGGGGGGGGTGATGTTACATCTATCTATTTGTCTTTGTCTTTGTTTTGGTCTCTGTTCACACACATGAGCGTGCTAATAGTTATGATAATAATAGTAATAATAATAATAGCAATAATGATAATAATAATTATGATAAATAATATAATGATAATAATAATTAATGATAATAATATAAATAATAATAATAATAATAATAATAATATAATAATGATAAATAATAATAAATAATAATAATAATAATAATATAATAATAATAATAATAATAAGAGAGCTGCTATATGGCTATTGTTTGGGAGTGGATATGAGTTGACTTGAGTTGATTGGGTGAATTTCAGGGGGAAGGGGGAGGAGGTTTGGGTTATCGGTCCCCGGGGCACTGGCCAGTTGCAGTGTTATATATATATATATATATATATATATATATATTATATATATATATATACATATATATATATATATATATATATATATATATATATATATATATACACACACACGCACACACACACACACACACACACACACACCACACACACACACACACACACACACACACAACACACACATACACATATATATATATATATATATTATATATATATATATATATATATATATATATATATATATATATATATATATATATATACATAAATATATATATTTGCATGTATGTGTGCGTGTGTGAGTGAAAGAGAGACGAGGAAAGGCAGGAAAGGAGGAAGAGAGGAGGGAAGAGGTAAAGAAGGGTAATAAGGGAAAAATTCGGAGGGAGAATGAGGGAGGAGGCCGGAAAGGGAATGAATGAGGAAGCGAATGGGGAATGAAGGAAAGGCAAGAAGGATAATAAGGGAGAATGAAGGAGAAGACCGGAAAGAGAACGAAGGACGAAGCGCACGGAGGAATAAAGGGAAAGACATAAAGATAAAGACAGAAGAAGAGCGAGAGAGAGAATAAAGAAGAAGACCAGAGGGAGAGTGCATTATTAACCGAATATGGGACACGAAGGAAGAGGCAAGAAGGATAATAAACGAGAAGGCATTAAGAGGAATAAAAATGAAGGGTAAAGAGTTCATAAAGAGTGGATCTTTTAAATGCTTTTTCGAAGACAACCCGAACCTCCCTTTAACGGACACCCCGCGGAGGGATTCGAAGACTATATAAAACGTCATTGGCATTTGTGGGGGGGGGGGGGTTGAGGAGAAGGGGGAAGGGGGAAGAGGGAGGAGAAAGAGAGAGAAATGGGGGAATGGGAGGGGGAAGGGAGAGGAGAGAAAGAGAGAAAAATGGTGGGGAAGGGAGGGGGGTAGAGAGAGAGGGTGAGGGGATAGGGGGAAGGGGGGAGGAGAAAGAGAGAGAAATTTGGGGAAGGGGAAGGGAGTAAAGAGAGAGAGAAAGGGCGAGGGGGAAGAGACATCAGTTGGTTGAAAAATCGAATCTTAAACCCTTTCTTGTTTTTTATATTAGATATAATAATCATGATCGATATTATTGGTATTCCTTACACTGAGATAACCATAATAACAATACCAATAACTATTGTTTGGGAGAGCAATTGCAATAACATTTAGAAACATTTCCAATATCAGCATTAAACAACATTAGAGATAGATGTGGCCTTATATAATTGCATGCAATAGTGAAGGTGTCAGCTGGTCTCTCTATCTCTCTCTTCTCTATCTCTATTTATCTATCTATCTAATCTATCTCTTTATCTTCTTCAGTTTCTCTCTCTCTCTATCTATCTATCTCTTTATCTTCAATTTCTCTCTCTATCTATTTATCTATCTCTTTATCTTATTCAATCTTCTCTATCTATCTATATCTATCTATCTATCTATCATATCGATCTATCTATCTATCTTCTATCTCATCTCTCTCTCTCATCTCTCTCTCTCTCTCTCTCTCTCTCTCTCTCTCTCTCTCTCTCTCTCTCTCTCTCTCTCTCTCTCTCTCTCTCTCTCTTCTCTCTCTCTCTCTCTCTGTCCTCTGTCGCTCTCTCTCTCTCTC
>NW_020871240.1:194231-199231 GCF_003789085.1 Penaeus vannamei
CATACAGAATAAATGGCATGGAAAAGTAATGAGAGTAATAAGGGTCAGATTAGCGTGTTCTACGGTCCGCTTCGTCAATGTCGGGCACAGGGCACTCAGGAATCTTGCACAGTAAACAACACATGGCTTTCATGGTCTGCGAGGGAGCAGGTCACTAGACTCCCCTCCCCTCCCCTCCCCTTCTTATATCCTTTCTCCTCCCTCCTCTCTCTCTCCTCAACCATCTACCAGCTACGGTGGCACTTCATCGCAACTGGCACTAATTACCTTGTCGAATTAGGTGTATCGCGTGGTCCTCGTATACTGGAGGGAGAGGGGAGGGAGGAGGGAGGGGAGGAAAGGAAGGAAAGGAAGGAAGGAAGCAAGGAGAAGGAAGGAGGAGGAGGAGGAGAGGAAGGACGAGGGAGGGACGGAGGGGGAGGGAGGGAGGGCAGGAAGGAAGGAGAGAGGAGGGAGAGATGGAAGGGCGGAAGTGAGAGGAGGAAAGAGAAAGAAAGACAGGACATAGGGACGTTGGAGTTATAAGACGGAGGGGAAGGAGGGAGGGGAAGGGAGTGTGAGGGGGGAGTGAAGAGAGAGGATCGCGGAGGGAGGGAGGGAAAGGAGGTGTGAGGAGGGATGAAGAGAGGGGAAGGGAAAGGGGGTTGAAGGGGGTGAAGAGGGAAAGGGGGTGAAGGGGGGGAAAGGGGGAGGGGAGAAGGGAAAGGTGGTGTGAGGGCGAATGAAAGAATGGGGAACGGGGGAGGGAGAGGAAGGGAAAGGGGCGGAGTGAAGAGGGATTAAGGGAAGGGGTTGTGAGGGGAGGGGGGGGTGAAGGGAGAACCGCTCTGACACACTGTTATTACCTGATACACGCCCGAATGCAAGGCGGCTAATCAATACACCACAGGTGGGATGAGAGGGTCAAGGGTGCCCCTCGATGCTCTTGCCCCTTCCTCTTTTCTTCTTCTTCTTCTTCTTCCTCCTCCTCTTCCTCCTCTTTTTCTTCCCCTCCTTCTTCTTTCTTCTTCTTCTTCTTTTTTCCTTTCCTCCTCCTCCTCTCTTTTCTTCTTCTTCTTCTTCTTCTTCTTCTTTTCTCTTCTTCTTCTTCTTCTTCTTCTTCTTCTCTTCTTCTTCTCTCTTCTTCTTCTTCTTCTTCTTCCTCCTTCTTCTCCTCCTCCTCCTCCTTCCTCCTCCTCCTCCCTCCTCCTCCTCCTCCTCCTCCTCCTCCTCCTCCTCTCCTCTTTGTTGCTTGTTCTTGATTTTGCTCTTTTGGATTTTGCTTGCGTGTTTCCTGTGTAATTTTTATTATTGCTATTATTGCTGTTGTTCTTCATCATCAATATTATTTATTATTGTTGCCATTACTATTATTATGGTAGAGGTCGGTAATCGCCGTTTCTTTTAATTGCTATCACTATCATCTTCCTTGCTATTCCCCTTTTGGTGCTTTGGACTTGAGGCGAAGAAAGAGGGAAAAAGTGAAAGAAAAAATCATTATTTGCATGATTAAAGGCGGAGATGGATGTGAGTGCGTATACGTGTGCGGGTTTATCTCTGTGTGTGTTTGTGTTTGTGAGTGTGTGTCCTGTGTGTGTGTCGTGTGTGTGTGTGGTGTGTGTGTGTGTGTGTATGTATGTATGTATGTATGTATGTATGTATGTATGTATGTATGTGTGTGTTTGTGTGTGTGTCTGTGTGCGTGCATGTGTGCGTCGTGTGTGCGTGCGCTCGTGCGTGTGCATGTGCGTGTGTGCGTGCGAATGATACCGACATTAAAATATCCCAAACCGAAATGTCTTTGATGTTTACGAGCGCGATATTGCACGATAAGATACGATATCAGAGGCTCGATCGGGGCCTCGTGCTTATCGCGTCACGGAAATCGCTGAGCTTCGTGAATCCGCAATGGGCGCCCGATTGCGCAATGTTTTGTTTGTATTATTTGTTTATGGCCTTATTTCGGTTTGTTTATTGTTTGGTTTCGCAACGGCGTGCATGTGGAGGCTGCGGCGGTTGGGGGTTGGGGGGGGAGGAGGTCTGGGAGGGAGGGGGGTGCGCTCGGGTTTTGGGCGTGGTGTGGGTGGGTTTGGTCTTGTATTTTGTTTTGTTTATCGTTATTAATTTTTTGGTGTTGACTTTTTTTTATCTTCGTAATTTCTTGTTTTCTTTATTGGTGATTTTTTTCCTTCATGGTCAATTTATTTTACTTATCTGCCTCTACCTCCGCCTTTCTCCTCTTCTCTTTCTTCTCCTCTTTCTCTTCCTCTTCTCTTCTTCTTCTTCCCTCCTCCTCCTCCTCCTCCTCCTCCTCCTCCTCTCCTCCTCTCCTCCTCCTCCTCCCTCCTCCCTCCTTCCTCCTCTACCCCTACATTCCTCCTTCTTCTTCCTCCTCCTTCTATTTCTAATTCTCCTCTCCCTTCGTTTACCACCACCAACACCTCCACCACCAAACACCAACACCACCTCCACCACGTGTATAGTACTGAAAGCCCCCTCCCCCCTCTTCTCCGAACCCACCGAACCAGGAGCTTGAGTGACAAAAACGACTTGCTGCTTCAAAGCGCGCCTCTGCTTCTGCTTGGGAGGTGGGGTGGGGGTGGGGCGGGGCGGGGGTGGGGGGGTTATCTTTTGCCATTCAGTGGATTACGAGCTTAAGTGAGGACGAGTCTAGCTTAGGCCGTTGAAGTAAAGGGTGTTTAGGAGGGCGAAGCGAGGAGTGAAAGACGGGAATTAGAAGGAGAAAGAAAGTGGGAAGGAGGATTAAGGAAAAAAGGGTTTGAAGAAAATTTGAAGGAAGGTGGTGGAGGGGAGGTGGGTTGAGGAAGTGGGGTTGGGAGATTTGAAGAAAGGGTGTTTAGGAGGTGAGGCGAGAGTGAAAGACGGGAATTAGAAGGAGAAAGAAAGTGGGAAGGAGTATTAAGGGAAAAGGGTTTGAAGAAAATTTGAAGGAAGGTGGTGGGAGAGGGAGGGGGGGGGGTTGAGGAAGTGGGGTTGGGGGATGTTTGAAGAAAGGGGTGTTTAGGAGGGTGAGGCGAGGAGTGAAAGACGGGAATTAGAAAGGAGAAAGAAAGTGGGAAGGAGGATTAAGGAAAAAGGGTTTGAAGAAAATTTGAAGGGAAGGTGGTGGGAGGGAGGGGGGGTTGAGGAAGTGGGGTTGGGAGGATGTTTGAAGACAAGGCCGCTGAAGAAAGGGGTGTTTAGGAGGGTGAAGTGAAAAGCGGGAATTAGGAAGAGAAAGGAAGTGGGAAGGAGGTTTTTCTTGCGCGTCTAGATGTTGAGGGAAAAGGGTTGAAGAAAATTTGAAGGAAAGTGGTGAGGGAGGAAGTGGGTTTTTGGTTGAGAAGTAGGGTTGGGGTTGGAAGTGGGGTTGGGTTGAGGAAGTGGGATTGGGGTTGAGGGTTTTTTTGGTTGAGGAAGTAGGGTTGGGGGTTTAGGAAGTGGGGTTGGGGTTGAGGGAAGTGGGATTGGGGTTGAGGAAGTGGGGTTGGGGATGTTTGAAGTAAAGGGGACAATTCTAGTTTAGGCCGCTGAAGAAAAGGGTGTTTAGGAGGGTGAGGTGAAAAGCGGGAATTAGGAAAAGAAAGGAAGTGGGAAGGAGGTTTTTTTGTGCGTCTAGATGTTTAGGGAAAAGGGTTGAAGAAGATTTGAAGGAAAGGTGGTGAGGGGTTGAGGGTGGGTTTTTGTTGAGGAAGTAGGGTTGGGGTTTTAGGAAGTGGGGTTGGGGTTTGAGGAAGTGGGATTGGGGGTTGAGGAAGTGGGTTTTTTGGTTGAGGAAGTAGGGTTGGGGTTTAGGAAGTGGGGTTGGGTTGAGGAAGTGGGATTGGGGTTGAGGAAGTGGGTTTTTTGGGTTGAGGAAGTAGGGTTGGGGGTTTAGGGAAGTGGGTTGGGGTTGAGGAAGTGGGGTTGGAGAGTTGAGGAAGTGGGGTTGGGGATGTTTGAAGTAAAGGGGACAAGTCTAGTTTAGGCCGCTGAAGGAAAGGGGTGTTTAGAGGGTGGAGGGTGAAAGGGAAAGACGGGAATTAGAAGGAGAAAGAAAGTGGACAGGAGGATTAAGGGAAAAAAGGTTTTGAAGAAAATTTGAAGGAAAGGTGGGGGTGGGGGTTGAGAAGTAGGGAAGGGGGATGTTTGAAGAAAAGGGTTCGACGACGACGATGACGAATGAGAGGAAGTAAGGAAGGGAGTGGGGATTGCGGATCAAGCTTTAGGCCTACACAAATGGCAAGTGCGGTAGGCCTAGAGGGAATGCGACAGCGCCTCCGGTATGAAGGGGTTGCGTCACCGTTGAAAGGTTGCCGGTTTAAAGGGTTTAAAGGTTTAAAGTTTTTTAAAAATTCTTTGTTTTTTTTTTGTGTATTTATTTTTAATTGGATTTATGCGTTTGCTCCGTTTTTTATAGATTGGATTTATTCGTTTCCTCTCTCTTTCTTTATTTCTTTCTCTCTCTCTTACTCTTCTCTTTCATTCCCTCTCTCTTACTCTTTCTGTCGCTCTCTCTCTGTCTCTGTCTCTCTGTCTGTCTCTCTCTCTCTCTCTCTCTCTCTCTCTCTCTCTCTCTCTCTCTCTCTCTCTCTCTCCTCTCTCTCTTCTCCTCTCTCTCTCTCTCTCTCTTCTCTTCTCTCTCTCTCTCTCTCTCTCTCTCTCTCTCTCTCTCTCTCTCTCTCTCTCTCTCTCTCTCTCTCTCTCTCTCCTTCCTCTCTCTCTCTCTTTCTTCTTCTCTTTCTCTTCTCTTTCTCTTTCTCTCTTCTCTTTTCTCTTTCTTTATTCTTTCTCTCTCTCTTACTCTTCTCTTCATTCCCTCCTCTTACTCTTTCTGTCGCTCTCTCTCTCTCTCTCTCTCTCCTCTCTCTCTCTCTCTCTCTCTCTCTCTCTCCTCTCTCTCTCTCTCTCTCTCTCTCTCTCTCTCTCCTCTCTCTCTCTCTCTTTCTCTTTCCTCTCTTTCTCTTTCTCTCTTTCTCTTTTTTCTTTCCTCTTTTTCTTTTTCTTTCTCTCTCTCTCTCTCTCTTTCTCCTTTCTCTTTC
>NW_020871240.1:204231-214231 GCF_003789085.1 Penaeus vannamei
CCCACCTCCCTCCTCCCTCTCCTCCTCCTCCTATCCTCCCCTTCCCTCCCCCCTCCCTCCCTCCCTTCCCTCTCTCCTCCCTCTTTTTTCCCACCTCCCCCTCTCCCTCCCTCTCTCCCTCTCCTTCTCCCACCTCCCCTCTCCCCCCTTCTCCCACCTCCCCCTCTCCCTCCCTTTCTCCCATCCCTCTCCCTCCCCTCTCTCCCACCTCCCCCTCTCCCTCTCTCTCTCCCACCTTCCCCCCTTCCCCCTCTCCCTCCCCTCTCTCTCTCACCTCCCCCTCTCCCTCCCTTCTCCCACCCTCCCACTCCCTCCCTCTCTCCCACCTCCTCCTCCCTCTTCCCTCCTTCCCTCCTCCCTCCTCCCTCCTCCCTCCTCCCTCTTCCCTCCTCCTCCTCCTCTCCCTCTTCCCCTTCCCTCCCTCCCCCTCCTCCCCTTCCCTCCTCCCTCCTCCCCTCTCGCACAAAACAGGCAGGCACCAGCGGAGAGCATAACGTCATATTGTTTTGATTAACGCGAATCGGATATAGTCTGCATATGTAACAAATAACAATTAAACTCCATTTAAACTGGCATTGGCACTCCCCTTCCCTCCTCCCCTCACCCTCTCTTTCTCTTCCCGCCCATCCACCCTTTCCTCCCTCCCCCTCTCCCCAACTCCACCCTTTCCTCACCCTCCCCTCTCCCCTCCCCCCTTCTGCCCCCGCCCCAGTCCCCCCCAGAGTGCCATTAAAAACGCATGGCACACGGGGCCACAGGCGCTATGTGCCTTTGTGTGGGGATTATGGTCAAAGCGAGTGGCACTGGGTGACTGGATGGGGCACTATATATGGCTTTGGGCGGTTATGTATAGGACTGTCTGGCTGTGACGCTGACTGGCTGTATGTCAAAGGGACTGGGCGTGGGTGACACTGGCATGGCATAGGGGGCGTTTTTAGTATTGTTTTTTAATTATTATTGCTATTATTATTATATTTATTATTACTATTATTATTGTTATTATTATTATATTATTATTATTATTATTAATTATTATTATTATTATTATTATTTATTATTTATTATTATTATTGGTAATCTACAGTACTTTTTTGGTTGCACGTTACTCTGCGGCTAAAGGCAGTGCTGTTCTATTTTCTTCACTATTGAAAGCCGAAGGTTAGTGTATTGATCAATGAATGAGTAATTTTCTCAATGAGGGTAATGGGTGTGGTAATGGTGCGAGCGTGGCAGGGGTTTTGTAAGTGTTGATGTCGGTGAGTGGTGTGAGCGAGGTGTAAAGAATTTCCTCAATGAGTAAAATGAGTAGTGAGAGGGTTGGGGTATATGTCGATGGATGATGAGTGATAGCGGCAGGGGAGGTGGATGGGTGAGTGATAGCGGCAGGGGTTGTGAGGTGGATGTGAGTGATAGCGGCAGGGGGGTTGTGAGGTGGATGGGTGAGTGTAGCGGCAGGGTGGGTTGTGAGGTGGGGGTGAGTGATAGGGCAGGGGGGGTTGTGAGGTGGATGGGTGAGTGGGGTATGAACGTGGGTCTTGAGAGCACACGTGCAGACCGCTAGTATGTGTAATGCTACTGTTGTTGTTATCTTTGTTGATCATAATCGCCGTTATTTCACACCACACCATTTTCATTAAAAGTAGTAAATTGTTTGCAAACAAACACGCGCACACGTAAGCGCACTTACGCACCCCCCCCCCTACACCACTACCCACTACCCACCCACTCATCCATCCACCTACCGACTACCAACCCATTCAACTGCCCAATCCACCACCATTCCACCTATCCACCCAACCCCACATCGACCCACCTACCCACAACCCACCAAACCCTCCAACCCACCTACCCTCCATCCACCCAATTCCACATCGACCACCTACCCACCGACCTATCCATCTACCCACCCACCCACCTCCGAGGACGCGACGGCGTAGTGGGCGGGTGGCGGGGTGGGTGGGCGTGTCCAAAGGAGGGCGGATTGATAAGCCCGACGCACGCGGGACGATTCTCGGCGCGGTTCCCTCGGCGTCGCTGGCACCCTCCGCTGGCGGCACTGGCACTGTCTTTCGGGAGTGGGTGGGGGTGGGGGAGAGGAGGTAGGGGGAGGGGAGGGGTTAGGGGGTAGGGAGGGGGAGGGGGGCTGGGGTAAGGAGGAGGAGGTGCGAAGGGAAGGGGGAGTTAACAGGGGTGAGGGGTAAAGGGGACTGGGGTAGGGGTGGGGAGGAGGGGGTAAGGGGTAGGGGAGTAAAGGGTGGCTGGGGTGAGGGGGTAGAGGTGGAGGGTGGGAGGGATGAAAGGGGGAGTTATTTAATTGTTTTGGTCGTTATCATCAATGTTGCCATTGTCATCTTTATTGTCTGTATCGGGGTTTTGATCTTTATTGTCGTCTCCTCTGCCGCCATCATTATTTCGTTGTTTTTGGTGTATGATTTATTGTCAGGACTAGGATTATCATAGTGTTTAATGGTGATTGCATGTTATCTTTTATAGAATTTGCTTGCTTCTTATTGTCGCCACCATGAATACCATTATCATCATTATTTTTGGTGTTTTAAAAGGACTATGGGAGTCATTCATAATCCGGTAAGTAACATATATTTCGTTACGGATAAAGGAATCGAGAGAGAGAAAAAAGTCTAGAGCGTAATATTGGAAACATAACTACGAACCCCACGCTTCGTCTCGTCTTCGTCTCGTCTTCGTCTTGTCGTCTTCGTCGTCTCGTCCTCGTCTCGTCTCGTTCTCGTCTTGTATCGTCTGTCTTTGTCTTCCGTCTTCGTCTTCGTCTCGTCTCGTCTTGTCTTCGTCTCGTCTTCGTCTTCTCCGTCTCGTCTTCGTCTCATTCTCGTCTCGTCTACGTCTGTCTCGTCTTCGTTCTCGTCTTTCTTTCTTCGTCTTCTTCGTTCTTTCTCGTCTCTTTCGTCGCTGTAAATTTCGGTCCTGTAACGTGTAGCGCGAGCGGAACGTGGCGGTCGCGGGGTAGAACGAACGCGCGCACGCACTCGCGGACTGGACGGCGTTCGCTTACGCAGACGAAGGCAGGGTTACGCACGACCCTTCGGCGAGGCGTGGATGATGGGCTTACGCCTCCCGCTGCTGTAGGGACACGCGCTGTTAGGGTGGTGGCTCTGTCTTCTTTTCTTTTTTCTTTTCTTCTTCTTCTTCTTCTTCTTCTTCTTCTTTCTTCTTCCTTTCTTCTCTTCTTCTCTTCTCTCTCCCTCCTCTCTCTCTCTCCTCTCTCTCTCTCTCTCTCTCTCTCTCTCTCTCTTCTCCTCCTCTCTCCTCTCTCTCTCTCTCTTCTCTCCTCTCTCTCTCTCTCTCTTCCTCTCTCTCTCTCTCTCTCTCTCTCTCTCTTCTCTCTCTTCTCTCCTCTCTTCTCTCTCTGTCTTTCTGTCTGTCTGTCTCTTCTGTCCCATTCTCATTCTCCTTTTCCTTCTCCTTCCTTTCCCTCTCATCTCTATCCTCTATTTTTCTCCCTTCCCCTCTCTCCCCTTCCCTTCCCTTTCTTTCTAATTCTTTCTCATTCTTTCCCCTTCCTCTTTACCCTCAAATATTTTAATAAACCCATTGAAAGTCCTAAGGATAGTCAAGAAAAGCATGAAGTCGACGCGAACACACAAGCATCTTGGGAGGCGCCGGAGGAGGCCTATGGGGGCATCTTCGAGGGCGTGGGAGATGTAGAAAGAGCAAGAAAGGACGAAAAGAAAAAAGAAAGAAAGATAGAATGTAAGGATTGGTGAGATCGCCAGGCCTTATTTGGCTTTTTTGTATATGAATAATTTGTGTTTGCTTGTTTTTTGTTTTATGCATCGATGTAGTTTTTTTTATATATATATGGGAGCGAGCGCGTGAAAAATGTATTGCACGTTCAGTACAAAATTGTTATGGGTCGTGTTGTTATTTTTATTGATTTAATTCTTTTAATCTTTTTCCCATAAATCGCGTATTCCTTTTATCCCATGGAGGCCTAGAGTGTGTGCGTGTGTGTGTGTGTGTGCGTGTGTGTGTGTGTGTGTGTGTGTGTGTGCGTGTGTGTGTGCGGGGGGGGGGGTGGCATCTGAATGAAAATGAAAGCAGTATCCGGTGTATCTCTGCGTGTATGCGGAGAGGCGACGGGCGTGAGCTTATTTCGAGGGCGAGGCGTAGAAGGAGGCAGGGGGCAGGGCGGGCAGCAGGGGCGAGGCAGGTGTGGCAGCGGGCGAGGCAGGGTGGCAGCGGGCGAGGCAGGGTGGCAGCGGGCGAGGCAGGGTGGCAGCGGTGGCAGCGGGCGAGGCAGGGGCGAGCAGGGTGGCAGCGGGCGAGGGGTGGCAGCGGTGGCAGCGGGCGAGGCGGGCGGCAGCGGGCGAGCAGGGGGCAGGGGCGAGCAGGGGCGCTTGAATGATTCAAACCGAGGGTCAACGTCACTTTGCTACGTTGCAATCTCCACCCACTCTGCATCTCGCCCTCCTCCTCCTCCTCCTCTCCTCCTCCTCCTGCTGCTGCTTCTCCTCCCTCGCTTTCCTTCCCGTTTCCCACTTCGCGTAATTCATTCACTCTCTGTTGCTTTACTTTCTTCATTTATTTTGATCTCTCAGTTTCAATCTCACAACTATCTCTCCTCTCCCTCTCGACTCCCCCCCCCCTCCAATCTCTCTCTCTCTCTCTTTCTCTCTCTCCTTTCCTTCTCATCTCACCTCCCCATTCCTGTCCTTATCCTCATCCTCTTCCCCTTTCTCTCCTCTTCACATTCCCCTCCCCTTCTCTCCACTCCTCTCCTCTACACCATCCCCTCCCCTCCCTCCTCCCTCCACTCTCTCTCCCTCTCCCTCCCTCCTCTCCCTCTCTCCTCCCCTCCTCCTCCCTCTCTCCTCCCTCTCCCTCCCCTCTCTCCTCCCTCCCTCCTCCCCTCTCTCCTCCCCCCCCTGAACAGTTTGCCTGGTCATGCACACCAGGATTGCATGGAACAACGCCTCTGGGCATTGCAAGCGTTGCACGTTGCACTTGTGTGTTTGTTATTGTTTTTGTCGAAGGGTCCGTGAGAGAGCAGACAGTCATTTGGCTTTTTACGTGATGGTTGTTTTGTTGTTTATGTTGTTCATTTGTTTATAGAGCGCAGAGCAATTTTGTTTGTTCAAGTAAGGGTCGTTTTGTTGTCTTTGTTTTGTGTTTGTGTGATGCTTTTGTTTGGTTGTTTATTTATTTGGTGATGTTCATCCGTTGCTAGTGCTTTGGCCTAAGGTATTTTGGTATTTATTTATTTAGTGTATTCATTATTATTAATTTGACATTTTTTTCTCTTTTTTTTTTTTTTTAGATTGATGCATTTTTCCTGTTTATATCAGTATATTTTTCGTGCGTGATTTGTTACTTTTATTGCATTTTTTTATTATTGCTATTTTTGATTAATAGATTTTTTTTTTTTTTGCATTTTCTTGTTCATTGTTACTGATTTATGATTTGTTTATGTGTGTTATTTGTGTTTTTTCTTCTTTTTATAAACTTTTCTAAGGAAAACAGGAAAATAAGAAACTGAAAGAGCGAAAGAAAAGTATATGAATGAGGAAAGATTTAAAGGAAAAACGAGAAAATATAATTCCAGAGATAATTAATAATGGATAGAATAAAAAATAACGGGCTAGAAAGCGAAAGGAAAAAAAAAAGAAAGATGGACGAAAGAGAAAGCAAGCGGCATGCCTCGCGGTCCACTGCTTTTCTTCAGCCTTGTCCCGCATCCTTGCTTCCCCCTCCCCCTCTCCTCCCCACCCCCTTCCCCTCCTCCAGTTCCCCCACCCCCTCTCCTCTCTCCCCTCCTTTTGCTCCCTCGACTCGCTCTTTCTCTCTTTCTCTTTCTCTCTCTCTTTTCTCTCTTTCTCTTCTCTCTCTCTCTCTCTCTCTCTCCTCTCCCTCTCGCTCATCTCCTTCTCTCTCCTCTCCTTCTCCTCCTCTTTCTCTCTCTCCTCTCCTCTCTCCCTCTCTCTGTCTCTTTCTTCCTCTCTCTCTTCTCCCTCTCTCTCTCTCCTCTCTTCATCTCCTCTCTCCCTCTTCTCTCTCTCTCTTCTCTCTCTTCTCTCCTCTCTCTCTCTCGTTCTTTCTTTTCTCCATCCTCTTGACTTTCTTCGCCCTCTCCCCCTTCGTCGTCTTTCTCCCTCCTTTCTTTCCCGTTCTTTTTCCTCTCTCCTTCTCGTCTGTTCCCGTCCTTCTCTTTCTCCCCTCCCTCTCGATCTCTTCTCGTTCCTTCTACCATCTCTCTCTCTCGTTCCTCTCTTCCTTCTCCTTCTAACCTCTCTCATCTTAGCTCTCTCTCCCGCCTTTCTCTCAGTTCTTCCTCTCCTCTACTCTACTTAGCCCTTTTCCTTCTTCTTTACTCCCTCGATCTTACTCTCTTCTCCCTCTCACTAGCTCTACTTTTTGCTCTCCCGCAATCTCTTTCACCCCCCCCCCCTCTTCCTTTCTCTCCTTACTCCCTCTCTTTCTCCTTTCCTTCGCTCTTACTCCCCTACTCCTCTGTCCTTCTCTCCCCACTCTACCCCTCTTCTCCTCTCTCTCTACTTGCTTGCTTTTTCCTCTCTCTCCGCTCTCAACTCCTCTCACAATTTCCCCAGTTTTGCACGCTTTATGCTCTTGCATTGTTCTCTTTTCATTTCTTTTATGTTCCGTGTTCTTTCGTTGTGTGTTTGTCGGTTTTGCCTGTTTTGTCTTTCTCCTATAGTTTTTTTTCTTTCTTTTCTTTTACTTTTCTTTTTAATCGCCGCAGACGCTCACATGCTTATTCACACGCACACGCCCGCATGCACACGCACAGCGCGCACACGCAACGCACACACACACAACACACACGCACAACACAACCACACAAACACACAAACACCAAACACGCAAACACACAAACACGCACGCAACACAAACTCCACACAAGACAACACAACAAACACAACAAACACACACACACACACACACAGACACACACACACACACACACACACACACACACACACACACACACACACACAACACCCACACACACACACACACACACACACACACACACACACACACACACACAGAGCCTCTTCTGCCCCGCCCCCTTCCCCGCGCACCCCAAAATGCACAGGCACCAAGTAGAGAGAGCTATGCAATAAAACTCCATGTCTCAATGGCACTGATGTAGTGTCGGGAAGTGGGGGGGGGGATATGGAGCCAGTGGGGGGGAGAGAGAGCTGACAGGTGAGACCCCCGCTCTCCCCCCCCTCTTCCCCTCTCACCCCCCATGGTGCAAGGGAAGGCTCAGTTTGGTCGAGAAGCGGCTTCGGGTCTCGCTCTTGTTTTGTTTGGCTGGCTTATTGTTTTTGATGCTGGTGCTGTTGTTGTTATTATTGTTATTATTATTATTATTATTGTTATTATTTATTATTATTGTATTATTATTATTATTGTTATTATTATTATTGTGTTGTATATTTGTATTATTATTATTATTGGTATTATATTATATTGTTGTTATTATTATTGTTGTTATTATTATTATTATTATTATTATTATTATTATTATTATTATTATTATTATTAATTATTATTATTCTTTGGTATTATTATTATTATTAAATTATATTATTATTTATTATTATTGTTATTATTATTGTTATTGTATATTTTCATTATTGGTATTCCTATTATTGGTATTATTTCTTATCATTGTTGTTATTGCTGTTGTTGTTATTCATCTTCCTGCGAATTGTTGTGTCTATTGTTGTTGTTTTTAGGGGGCAAGATTGCAATAAAACAGTGAAATTTTGTGTTTTCATCGGTTTGTCTAAGTATGGGATAGACGAAAATATGATGATGTAGGAGGATAGATGATCTTGGATAGAGCGGATAGAATAAAACCAGGCAGGCGATGGAAAAAGGAGTGGATAGGAGAGAGGAGAGGAGAAAAGAGAGAAAGAAGAGAAGATACCACCTCAGACGAAGACGAAACGGAACGAAAGCGGGAAAACGGAACGGCCGGGGTGGAACGGGAAAGCGAAACGGCCGGTGGAGAACGGAGCGAACGGCCGGTGGAAGAACGGAAAAGCGGAACGGCCGGTGGAAGAACGGAAAAGCGGAACGGAAAAGCGGAACGGCGGGGTTTGGGCTTCCGCCGTTCGCGAAGATGCTAAGCGGGCGCGGCGGCGGCGGCGGCGGGCGTTCCAGGGCCGGTGCAGCGCCGTGTGACGAGTCCTTTGTGCTGCTGCTGTTGCCCAATAATGCGGCTTGATTGACTGGTCAGCGGGTGGAATTTCAATCAACGAGCGCCCCCGTCCCCCCCCCCACCCCCCGCCCACCGCCCCTTGGTGCATAGCGCGGGGGGGGGGGGTTGGGGAAGGGGGAAGGGGGAGTTGTGATGGAGGAAGCGGTGGGAGGGTAGAGGGAGGTTTAGGCGTGGGGAAGGGGGGGGATGGGTGGGAGGGAGGGGAGAGGTGGGTTTGGGTTTGGGTGTGTTGGAGGGGAAGGGGGAGGGGTTAGGGTGTGTTTGTGGGAGGGTGGAGGGGTTGGGTGTAGTTGTGGGGAGGGGCGAAGGGAGAGGGAAGGGGCGCGGGTATGTATGTGGAAGGGGGAGGGGTATGGGTTTTGTGGGGGGGAGGAGGAGGAGGAGGAGGGAGTGTATGGGGCTTGGGTATGTTTTGTGTGGGAGGGGGAGGGGTATGAGCTTGGGTATGTTGTGGGTATGGTTGTGTGCAAGGTGGGGAGGAAGGGTATGGCTTTTGGGTGCGTTTAGGGAGGGGTAGAAATGTGGGAAACATGGGAAAGGGGAATAGAGGCAGGTAACGAAAGGAGAGAAAGAACAATAATCAGAGGGGGGAGAGAGGAGGGAGGGGGGGAGGAAGGTATTGATAATCCCGACTCTCCCCCCCTCCTCCCCCTCTAAGGTAATCTTGTTGCAAGTTTATACATAGTTCTCCTCACTCGTCTGTTATCTTACATGATTCCTATTGTTATTACGTCATATTACTGTCGATGACGTCATAGTTGCACTGTTATTATTGTTGGTGTTGTTAGCTTTATCATTATCCTTATTGTTGTTATGATTTTCATCGTCATTATGACCATTATTATTGGCGTTGTTATTGTTGTTGTTATGTTATTATTCCAGAATTTCATTATTCTTAGTTTAGTATCAGTAGTAATGGTAGAATTTTATCATTTTTTTATTGTTGTTATTTTTATGATTATGATAATAATTATAATCATAATATTGATTATTATTTTTGTATGTGTGGTGTGCGCGCGCGGTGTAAGAGAGATGAGAGAGAGAGGGAGAGGGAGAGAGAGGAGAGGAGGACGAGGAGAGGGAGAGGGAGAGAGACTGGGAGAGAGAGAGTGAAATTGTGTGAGTGTGAGTGTGAGTGTAAGTATGAGCGAGTGTGTGTGTCTACCTCCATGCGTGTGTTAACAAGGATTTATCTGTCGTTTTTTTAAATTGAATATATCCCACGCATCCCATATATTCCGTTCTTAAATACTCTCGTCAGATTTTATGTATTTTGGGTAATACGGGAGGAATATATTTGACAGGCTCTGCAAAGATTGTTTGGTCTCTTTTAACTCGTTTGTATTTGTTTTCCATTTGTTTACATGTTTGGTGGGTCGTTTCGCCATTTTTCGCACGATCACATCTATCCGTAATGTGAATGGGTGGATGAAAGTTGTTGATATATATTGATATGTTGCTGGTTATGTCTTATCTATATAGCAGCAGTCTGTTTTTTTTCCTCTCTGTTCGTTCTCCCTTCCTACTTCTCTCGCTCTTCCTGCTTCCATCCTTCTCCCTGTTCTCCTCCCTCCTCCCCTCGCTACCCCCCATCTTCTCTTTCTCTCTCTCTCTCTCTCTCTCTCTCTTCTCTCTCTCTCTCTCTCTCTCTCTCTCTCTCTCTCTCTCTCTCTCTCTCTCTCTCTCTCTCTCTCTCTCTCTCTCTCTCTCTCTCTCTCTCTCTCTCTCTCTCTCTCTCTCTCTCTCTCTCTCTCTCTCTCTCTCTCTTCC
>NW_020871240.1:219231-236731 GCF_003789085.1 Penaeus vannamei
ACTCTCTCTTGTCTGTCTGTCTCTGTCTGTCTCTCTGTCTGTCTCTCTCTCTCTCTCTCTCTCTCTCTCTCTCTCTCTCTCTCTCTCTCTCTCTCTCTCTCTCTCTCTCTCTTCTCTCTCTCTCTCTCTCTCTCTCTCTCTCTCTCTCTCTCTCTCTCTCTCTCTCTCTCTCTCTCTCTCTCTCTCTCTCTCTCTCTTTCTCTCCTCTTTTCTCTCTCTTCCTCTCCCTCTCCCTCTCCTTCTTTCTTTCTTTATCTCTTTCCCTCTCCCTCCGCCTCCATTCTTCCTCTCCTTCCTCTCTCTCCTCTCCCTCTCCCTCCCCTCCTCCCTCTATCTCCACTCCTCCTCTATCTCCACCTCCTCCTCCCCCCCCCCCCTCTCTCCTTCCCTCTCCTCCCTTAATTTTCTCACCATTATCTCCGCTTCCCTCCCGAGACGCCCACGCACTTACCAGTTGGTCCCGCGCTCTCGCATGGGCGCCGTTTTGTCATTTGATAATCTCGACCCTTTGCTCTATTTAGTCCTGGGGCGTTGCTGCTGCTGCTGCTGCTCCTCCTGCTCCTCCCAGCTGATTTTTTTGGGTGTGTGTGTGTGTGTGTTTGTGTTTGTGTGTGTGTGTGATGTGTGTGTGTGTGTGTGTGTGTGTGTGTGTGTGTGTGTGTGTGTGTGTGTGTTGTGTTGTGTGTGTGTGTGTGTGTGTGTGTGTGTGTGTGTGTGTGTGTGTGTGTGTGTGTGTGTGTGTGTGTGTGTGTGTGTGTGTGTATATGTGTGTGTGTGTGTGTGTGTGTGTTAGTGTGTGTGTGTGTGTGTGTGTGTGTGTGTGTGTGTGTGTGATTAGTGTGTGTGTGTGTGTTTGTGACTTATTTAGCCATAGTGCAGCGTTCATGTTTCTTTTGTTTGTTGTTGTTTACACTCGTGTTTATTTTTAGTGATAGGGGTTGTTTGGTGTTGTTGATCCGCGACTTCTACATATCTAGGGAGTGTTTTTTGTTCTTGTTTTTTATTGTTTGTTTTTCTCTTTGTTTTTTTTTTTAGTCTCGTGTTATTTTGGTTGTGTTTGTTTGCTTTGAGAATTTAAGTAAAAAATCTGCATATCTGCATCCACGCCTTCTCCTCCTTACTCACAGGCAATTGCTCTCCTTCACTCTTTCCTCTCTCTTCTTCTTCACTCTCTTCATCTCCTTCCTCTCTCCTCACTCTCTCTCCTCTCCTCTTATCTTCCCACCCTCTCCTCATCTCTCCTTCCCTCCCTCTTTCTTTCCTCTACCTCCCTCCCCTTCCTTCCCTTTCCCACCCCTTCCTCCCCTTCCATCTCGACATTCTAAAACGACGTCAAGGCAGGGAATTGAGGAGAGGGGAGGGGGGATGGGGGGTGTAGGATGGGAGGAGGGGGTGTGAGGGGGTGAAGTAAGGGTTGGGAAGTATGAGCGAGCAAAGGAGGAGGAGGAGGAAGAGGAAGAGGAAGAGGAAGAGGAGAGGAAGAAGAGGAGGAGGAGGAAGGAAGAAGAAGGAAGAGAAGAAGGAAGAGAAGAAGAAGAAGAGAAGAAGAAGAAGAAAGAAGAAGAAGAAGGAAGAAGAAGAGGGGAGGGGGAGGAGGAACGGAAATGAGACGGAGGAGGAGGAGGAGGAGGAGGAGGGGGGGGCAGGGGAAGGGGAGGGGGAGAAGGAACGAGATGGAGACGGAGAGGGGGAGGGGAGGGGAGGGAGGGGGTAAGCCAAGGACTCGGGACGAACAGTTGGTTTCCTTAGATTTTTATGCTAATGCGAACGGTCTAGGATTCCACGCTCTGCTAAGGAGCATCAACCCTTTCTCTGCTACTGTTTTGGGGAGGATGGGGTGAGGTGGGGATAGGAGAGAGGGAGGTTGGATGAGGGGGATGGGATGGGGCTGGTAGGGGGAGAGTGAGGGTGGGGGAGTTTTGCAGTAGGGTGGGGTAAGGATAGAGGCAAAAGGGAGGGGGAGGATGGAGAAGAGAGGTATGGACGGAGGGATAGGTGGGGGTTAGAGAGGGGTTGGTGAGGATGGGGGCGGAGGAGGAGGAGGGTAGAAATGGGGGTTGGGGGTGGAGTTGGAGAGAGGGGTGTAGGGAGAGAGATTAGAGGCGAGAAGAAGAAAGGAAAAAAAAGAAAAAAGGAGGAAGAAGAAGGAGAGAGAAGAAGAAAAAGAACAAGAAGAAGAAGAAGAACAAGAAGAAGAACAAGAAGAAGAAAGAACAAGAAGAAGAAGAAGAAAGAAGAACAGAGAAGAAAGGAGGAGGAGGAGAGCAAATACGGGATAGGTTTGAGGCTCTAGTACAACCGTCAGAAATTTCAGGTGGTTTTGGTATTTTATTGTTTTAACGGAAACCACTTTCTTTTTTCCTTTCTCTTTTTTCAATGTCCGTTTCTGTCCACTTTGTCATGTCTTACTTCCTTCCTCTCACTTTCTCTCCCCTTCCTTATTTCCTTCTCTATCCCCCTTTTCTCCTATCTTCCCCGCTCGTTCCTTTGTCTCTCGGGGTATACGAAATTAGTGACAATTTGCGATATATAAGATTTTCTATAAATCCACCGAGTTGTTTTGTGAATGTTTTATTTGGGTGAATGTGTTTCATATTTTATTTATTTGTTTGTGAGTCTATAGTGTATTTGCCAGTGGAGTGTGGTTGTTTGCGTACCTCTCTTTAGGTCGTCGTCGTCATCTCCGTCATCATTCTTTTTATTTTCCACTTTGTTTACTTTCATCCTCTTCTTCCTTCTCTTTTTCCTCCTCCTCCTCATCATTTTCCCTCCACTTCATCCTCGTCTTCCTCTTCCCCCTCCTCCTCCTCCTTCCTTCCCCCTCCACTTCATCCTCGTCTCCTCTTCCTCCTCTCCCCTCTCACTTCCTCCTCCTCCTCCTCTTTCCCCTCCCTTGCTCTCCTCCTCTCTCCTCGCTTTTCCTCTTTACAAGCACACCACTTACCTGTGCATCTGCCCCCCCACCCCCACCCCTTGTGCCTCGGTCACAATCTCGGGATCGCGAGATAAGCTTCTCCCGGACTCGTTTGAAAGTGTTCGTTTACCTTCGTTTACATTTATGACAGCAGGTATGGAAGGGGGGGGAGGGAGGTAATGTTGTTGTTTATTTTCTCTCGATTATGCAAATGGAACACAGCCTTGCACTTAGCTTTACGTGCTCGCAGTCCCCGCCGCGTCTGTTGCAGCCGCGCACGCGCACGCGCGAGGGAGAGCACACGGACGCACGTACACTGACACACACACGCACGCACGCACGTACATGAACTCGGGGCCTAGACTTACACGCGCTTACAGGTGGTTGATGTACACGGGTTGCATATGCCACGGGTGGGTGGGAAGGAGACGAGGAGGAGAACAGAGGGAGAGGTATAGGGATAGGTATAGGAAGAGAAGAGATAGAGAAGAAGAAAGCAGATAGATAACAAGAAGAAGAGAAGAAAGACAGATAGAGAACAAGAAGAAGAGAGACAGAGATAGAGAACAAGAAGAAGAGAGACAGATAGAGAACAAGAAGAAGAGAGACAGAGATAGAGGTCAAGAGGAAGAGAGACAGATAGAGAACAAGAAGAAGAGAGACAGAGATATAGAACAGGAAGAAGAGAGAAAGATAGATAACAAGAAGAGAGACATAGAGAACAAAAAGAAGAGAGACATAGATAGAGAACAAGAAGAATAGAGACAGAGATATCGAATGAGAAGAGAGACAGATGATAGAGACAAAAAAGAAGAGAGACAGACAGAGTATAAAAGAGAGTCAGAGATAGATATAGACCAAGCGAAAGAGAGACAGAGATAGAGACAAAGTGAAAGAGGAATAGGGAGAAATAATGAAAAGCATATTTGGAACGTGTAAGGCGAAGGGGGAAAGATAAGGGAAGGAAGGAGGAAAGGAAAAAAAACAGACATCAAATATTAATGAAAGGATAAAAGCGAAAGAGGAGAAAGAGAAAGAGGAGAGGCAGTATCTTGGTTCGGGTAGGGTAGGTGACGGGGGTGAGTCCTGGGGGGGGGAGGGGCAAGGGGGAGAGGGATAAGAAATGTGAGGGTGAACGGGAGGGTGGAGGGGTTGAGGTGGGGTAGAGGGGAGGGAGAGAGGTTGAGGGTGGTGTTGTGGGGGAGGGGAAGAAATTGTGGTGGGTAGAGGGAGGGGAGAAGTTGCGGTGGTGTTTGTGGGGGAGAAGGAGAAGTTGTAGGGTGAGGGGTTGTGGGGGAGGGGAAGAAGTTGTGGGGTAGAGGGTTGTGGTGGGCTAGAGGGGGAGGGGGAGAAGTTGAGGTGTGTTTGTGGGGGATGGGGAGAAGTTGTGGGTAGAGGGGTTGTTGGGGTGGGGTACATGGGGAGGGGGAGGGGAAGGGAGGATCGCAAGCTCACCGACATGATGATTGATGAAGCCGAGGGAGCCTGGTTCTGCAGAGGCGATTTCGGGAATGACGTGGAAGGGAAGGAAGGATGCAGAAAAGGGGGAGGAGGAAGGGAGAGAAGGAATAAGGAAGGAATAAATAAGGAAGGGTGAAGGGGGAGAAGGAAGGGAAGAGGGAGGGAGGGAGGAAGGGAAGGATGGACAGAAAGAAAGGAAGGAAGGTGAGGAGAGACTGAGGGAAAGGAATAATAATGAGGGAGAGCGAGAAAGACAACAGACAGACAGAGAGAAAAAAAAGAAAGAGAAAGAGAGAGGGAGAGAAAAAAGAGAAAAGAGAGAAGGGAGAGAAAGAAAGAGAAGAGAGAGGAGAGAAAGAGAAAGAGAAGGGAGAGAAAGAGAAAGGCAAGAGAAAGAGAGAAAAGGAGAAAGAGAGAGGCGATAAGTAACGGAGAGGGACGCGGCCCGACCCAGACGACAACGGAAGCCCGATTTTCGATTTTCCGAGCTTTCTCCAAGCGCCTGTGACTTGTAACTGCCCGGCCGGTGGTGTCCGTCGTGGGCCATGAATCAGACCAACGTGGTTCCGGCAACCTTCGTTCTTATCGCTCTCCTTTCTCTTTCTCTTTCTCTCGCTTCTTCTTCTCTTTCTTTCTCTCCCTCTCTCTTTCTCTTTCTCATCTTTCTCTTTCTGTTTTTTTCTCTGTCTGTTGTCTCTCTCATATCTTTCCTCAGTCTCTCCTCACCTCGTTCGGTTCATTCACGCAGCAGACGACGGGCAGGCAGGCAGGGAGGCAGGCAGGCAGGTAGCGGTACAAGCAGGTTGGTCGGATCGGTTGCCGGCCCACACCTTGGAGGGAGGCTGGGCACGAAAGGCCTGGAAACAGCTCTCGGCCCCCGCGCGCGTTCCTTTTCGCTCCGGCTCTTGCCTTTTCTTCTTCTCCTTCTCCTCTCTTCCTCAGTTTTCCTCTCCTCCTCTTCGTTTCTCCTCTCTCTCCTCCTCTTCGTTTCCTCTTCCTCTCCTCCTCCTCTCCGTCTCCTCTCCTCTCCTTTTCCTTCTTCTCTCTTCTCCTTGGGTCTGACTTTGGGGTTGGTTTCTCTGCTTCTGTTTGGGGGTTTGTTGCCTGATTCGTGCCGGTCTGTTTGTTGTTCTCTCTCTCTCTCCTCTCTCTCTCCTCTCTCTCTTCTCTCTCTCTTCTCTCTCTCTCTCTCTCTCTCTCTCTCTCTCTCTCTCTCTCTCTCTCTCTCTCTCTCTCTCTCTCTCTCTCTCTCTCTCTCTCTCCCTCTCTCCCTCTCTCCCCCTCTCTCCCCCTCTCCCTCTCCCTTTCCCTCCCCCCCCCTCTCCCTTCCCCACTCCCCCTCCTCTCCCTTTCCCTCACCCTCTCCCTTATCCTCCGCCTCTCTCTCTCCCTCTCCCTCTCCTCCTCTTCCCCCTTCCCCCTCTCCCCCTCTCCCCCTTATCCCTCTGCGCCTCCTCTCTCTCTCTCTCTCGCTTGCTGACATGGACAGGTTCCTCTTCCTGGCTGTACAGTTGCGTCCAAAAGTCGCTGGTCACCGTCGCGTCGGGGCGGCCAAATATGGTTTTTGTTATTGTTTGTTGGAACAGTGGGTCGGCCGATGGGGGTTCGTGAATAAATCCTTGCGTGGCGTATTGTTAATTGGTTGGGGGAGGGGGGATAGGGAAGGAGAGGGAGAGAGGGGAAAAGGGGGTTGGGGTGGAGAGGGGAAGAGGGGGGGATAGAGGAGGGAGGGGAGGGAGAGGGAGAGGGAAGAGGGAGGGAAGGGAGGGAGGGGAGGAGAGGGAGGGGGTGAAGGGGAGGGGGAGAGGAGGAGAGGGAGGAAAGGGGAGGGGGAGAGGGAGGGAAGAAGGGGAGAGGGAGGAAGGAGGGGAGAGGGAGGGAAGGAAGGGGAGAGGGGAAGAGAGGAGAGGGGAAGGGGAGGAGAGAGAGAAGGAGAGAGAGAGAGAGAGAGAGAGAGAGAGAGAGAGAGAGAGAGAGAGAGAGAGAGAGAGAGAGAGAGAGAGAGAGAGAGAGAGAGAGAGAGCAGAGAGAGACAGAGAGAGACTGTTGACAGGTAGAAGATGGAGGCGGCGGCAAATCCGATGCGATATTTTGGCTCGCGGAATTATATAATAATGGCGAAATTGATCTAGTCCAGCCGCGGATGGCCGTGCTTTGAATAATTGTCGAGGCTGGCTTTTGCGGGAAGGGGAGGGCGAGAGGAGGGGGGGGGAGGTGTTGATCGGTGTAAACAGAATGGGTAATGTTATTGCGAGTCAGCTGTTTTGACCCGTGCGATTTTTATCGAAGCCAAAGCCTTTTCTACATTTTTAGATTTAAGTTTTTGTCTATTTTTTCGTTTTTTTCCCCTCTTTCTTCATTTCCCCTTTCCTTTCATTTTTCCGTCTATCTCTATTTCTCATAACTTCCTCTCTGTTTTCCCATTTCCTCCTCTTCCACCTCATTTCTTCCTTCCTCTCTCTATTTTCTTTTCTTTTTTTCCTTTAACCCTTCTCTCTTCTCCCTCCTTTCTTCATCAGTCTCTCTGCCATCCTCTGCTTCGTTCCCTCCTCCATGTCTCTTCCCTCGCCTCTCCACCTCTCTCTCCTCCTTTTCTATCTATTTCCCTCCCATCCTCCTTCCTCTCTCTCTCACTCTTCCATCTCTCTCCCATATCTTTCCATCTCTCTCTATTTCCATCCATCTTTCCCTCTCTCCATCTTTCTCTATGCTCCCTCCTCCTTTTTCCATCGCTCTCCCTCCCATCCCCCGTTTACTCTCCTTCCTTCCCCTCCTCCGTTTCCTCTCCCTCTCTCCTCTTCTCCCCAACCGGAATGGTGTTAGATCGGCCCCAAAATACCCGGATGAGCCAGCGCTAACTTCGGTCATCTGTTATCCCTCGGTAATTCCCTGGAAAGAGAGGGGGCGGGGGAGGGGTCGAGGGAGGGAGGGGTCGAGGGAGGAAGGGAGGAAGGGGTCGAGGGGAAGGGAGGAAGGGTCGAGGGAGGGAGGGAGGGTGGGTTGCGATGGGGGCGGAGTTAGGGAGCGAGTGAAGTTAGGGAATCGTTGGGGAAGGGAGGGGGGGAGGGTACGATAGTGGCGGGGAATGGGAAGAGAGAAGAGGATGAAGAGGAGAGGAGGAAGGGTAGGTTTTGAGGAATTGGGTGAGGATAGGATAAGTATCCCGAGGAAGAGGGGGAGACTTGGCGAGATAAAAGGGGAGAAAGGGAGAAGGAGAAGATAACATTGGATGAATGGGAAAGGGATGATGAAAAAGAGAAGGTTAGCTCAAGAAGAAAAGTGTGAAGAGAGGAGAATATCCAGGGGAGAAATGGGGATTGAGAGATGCTAGAGCATGAGGAAGAGAGATAGGAGGAAGGGAGAATACCTTGAGAGGCGAAGGGAGAGAGTGAAAGTGAGAAATATCCCAGCACGATATGAAGAAGAGAGGAGGAGAACGAGTGAAGATAATAAAAAGAGAGAGGTATATCCCAGGGAGATGAGGGGGAAGGGGAGAAAGGGAGATATATCCCAGGGAGATCAAGGGGGGAAAGGGAGAGAGAGAGAGAGTCCACACAGCATCCTAACGCTTTTCTTTGCATCTTAAAGCTGGACTTCACAAGGGTGCTTCAGAGTTTTGCAATGGCCAGTGGAAGGAGGAAAAGGAGAGAGAGAGAGGAAGAGAGAATAAAGAAGGGAAAATGAGAGGGAGAAGAGAGGAGAATGAGAACGAAGAGAGAAGGGAAGCAGAGGGGAAGGAGATGAGAAGGCGAGAGGATTGAAAGAGTTGAAAGACCTGTGACGAGCGTTAAGGAGATGGATTGGAGGTGGATGAAAAGGAACATGAGAGAGGGAAGAGAAGAGGAAAAGAAAGAGAGAAAAGGAGAGGAAAAGAAAGGAAAGGAAAAAGAGGAGGGGAAGAGAAAAAAGGAAAAAGAGAGGAGGGGAGAGGAAAAGAAGGGGAGAGGGAGAGAGGGGAAGGGAAAGAAAGGAAGGAAAGAGAGAAGGGAAGAGGAAAAGGGGAAGGAGAGAGGAGGGGAGAGGACAGAAGGGGAAAGGAGAAAGGAAAAACGAAAGAGGAAATAAATGAAAGAGGAGAGGGGTAGACGGGAGAATAGAAGGAAGAGTAGAGAAAGAGAGGTAAATAAGAAGAGAGAAGGGGGGGACCGGTAGGCAATAATGGAAAATGGAGATAATGATGATAATCCTAATAAAATGGAAATGAAAAAGAATGAGGAAGAATGGAATAAAAAATAAAAAAATGGAAGAATGTACATCTGAAGTGTACTCAAAACTTTTCTTTTTCTTGTGCTAATATTACACTAATCCTTGCCTTACTTTGGCTTTTTGTCAAGGTTCCATTCTCTCTCTCTCTCTCTCTCTCCTCTCTCTCTCTCTCTCTCTTCTCTCTCTCTCTCTCTCTCTCTCTCTCTCTCTCTCTCTCTCTCTCTCTCTCTCCTCTCTTCTCTCTCTTTTTCATCTCTCCTCTCTCACACTCACACCTCACACACACACAAACTCTCGCTACACACCTCACACACACCACAACCACACACACACACACACACACACATTTCCCACACAATCCACTCACACACACACACACACAAACACACACACACACACCACACACACAACACACACACAACACACACACACACACACACATTACAACACACACATTAACACACACACACAACACACACACACACAAACACAGCACACACAGATATATATATTGTGGTGTGCATATACACATGTATGTATGTATGTATGTATGTATACATATAGACAGACAGACAGATATATGATGGATACTCCGTTGACCGCGCAGGTTTTAGAAATTTCGTGACTTGTCATGAATGCGGAAAAGTGGAACTGATTTTTTCCCCTTTTTTTGAAAAGCTGATGTCGATAATGAACTATTGGATACTCACATTGTGTTTTTCCATATGTGTTAGGGGATGAGTTTGAGGGGAAGGGGAGGGGGGAGTGAGAGGAAGGTGCGAGGAGGAGGGAGAGGGGAGGTGCGGGAGGGGAGAGGGGGAAGGGTGTGGGAGGAGTAGGGAGAGGGAAAAGGGAAGGGGTGTGGGAGATGGAGAGGGGAGGAGGGGAAGAGGGGATAGGGTGTGAGGAGGAGAGGGAGAGGGGAGGGGTGGGGAGAGAGGGGGAAGGGAAGGGGTGGGGAGGGAGAAGGGAAGGGGCGGGATGAGGGAGAAAGGGAAGGGTGGGAAGAGGGAGAGGGGAAAGGGTAGAGAATAGGAAAGGAGAAGGGGTGGGGGAGAGGGAAAAAAGTAAGGAGTGTAGGAGGGTAGGAGAGGGGAGGGGTGCGGAGGAGGGAGTGAACACTAGGTAGTATTAAGGGATTCGGGAAACCGTTCTGCTTGGTGGGGTGGGGGTGGGTAATTTGCGGGATGAGGAAATGAATGGGAGGAGACTGGAGTGGATGGGAGGACCAAGAGGGCGGGACTGAAGGACAGGAGGGGGGAAGGGGAGAGGAAAACACACCTTTCCATATGCCTACCAACGAAGGTGTAAAAACGGCAACTCAGAGAAAGAAAGAGGGAAGGATTGATGGAGAGAGGAGTGACTGGGGGAAGCGTGGAGGGACGGGGAACAGGCAGAGAGAGAGAGAGTGTGAGTGTGAGTGTGTGTGGTGTGTGTGTGTGTGTGTGTGTGAGAGTGAGAGAGAGAGAGTGAGAGAGAGAGAGTGGAGAAGAGGGAGAGAGGGAGAGACTAGAGAGAGAGAGAGAGAGAGAGAGAGAGAGAGAGAGAGAGAGAGAGAGAGAGAGAGAGAGAGAGAGAGAGAGAGAGAGAGAGAGAGAGAGAGAGAGAGAGAGAGAGAGAGAGAGAGAGAGAGAATGAGAAAATGAGTGAGAGAGAAAAGAAAAAGAAAAAAAAAAAGAAAGAAAAGAGAGAGACAGACAGCGAGAGAGCGAAAGAGCGAGACAGAGAGAAAGGGAGAGTATAAAGCCGCCGCACTCTTTTATGCCATAAAATAGCCCCTCCCCCGACGCGTGCGAGCTCCGTTTATGTTGTATGGGCCAGGCAGCGCGCCCTTCCGACAAGACTTAAAGGGTGATATCATCATACTCCTGCACACGGGCGTCCACGACAGAGGCCCGGGGCGGTGAGCGAGGGGAAACACGAGAGCCTGCAGGTGCGGCAGGAGAGGGGGCTGAGGTGGGAGGCTGGTGTTGGGGGGGGGCAGGTGGAGGGGAAGGCGTGTAGGTTTTTAGGGAGTTGGGGAGGCGGTGTTGGGGCGTGGGAGATGGGGAGGGCCTAGGCGGGCCTACTGGGGTCGGTATAGGGTGGGGTGTGGGAGACGGGGAGGTAGGCCTATAGGTGTTTGGGGAGGCGGGCCTATAGGTGTTGGGGTGTGGGAGACGGGGAGGTAGGCCTATAGGTGTTGGGGAGGCGGGCCTATAGGTGGGGGTGTGTGGGAGAAGGGCCTATAGGTGGTGGGGTGTAGGATATAGGAAGGTAGGCCCATAGGTGTTAGAGTGTGGGAGATGGGGAAGTAGGCCTATAGGTGTAAGGGAGTGAGAGATAGGGAGGTAAGCTTATAGTTTTTGAAAAGTCAGTGATGGGAATGAAGGCTTAATGTTTTTGGGAGTGGGAGTTGGGGAGCTAGGCCTATAGTTTTGGGGGAGTGGGAGATGGGGAGGTAGTCGTATAAATTGTAGGGGAGTGAGTGATGGGGATGAAGGCTTAAAGGTTTAGGGGGAGTGGGAAATGGGGATGTAGACTTAAAACTGTTGGGGGAAAAGAAAAGAGTGCAGAAAAAAATAAAATGTATGAAAGAGATGTCAAAGCATTCAATTAAAGATTGTTGAAAAGCGAAAAAGGTAAGAATAGAAAGGAAGAACGAGAACGAAGTAAAAGAAAGTATTAGAATAGAAAAGAAGATAAAGAGATAAAAAGAAAAGACAAGAAAATAAAGAAGAATTACACAGAAAAGGGCAATAAATAAGCACCCGGCATCCAGTAACAGGTGTGTTTTGGGGTAGGGGTGGGGGTGAGGGGTGGGGGTGGGGGCAGGAAGCCCGAGCCTGCACAAAGTTGCAGGTCGAGGCGGCGTCTCGGGGGTGAGGGTGGGGGGGGGCGGATGCGGAGCGGGGACTTGCGGGGCTTCCTTCCTTGGCGACGGAGGAGGGAGGGGGGGGGAGGGAGGGGAGAGAGGGAGGAAGGTAGAGGGAGAGGGTGAGAGGGAAGGAAGGAGGGAGGGAGAGAGGAAGGGGGAGGGAGAGGCAGGGAGGGAGGGAGGTAGCGAAGCAAGGGGAAAGAGAGGGAGGAAGGTAGAGGGAGAGGGTGAGAGGGAAGGAAGGAGGGAGGGAGGGAGAGAGGAAGGGGGAGGGAGGAGGGAGGGGGAGAGGGAGGGAGAGGGAGGGAAGAGAGAGGGGGAAGGTAGAGGGAGAGGGTGAGAGGGTTGAGGAAGGGGAGGGGACAGAGAGGGAGGGAGGGAGGGAGGTAGCGAAGCAAGGTGAAAGAGAGGGAGGAAAGGGGAGGGAGAGAGAGAGGGAGGGAGGAGGGAGGTAGCGAAGCAGGGGAAGAGAGGGAGGAAGGTAGAGGGAGAGGGTGAGAGGGAAGGAAGGAGGGAGGGAGGGAGACGGAGGAAGGGAGGTAGCGAAGCAAGGGGAGAGAGAGGGAGAGTGATGGAGGGCGGAACTCTCGTCAGGCATTGGGTTGTTTTGTGCTAGGAAGTGAGAGAGAGAGAGAGAGAGAGAGAGAGAGAGAGAGAGAGAGAGAGAGAGAGAGAGAGAGAGGAGAGAAGAGAGAGAGAGAGAGAGAGAGAGAGAGAGAGAGGAGAGAGAGAGAGATAGTGAGAGATAGTGAGAAGATAGAGAGAGATAGTGAGTAGAGATAGTAGAGAAGAATAGAGAGAGATAGTAGAGAGAGAGAGAGAGAGAGAGAGAGAGAGAGAGAGAGAGAGAGAGGAGAGAGAGAGAGAGAGAGAGAGAGAGAAGAGAGAGAGAGAGAGAGAGAGAGAGAGAATATAAGAGAATATAAGAGAATATATATAACAACGATGATAATAGTATGATGGTGATTTATATAATACAAGTAATGTTGTTGACCGATTAGTACCACTTATCTTGTGCTTTTTTTTTAACACGAAGAGTAATAAATATGCATCTCCATGGTCAAATCAGTGCAAGGAAGAGGTTGCCGTTTGTTGACCCTACACCATCGTGTGTTCTAGTTGCACTCCACGTATGTTGCAAACTAGGCAACAAAAGGAAACCCGCCCCCTCCCTCTTGCTTGCGTTTTCTGTATTTGTGAATTTAAGATTTTTGCTGTCGCTGTTGCCCTCTCTTCCCTTCTTCTCTTTCTCTTCCTCTTCTCCCTCTTCCTACCCCTCTTTCCAATCCTCATGGCTCTCCCTTTTTCTTCTCCACCTCCCCTTTCTTCCTTCGTCCTCCTCTCCCTCCCGCACACACTCCCTCACTCGCTCGCTCGCTTGCTTGTTCATCCATTCATTCCCTCCCCCCTCTCTCCCTCGCTCCTTTCATCTCTCTCTCTCCTTTTCTCCTTCCTTTCCCCCAGTGTGCCTCTGCGTGCGAGATTTCTCCCGTGCGTGCTTTCCCACAAGCAATCTCTTGGTTTGAGGGTTAAATACAGCTGTGTACATTCGCGGGTGTTGCGTATCTGTTTTTTGTTGTGTTGGTGTGATGTTTGTTGCTGTGTTTGGTGTTGTTGTTGTTGGGTGGTGGTGATGTTTGTGTTGTTGTTGGTGAGTTGGTTGTTGGTGGTGGTGATGATGATGTTGTTGTGTTGTTGTGCTTTTCTGCTTTCTGTATCCGTGAAATTTGTTGTGGTTGTGCGTGGTCCTTTTTCGTGGTGTTTGTGTTTGATGTTTGTTTATGCCGTTTTGTGTTTTTGTGTGTGTGTGTTTTGTGTTTTTTTTGTTGTTGTTGTTGTTTTTTTTTTGCATATTTGCGAGTTGTTTTTTGGGGGAATGGCTTTATTTTCCGTGATAGTTCATTGTCTCTGTTTGATTGTTATGGCGTTTGTGTGTGTTTTTTTTTTCTTTTTCCTCTTCTTCTTCTTCTTCTTCTCCTTGTTTGGTGCGTTTGTGCAGGACGTCTTTCCCTTCTTTGTGTGTGTATGTGTTTGTTTTTCCAAAGTCTCCCTTGTTCGGTGCGTTTGTGCAGGACGTCTTTCCCTTCGTGTTTGTGCCTGAAGACGCTCCATATTTGCTTGCCTCGAGTGTTTGCCGCCGTGCTCGCGCCTCCTCCTCCTCCTCCTCCCGGCACCTGGGAGCGGCGACGGCGACGCCGACGCTCTGCTTGCTCTGCTTGCTCTGCTTCCGGTGGGATCGCGGGTTGAGGTGTGACGCCGGGAAGGATCTGTTTGCTTTCCTCTTTCTTCTTTGGTTTATCTTCTTGTTTTCTTCCGCGAATTTCTTTTTTTTTCTTCTGCTTCTTTTATTTTCTTTCTTTCGCGAAATTTCTTTTTTTCTTCGTTCTGTCGTTTCGTTTTAGTTGTTTGACGTTTTTCTGTTCTTTGGTTTATCTTTTGCTTCATTTGTTTTTCTTTCTTTCTTTCGGGATTCCCCTTTTTTCTTCTGTCGTTTCTTTCTGGTTGTATATTTTTCTTTTATCTTCTTTGGGGTATCTAATGTTTCATTTTTTATTTCTTTCGTGAATTTTTTTCTTTTCTGTTGCTCGCCTCGAGTTTGTTTTTTTCTCGTCTTCTTGGTATATTTTTTTGCTTTATTTTTCTTTCTTTTCTTTCGTGAATTTTCTTCTTCATTCTGTTCGTTTCGTTCTACTTGTTTATTTTTTTTCTCTCTTCGTTTTGGTTTATCTTTTGCCTTTATTTTTTTCTTTCTTTCGGGAATTTCTTTTTCGTTTTTCTTCTTCTGTCGTTTCGTTTCTACTTGTTTATTTTTTCTCCTCTTTGGTTTACCTTCTGTGTTGTTGTTTTCTTTTTATCTTTCGTGTATTTCTTTTCTTTTTATGTTGTTTCGTTTCTGCAATATATCTCTTTATTCGGCGTGGAGTATTTGTTGAAAAATGAATTTGTTTGATTCATTTTATCTTCTTCTGTTCTTTTATTTCGTTTTTTTTTCTTCTCTTTTTAAGCCTTTTGTTTAAGTGGTTTAGTTCTATCAGAAAGAAAACGTTGTGGGAGGAGGGAGTGAGAATGGAAGAGAAGAGAAGTAACGAAGAAAAAAGAAAAAGAAGAAGAAGAAGAAGAAAGAAGAAAACAAAAGGAGAAGCAAAAGAAGAAAGGAAAAAGAGAAGTAGTAGAAGAAAAGCAAAAAGCAAAATCAAAGAAGAGAAGAAGAGGAAGCAATACAGAAGAAGAAGAAGAGGAAGCAAGAAGAAGAAGGAAGAGAAGAGAAGAGCAAGAAGAAGCCCGAGAAAAGAGCGATGGCGCGGCGCCGGCCACGAGCGAAGAGAAGACAGAGAAGAAGGGGGAGAAGAAGAAGAGAAGAAGAAGAAGAGGAAAGAACGGAAGCAAGAAGAAGAAGAAGAAGAGGAAGAAGAAGAAGAAGAAGAAGAGGAAGAAGGGAAGAAGAAGTAGAGAGGAAGAAGATAGAAGAAGTAGAAAGAGAAGAAGAAGAAGAGGGAGGAAGAAGAAGAAGAAGAGAAGAAGAGAAGTAAGAAGAAGAAGAAAGAAGAAGAAGAAGAAGAAGAAGAAGAGAAGAGAAGAGGAAGAGGGAGCAAAAGCAGAAGAAAGGAAAAAGAGAAGAAGAAGAAGAAGAAGACGACGAAGAAGAAAACAGAAAAAAAAAGAAGTGGAGCATTCAGACGAGGCCATTGCGAGAGTGAATGGAGCTGTGACCCAGGAGTAAGAAGGTGGGGGGGGGGGTGAGGGGGGGAGAGATATGAATGAAGTGAATGATGGACACGTGATGGAAGGAGGGGGTGGAGGGTAGGGGTGGGGGGAGAATGGAGATGGCCGTGAATGGACACGTGAGGAAGGAGGGGAGGGGGGGGATGGGGAGGGGGAGGGGAAAGAAGTGATGGAAGAGAGGGAGGTGGAACGGAGAGGGGAGAGAAGAGGAGGGGGGGAAGAGGAAGATGATGATGATGAGGAGGGGAGAGAGAATAGAGGAAGATAAGAGTAGGAAAATGACGAGGAGGGACAGGAGAGGGGAGAAGAGGAAGGTAAGGCGAAGATGGGAAGAGGGGATGGAAGAAGAGTAAGGAGAGAGGGGTGTAAGAATAGAAAAAAAAATGACGAGGAGGAAAAGAGAGGAGAGGGAAGGAGAAGATGGCTAAGAGTCGGAAGATGAGGAGGGAAGAGAGAGAGAGGGAGAAAGGGGGGGAAGGGAGAAGGAGGGGGGTGCCGGTGGTATTCCCATGAATGGCAACACGACCCGCTTGCAGGATCAACCACTTGCCGGGCCAGCTGGACTACTTGGTGGGTGGTAATAAGTAGGAGGCGAGGGGGCCCTGGACGTGGGGGAGGGGAAGGGGAGGGGGCATGACGTGGGGAGGAGAGGGGAGGGGAGGGAAGGGAGGGGGCTGGACCTGGGAGGGGGGAGGGGAGGGGAGGGGAGGGGCCTGGGACGTGGGGGAGGGAGGGGAGGGTAGGGGGTCTGGACGTGGGGGGGAGGAGGGGGCCTGGAGGTGGGGAAGGGAGGGGAGGGGGGGTCAGAAAATTTGGGTTTGGGGATTGAGGGGAAAGGAAAAAGAAAGGAAAGAAGAGGTGGGAAAGTAAGATGGGTGAATGGGACCGATAGATATAGGGGGATTATAGATAATAAACTTGATAACACGGAGTGACTTGGACGAGGAAAGAGAGAAGAGGGAAGGTTGGTTAGAGGTATAGAGGAAGGAGAAGATAGTTGAAAGAGAAGAGAGAGAGAGAGAGAGAGAGAGAGAGAGAGAGAGAGAGAGAGAGAGAGAGAGAGAGAGAGAGAGAGAGAGAGAGAGAGAGAGAGAGAGAGAGAGAGAGAGAGAAAAGAAAGTAAGTAAAGAAGAGGGAGAGAGAAAGAGAGGAGAAAGAAAGGGAGAGAAGAAAGAGACAAGGATGGAAACAGAGAGAAGGGAGGAGAGAGAGAGAGAGAGAGAAGAGTGGAGAGAAAGAGGGAGGGAGAGGATGCATGTCGAACAGGGAAATACCTCCAGGCTGCATGACGCATACTCGGGTGGGTTAACGAACGGTAGGGGGGAGGGGGGGGAGGGGAAAGAGGAGAGGTGGGTTAGTACGAGGAAGGACAGATTGGGGGAAAAAGGGGGAGAGGAGGAGAGGAGGACAGGGACAGGGAGGAGGGGCGGAGGGAAGGAGGGAAGGAAGGGTCCACAGGGGATTTTTCAGTGATGCAACGTCCCGCCATGGCACATCAGGCGTGCACTCGGCGCCATGGAGCGGGAGAGGGAGGAGGGAGGGGGGGGGGGAAGGAAAGCTAGTCGAATAGGAGAGGAATGAAGGAAGAGGGGAGGAGGGAGGGAGGGGAGGAAGCCTAGTCGAATAGGAGGAGAAGGGAGGGAGGGAGGGAGGGGGAGGGAGGGAGGAGGGGGGGGAGGGAGAGGAAGGGGAGGAGGGGTTGGAGAGAGATGGAGGGAACGGGAGTGAAAGGGAGAGTCAGAAAGGTTCCATGTTTTTTCGTTATTCTTTATTACCTTAGTTATTCTTTATTAGATCCCTTCCTCTCCATCATCAGTCATCACTATCGTCGTCATATCAGCGTTGTCATCACCACTACCATAATCACCATAATGGAGCTCGATTTTGACACACACAAAAATAAATAGATAAATAAAAATGAATAAATAAGCAGAAAAGGTGAGGGGAAATGCGTTAGAAATGGAAAGGGAGAGAAATGAAAGAGGAAAAAATATATAAGGAAAAAAGGAAAAAAGAAAAAATAAAAAAAATATATATATATATAAGAAAAAGGTGCTAAGGAAAGTGGGTAAATGGAATGAACACGAAATATGAGACAAACAGATGAAAAATAAATAGAACGAGAAACATAACACAAGGGAGGAGACAGAGATAATAGTGTTAGAGGTATGCTAAAAAAGAAGAGAAAAAATAAAAAACAAAGAAAAGAGAAAGAAAGAAATAAAAAAGCAAAGAAAAAGAGAAAGAGGAAAGGAATTCAAGGGAGGAGCCAGAGCGATAATGGGATTAGGAAATTCTTAATTACAAAGTGATTATTTGGAAGCCGCTCCCGAATGAGG
>NW_020871240.1:240010-245010 GCF_003789085.1 Penaeus vannamei
TGAGCACGCCCGCCGCAGCGCAGACGCCATGCAGCACTCTCACCTCCTCATTTACGCCTTGCAAGCGCGCAGTCCTCTATTTCCTCCCTCTAGCTTCTCATCCTTTCCTTCCTTTCTGAACAGCACGACCTCTCCTCTTCCTGCTCCTACCTTCCCCTCTTCCTAGCCTTCCTCCTTCCCTCTCCTCTTCTTCCTCCCCCTCCACCTCCACTTCCTTCTCCCTTCGCCTCCCTCCTCGGCTCCTCCTCTCCTTCGGCCTGCTTCCTGCTCACTCGATCCTCCCACGACCTCCACACGCAAGGAGGAAAAACGGTCACTGAAATCCAGCAACGGCGGCAACGACGATGGCACGAGAGAAAGGCCTGCTTGGCGTACTTGCTTGAAAGAGATGTCAAGTGAGGCGTCACAGGCCGTTGCGTGCGCGCGGGGTCATCTGTGTAACTTGTGTGTGTGTGTGTGTTTTGGTCGTTTTTGTTTGTGTGTGCCTGTTTAGTGTGTCACAATTCGGTGTTGAGTTGATAGAATTAGTTGATGGAAGATGATTAGGATGAGATGATATGATTTGCTTTATATTATTGAGTAGTTAATTATTATCAATATTTGTATGTATTATTTATTATTATTATTATTATTCTATTATTTGTTTAGTAATTATTATCTGTTAGTATTTATTATTAATTATTATTATGTATTATCATGGTATTTAACATTATTATATTTATTATAGTTATTATTATTATTATTCATTATCATAATTAATACTTTTTGCTTTTTTAAACTTTTAATTTCTGATATGAAAATGAATTTCCGATGATATTGATGCCGATTATATGATCATGTGATCTTTCAGCGAGGTTCGTATATACTGTAATGATAGCGAGAAAACTTTTTAATTGGCAAATGTGGTGCTTTTTTCATAAGAGTGTTGACAGAAGCGGAAAAGGAAAGGAAAGACGAAGGAGAGAGGAAGCAGAGAGAGAGAAAGGAGAGAGAGAGAGAGAGAGGAGAAGCAACGAGAGACGAGAGAGGAGAAAGAGAGAGTAGACGAGAGAAGAAGAAGAGAGAGAGAGGAGAGAAGCGAAGAGAGAGGAAGAGAGGAGAGAAGAGAGAGGAGAGAGAGGAGAAAAGAGAGAGAGAAAGAGGTTGAAAGCTGAGTAAGATCGGATAGACATAGTAGATAGAGATAAAAATGAGGAGGAAGAGGGAAAGAAGACAAGAGAAATAAACAAATATCAAAAAAAAGTTATAGGAAAAGAGAGATAATATTTTATGCACGTTTTAAAGTGACATTGGAAAACGCAGCGAAAGAGGAAGGTGACTCGTATAAGTTGAGTGAGAACCCGTTTGTGACGTATGGATTGCGATGCTGAGGTACTATGGCGGCCCGTTTTCTTGATGGGGCGCCCCCCCCCCGCCCCCCCGCCCTTCCGCCGTGCACTTTGCAACGATGGGGGGGGGCGGGAGGAACTTTTTGCAAACATGCGAGTCAGTTTTTCGGAGCGAGGTAGGAGTAGAGATTGGTGCGGCGAGGGAGGGATGGGGGGAGCGTTGAAAGGGGAAAGGAGGAGAATAGGGGGGTAGGGGGGGAGGAAAAGAGGAAGTAAGAAGAGGAAAGACGTAGAAAAAAAAATTGAGGAGGGAGGAAGAAGAAGAAGAGAGAAGAAGAAGAATGAAGTATAGAAGAGAAGAAAAGAAGAAGAAAGAAGAAGAAGAAGAAGAAGAGAACAGAAGAAGAAAGAAGATGAAGGTAGAAGAAGAAGGAAAGAAGGGATTGGAGGATAGGACGGTTAAGGGTGAGCAGATGGATATAGGTAGAGAGAGAGAGAGAGAGAGAGAGAGAAGAGAGAGAGAGAGACGAGGGGCAGGGAGAGAGAGCAAGAGAGAGAGAGAGATGAGATGAGAGGTGAGAGAGAGAGAGACGAGAGAGAGAGAGAGGAGAGAGAGAGAGAGAGAGAGAGTGAGAGAGTGAGAGAGAGAGAGAGAGAGAGAGAGAGAGAGAGAGAGAGGAATGGAGATGTGAGTGTGATGGAGAAAGAGAGACAGGTAGTTGCGGGAAGAAAGGGGAGAAGTAGGTGTGTGGAGAGGAGGCGAAGGAAAGATAGAAGGATTGGTCAAAGATTAGATGAGGAAAGAAGAGGATGGTAGAGTAAAGAAAGGATAACTTGGGAAAGGTAAAGAAGGGTAGAGGGGGGGGAGAGGAAAGAGTCAGAAGCAAGGGGAGGGAAGGCAATAGGAGGATAGAGATAGAGGAATAGAAGATAGAACCTGAAGAAAGTAGATGCCAAAGAAGATGAAAGAGGAATATAGAGACCAGCGACAAAGACAAGACAACAGACGCAGTACAGGAGCCAAAAGACAGAGAAAGAAGGGAGAAAGGAAGAGAGAGATAGGGGGAGGGAGGGGAGGAGGAAATGGGGTCTGCCCTTCAGAGCCGCCCAACGGGGATCGAGGTCTGGAACTAGCGGCATGCGACCGCAGCTGATGTGGCACTTTGCCCGAAGGTTCGCCCACGGCTGGAACAGCCGTGACGCGCGCGCCGCAGATCAGGTCCACGCGCCGTAACAGGTCATCTGACGACTTAATACAGTGCAGAGTGCGCCAAGAGGCAAGGTTCCCCAAAGGAAAGGAGAAAAGTGATAGTTATGTCTTCTTTCTTTCGCTTGTGTATTTTTTTCCTTTGATCTGGTTTATTCCTATTTCTTTCTCTGTCGTTCTCTCCTTATGCGTAATGCGTCGTCGTCCTAGTAATATCAGGTCCATCTTCATCATCGTATTCAGCAATCATTAATCATTATTATCATCATCATCATAGTCAATAATCATTAATCATCATCATTATCAGTATCGTTATCATCACCATCATCATAATCAATCATCACATCATCATATCATCATCGCCATCATTCAATCACCTCACCAATCCTACCTTCACCACCAGTCGCCACCGCCACCCACCATTATTTACCTGTACCTCCTCCTCCTTTTATAACTTCTTTTGCCCAACTTTGCGTTGAAAGACTTCAGGAAAGGAGCGAATTGGCCGGGTCTGGTCACGCGAGATGTCACTTTAAACATTTTCAAAACTAACTCTTCAAGTCTATTAATAGATAGGTGGATATAATGGATTTTTTTTTTTTTTTTTGTGGGGGGGGTAGGAAGGGTGTGTTTTAATGTTCTGTGTTAGGGTATGCTTATGCAGGTTCTTCGTTGGAGGTGCAGAGGTAGGAAAGGCACACTTGTTTTTCTTTTTTAATTATATAGGCCTATGTCGCTATTTATGTGTTATTTTTTTTATTTTTTTATTATTTTTATTTTTTTATGGAGGTTTTGGGCGAGGAAATCGGCGGGTAAGGGGGGGGGCTCGCGGGCTGGGGTGAGACAAGCACTGATTTTGAGTTGGCTTCCTTACTAGTAAGTTTATTGTCTTAATTTTGTGGGTTAGCGTTGATGGCAGATTCTAAAGATATTAGTTCTTCCAGTCATTTTCGTGTCATTGTTATTATTTTTGTCTTTATTGTATACGCGCGCACGCACCCCCCACCCCACCCACACACATATATGTATATAATTATATATATATATATATATATATATATATATATATATAAATTATATATATATATATATATATATATAATAATAATATATGCATATACACATCTAACTCATAAAAATCTTTTATTGCATATATCCTGTGGCGCGTCTTGCTTTGCGTTATTATTTCCGGCTTTTGTAAATTTTTGGCGCTGGAGGCTCGTGGGCCGTTCGGGGAAGCGGACCGGCCGCCAACACGGGGCGGCGAATTTGCTTCTTGCGGGTCTCTCTCTTTCTCTCCTCGCTTTCTCTCCCTTCTCTCTTACTCTCTCTCTCGCTTTCTTTCTTTCTTTCTCTCTCGCTTTCTGCTCCTGCTCTGCATCTCGCTCTCCTCTCGTTTCTTTCTTTCTTTCTGCTTGCTTTTTCTTCACTTTCTCTCTCGCTTTCTCCTCCCTCTCTCTCTCTCCCTCTCTCTCTCTCTCTCTCTCTCTCTCTCTCTCGTCTCTTCTCTCATCCTTCGTCTCTCTCTCTGGTCTCTCTGCGTCTCTCGCTTCTTTCTTTCTTCTCTTTCTCTCTCGCTTTCTCTCCCTCTCTCCTTCTGCTCTCTCTGCGCTTTCTTTCTTTCTTTTCTCTTTCTCTCTCGCTTTGCTCTCCTCTCTGCTTCTCTCTCTGCGTCCTCGCTCTTTCTTTCTTTCTTTCTCTTTGCTTTTTCTTCACTTTCTCCTCGCTTTCTCTCATCTCCCTCTCCTCTCTCTCTCTCTTCTCTCCTCTCTCTCTCTCTCTCCTCTCTCTCTCTCTCTCTCTCTCTCTCTCTCTCTCTCTCTCTCTCTCTCTCTCTCTCTCTCTCCTTCTCAAGACAGACAGGCAGAGACCGAGTAGAGAGAAGAGGGGGAAGAAAGAAAGAGTGGAGAATGAGAGAGAGAGAAAAGGAGAAAGAGGAAGAGAGAGAGAGAGAGAGAGAAAGAGAGAGAAAGAGAAAGAGAGAGACGATAGAGAGAGAGCCGCAGCCGAGTTGCTTCCTCTAAGTAAAGCCCTGATGATAAGAGGCCCGGTCGGACTAACTCTGGCCCGGCGAACATTCTCGAAATTCCCGGCCTGTAATTGTCTCCCAGTCGCTATTCAATTATTGTTAAAATCTTGAGCGAGTTTTAGAAGGGGGCGGGGGGGGGGGGGGGTAGAGGGGAGGAAGGTGATGGGGGGGTGTTTTAGAAGGGGGGAGGGGTAAGAGGAATTGGGTAGGTTGGGGTTGATGGGTTGGTAGGGTGGGGGTTAGTAGGGAGGAAGGGGAGATGGGTAGGGCGGGGTTGGATGGGGGGGTATGGTAGGGGAGGGGATTGCAAGGGGGAGGGGGGGGGAGCGGGTAGCTGTTGCCTCATGTTAGTCCAAGCAAAGACTTTCACTTGTGTTTGTTTGTTTGGGTCTGTTTTTTTTGTGAGATTTTGCTTGCATGTGTTGTGTTTTGTGTG
>NW_020871240.1:247510-262510 GCF_003789085.1 Penaeus vannamei
TCTCTCTCTCTCTCTCTCTCTCTTCTCTCTCTCTCTCTCTTCTCTCCTCTCTCTCTCTCTCTCTCTCTCCTCTCTCCCTCGCTCTCCCTCTTCACTCACTCACTCACTCACTCATTCACTCATTCATTCATTCATTCATTCTCATTCACTCACTCACTCACTCTCTCACTCTCACTCACTTCAACACCACACACACACACACACACACACACATTAGATATTGATTGTTCTGTTATCATAGCTATTTGCATAGGGTTTGTTCTGTCGCAGTGTAGGCTGGCCGTTGTTGGGGTTGTCGCAGAATAATAGCAAGTTTAGGTAATTTAGAATGTTTATTATTATTATTATTATTTATTATTATATTATTTATTATACTATTACTATATATATTATATATTATTATCTATATCTATCTATATTATTATATATATATATATATATATAATATATATATATATATATATATATATGAAATATGTACTTTCTTATCTTGTCATTATTATCACCACACTAATCATTCACTAATTATATTGATATTTATATATATGAATTATGTCCTTTTGGTATTGTCATCATTTCATCACACCAAGAGCATCTCTATTTTTTGGTCGACTTTTCGGCGCCCTGAAGCGGTCACACGAACCTCGCTTTTACGACCGGACGGAGAGGAGCTGTCAGTCATGTGTCAGGCGGCCGGTGGACGTGATGCCGGGCCAAGGTAGATTCATGGCCTGGGGGGGGGGGAGGGGTGGAGGGAGGGGAGGAGGTGGGGGTTATGTTTTTTTCGAGTGGGCTTTTCTTTTTGGGGGTGGGGGGGGTGGGGGAGGGGAGTCGAAGGGGTGGGGGTGAGGGTAGGGGGGGAAAGGGGAGGAGGAGAGGAGGGAGGGGAGGGAGGAGTTGGAGTGGGAGGGAGTTGGAGGGAGAGTGAGAGGAAAGTGGGAGTGGAGGAGAGGAAAGGAGAGGAGAGGAGGGAGAGGAGACGAGATGGGAAGGGAGGGAGTTGAGAAAGGAAGGGTATGATGAGTCTTTGTTTTGTGTGTGAGTGTATGGAGATGTTTGGTTTGTATGTCTCTCTCTCTGTCTCTGTCTGTCTGTCTCCTCTCTCTCTCTCTCTCTCTCTATCTGTATCTCTATCTCTATCTCTCCTTCCTTCTCCCTCTCCTCCCTCCCTCCTCCGTCTTCTTCCCTCTCCTTTTCTCCTCCTCTTCTCTCTCTTTCCCCTTCCTTCTCTTCCATCTTCCCCTCCTTCCCGTCTTCTACCTTCTATCTTTCTTCTTCCATCTTTCTCCATTCATCTCCTCCTTTCAAACAATCGCAATATCAGGATAAAATGTTGCAGCAAGTAACTTCGCGGACTCGCTATAAAGTCTGAATAATTATCTAAGTTGAAATCTTCTGTTGTCTTGAAGGACTCGAAACTTTTTTCTCCGCTCTTTCCAAAAATATGTACAAAGGAGTGTTATGAATTATTTTAATTGCATTTTTTTTGCCCTGTCTCTACCTCCTTCTTCCTCATCATCCTCATTTTTCTTTAAAACCTAAATTTTGGGGTCGATTAAGGAAACTTTTTTTCTTTCATCTATTGCCAAAATATCATTCCTGCAACCCAGTCCACTTCGTCAATCCATTATCCATTTCTCCATCTCTCCAACATCTCCACTCGGTCAGCCACGAATATCTCAATTTTCTCCCACGTGTAACCTAGAAATAAGGTGAGTGTACCCTGGCCAGGTAACCACATAGGAATTATTTTCTGGGGAGGTTGTCGAACGGCCAGTTATGATATAATCGATTTATTTTTATTTAATTGATGGATGAGGTCGAGTCGCATGGCTTAATTTTGTCAGGAGTGTTTGAAGTACGTGTTAAAGTATGTTGTGATTTTTTTTTCTTTTTTTTTAGGTGGGAAATGGTTGCGAATGGATTTTTTTTTCGCTGTAATTAAGTAGTTGGCAACCGACGGCCGGCAAGGTTTTTGGCGGGAAAAGGTCTCGGGTTCGGGCGACGCTCAGACTGGGGGAGGGAGGGAGGGAGAGGGAGGAGGGGGAAAAGGAGGTGCGAAGGATGAAGAAAGGAAGAGAGATGGAGAGAGAAAGATGGGGGAAAATGGAGAAGGAAGGATTGGGGAGGAATAGGGAACGGGTACAGGATGAAAAGGGGAGGAGAGGAAGAGAAATGAGAGGAGGGAGAGGGAGAAGGAAGGGGCGAGGGAGAGGGAGGAAGGTTGAAAGGGATGGAGGGAAAATGTTTACCATGAATAGCCGATTCTTATTATGTATGGCGTAATATGATGGAGAAAGGAGGAGGAAAGAAGGCAAATAATTAGAACAGAAATATAATAAAATCTGAAGGATTAGAGGGAATATAAAGAAATCGTATTCCTAGTTCTACAAGAGCAAGAATATTGGCACGAAAGGACCAAGAACAACAAAAAAACGAAACAAGAACAAGAAAGAGCACAAGAAACGGGACGAGAAAGAGAAGAAGAGAGAGAAAAAAAGCGAAATGGAGGTTGGTCGTTCCACCTGGGAGAGTGTTCGGCGGGACCACGTGGCCCCCGAACGCATTCCTCGGCTCCGCTACCTGTAGTTCCACGCCCTTTTCTTCCCCCTTCCCGCCGTGGGAGATTGGCCCTTAGGACCCTCTGCCCGAAGGAGGGAGGTTCCTTGGCCGGGGTGACGCATCTTCAGCTTGAATGGGGCTTCGGAGGGTCGTTAGGGAATATAGGCCTTGGGGCGTTGCGGTGTAAGGGCGAGAGTGGTTTGTCTTTGCGTTTTTTTATTTTGTACTTTTTTAGTTTAACCATAACGGATTTGCATTTTTTTTTCTTTTTTTTTTAAAGTTTTGATTTTTGTTTTTGTATCATTTATGAGAGAGATGGTCCGAATTGGTACGCTGATAAGGAAGAAAGCCAGGGTTTGTCCGTTATCTGCATTGTGCGATACGAAGGCCTTTTGTCTCTGTTACCGTGCGAAGCTGGGTGGGTCTGTTCATTCTTTTCGGTTTCTCTTCTCTCTTCTTTCTTGTTTTTTCTTTCTCTCTTTTTCTTCCTTTCTTTTCTTTCTCTTTCTCTCTCTCTCTCTCTCTTTCTCTCGCTCTCTCCTCTTCTTCTCTCTCTCTCTCTCTCTCTCTCTCTCTCTCTCTCTCTCTCTCTTCTCTCTCTCTCTCTCTCTCTCTCTCTCTCTCTCTCTCTCTCTCTCTGCTCTCTCTCTCTCTCTCTCTCTCTCTCTCTCTCTTCTCTCTCTCCTCTCTCCTCTCTCTCTCTCTCTCTCTCTCTCTCTCTCTCTCTCTCTCTCTCTCTCTCTCTCTCTCTCTCTCTCTCTCTCTCTCTCTCTCTCTCTCTCTCCCTCTCTCTCTCTCTCCTTCCCCTCTCTCTCTCTCTCTCTCCTTCTCTCTCTCTCTCTCTCTCTCTCTCTCTCTCTCTCTCTCTCCCTCCTCCCTCCTCTCCTCCCTCCCCCTCCCTCCCTCCCTCCCTCCCTCCCCCTCCCTCTCCTCTCCCTCCCTCCCTCCCTCCCTCCCTCCCTCCCTCTTTCCCCTTCATTCCTCTACCTCCCTCCTCAATCCACTCCCCCCTCCTTTATCTCTCTCTCTTTTTCTCTGCCTTTCACCGCCCTCTTCTCTTTTTTCTCTCCGTTTTCTCCAAAAACTTGTGACAAACTTTTTATAGATTGTACCAAAAAGTACCTGGACTGTCAAGATGTTGGGAGTTTGTTATTTGTTGTTGTTATTATTGTTATTATTATTATTATTTGTTGTTATTTTGTTGTTATTTGTTTTTATATTATTGTTATTATTACTTTTATCATTACTATTATTATTAATTCATATTTTATCATTATGGCTATTATCATATTATTGGTTATTTATTATTATTATTATTATTAATATTTATTATTATTGTTTTAGTTGTTATTGTTATTATTAATGAGTGTTGCTGTTATATTAATTTATATTACTCTATTATATAAAATTATCATCATCATTGTCATTGTTATTATTGTTTCTTTGATTATTATAAAAACTCGCTTGCCTTTTCCTGTCTTTCGTCTTTTAAACTTTCCCTCGTTTTTGCTTGCCGCCTCTTTCGCTTCCTCCTGTGAGTAAACGGTCTCCTGCAGCTACTCTTACTCTCTCTAATGGTTCCCTTCTTCCTTCTCTTGCTCCTTTTTCCTCTTCTTCTTCTTTTTTCTCCTCTCTTCTCTTCTTTCTTTTCTTCTTTTTCCTCCTCTTCTTTTTTCTCCTCCTCCTCTCCTCCTCCTTGTTCTCCTCTCCTCTCTTTTCCCTCCCCCTCCTCCACACAACCTTCCTTCTTCCTTTCTTCTCTTCTTCTCCTCTTCTCTTCCTCTTCTTCTCTTCTTCTTCTCCTTCTTCTCCTTCTTCTTCCTTCTTCTTCTCTTCCTTCTCTCTTCTTCTTCTTCTTCTTCTTCTTCTTCTTCTCTTCTCTTCCTTCTTCTCCTCCTTCTCCTTCTCCTTTCTTCTCTCCTCCTCCTCCTTCTTCCTCCTCCTCCTCCTTCCTCCTCCTCCTCCTCCTCCTCCTCCCTCCTCCCTCCCCTTCAATTCTCTCGTCGCTGCTGACTCCGACTCGGGATGCCGTTTCGCCGTTCGCGAGTGAGAGTGACCGGACTCGGAACGCAGCGACGACTCGACGAGTGAGCTGACGGCGGCACCCGAGTGTCCCTGTGCCCTGTGTGTCACGTGGTGTTTCGGTGACTTTGCGGAGGTCGGGTCCAGGTCATGACGCATTTCCCTTTTTACGGTGCATTTTTATTTTATTTTTTCTTTGTTTGTTTTCATTATTTTCCTTTTTTTTTTTTTTTGCTTTCGTTTTATATAGAGTGTATACCGAGATGGTCTGTGCAGTAGATTAAGAACATGAAGCAGAGGGGAAGTAGGAAGAGAGTGGGTTACATAAAAAAGCAGAAGGTAGGTAGGCAGACAGGTAGGTAAGCAGGCGCGCAAGCAGGGCAGGCATGTAGGTAGCCAGGCAGGCAGGGACAGTCAGGCGTGCAAGCGAGCAGACTGACAGCCAGATAGACAGACAGGCACCGGTCAGTTAAGCAGACGTCATGCACGCAGAGGACAGACACGCAGACTCAGGGGAAACAGACAGACAAAGGCAAAAGTAAGAGGAGAGTGAAGGGGGAAAAATAACGGAGCGGGAACAGTAGAAAGAAGACGATAAAAGGAGACATGTTGATGGAGAGAGCGAGTGGTTAAAGGGTCCATAAAAATGCACGAGATATCTTGGCAATGGCCGCCGATTGGGTTCCTGTGTTGCCCCGGTATGAGAAATGGAAAGACGAAAGATAGGAAGAGGAATAGAAAGAGAAAGAAGGGAGGAGGGACAGGTAAGAAAAAATACCTTGTAAAAGTCCGTTGAATAATGCATCATCTGTTCTGTATTGATAACGGGCGCCCCGAGTGTTCAGGGGGAGAGGGAGATGGCACTGTCGAGGAGAGTGCCACAGAAATTCTCTATCTAGGTGATGGGAAGTGATAGGAAGTGAGAGGGGAGAGGGGAGGAGGGAGAGAGGAGAGGAGAGAGGAGGAGAGAGAGGAGGAGGAGAGAGTGAGAAGGAGAGAGAGAGAGAGAGAGAGAGAGAGAGAGAGAAGGGAGAGAGACGAGAGAGAGAGAGAGAGAAGAGAGAGGGAGATAGAAGAGAGAGAGAGGGGAGGAGGGAGGAGGGAGACAAGAGAGAGGGGGGAATAAGGAGAAAGTGGGAAAGGAGGGAAGGGAGAACAGAGAGAGAGGGAGGCTATAGAGATGGAGAGAAGAAAGAGAGTTTGGGAGTAAAAAGAAGAAATGGAAGGAAGAGATGAAGTGAGTAGAAAGTTGAGGGCGATAGAAAGTAAAATAAATAAAGATTAAGCAAAGGGAGAATAGCGTGCAGACCAGAAGAGTAAGAATGATGGAAAAAGGATTTTGAAAAGGAATGAAAAATTGACAAGAGAAAGAATCCACTAACTCAAGCGGGGGTCAAAGGGGGGGGGGGAGAAAATTGAGGGGCAGATATGACAAGGTAAGTTTTCTCTGTAGCGATTAAGAATTACTATTCCGTCTTAATCAGTTTTGATCATCCCAAACCTCCCCTTTCGTGTTCTCGTGAAGGTCGGGTAGGGGGGTGTATGGGGGGAAGAGAGAAGAATGAGGACGGAGAAAAGAAGAGAGAGCAGGAGAGGAAGGAGAGGAGAGGAGATGAGAGGAGAGGAGAGAGAGGAGAGGAGGGAGAGGAAGGAGAGGAGAGAGAAAGGAGAGAAGAGAGGAGAGAAGGAAAGGGAAAAAAGAGAGGAGAAGAGGGAAGGAAGAGAAGAGAGAAAGAATGAGAACGAAGGGAGAGAAGAGGAGGGGGAAGGAAGGGAAGGAAAGAGAAGAGAGGGAAGGGAAGCAAGAGAAGGAGCTTCAAAGGAGAGAGATAGAGATCATAAACGAGGAGAAGAAGAAAAAACAAAAAAAAAAGAAAAAGAAAGAAGAGAGGAGTATTTGGGAGAGAAACGCTCTCATTGTTTATAATTACAGAAAACTTCGCCTGGCATTCTTTTTTTTTTTCTTTTTACTTTTTTTTTCTTTTCCTTTACTTCTTGTTCTGTGTATTTGCCGAAAGGAAATTGTTCTTCGTCGTTTGTGCGTGGCCGTGTTCATTCCCCTTATTGTTATGGTGAACGTCGGCGGATTCCCTCGGCGATCCGCCTGGGTTGGTTGGGGATCGTATTATGGGGGGGAAGGGGAAGGAGGAGGGGGCTGGGAGGGAAGTTAGTGGGGAAAGGAAGTGGGACGGGTAGGGAGGAGGAGGGGCTGGAGGGAGGGGTGGTAAGGCGGATGTGAGGGGAGGGTTAGGGGATGTTGGTGGGAGAGGTATAGGAATTGGAGGAGGGTAGGGAGGGAGGTAGCGACGATTGCTGGAGGAGAGGGGGTAGGGGGAATGGAGGGGACGGGTAGGGGAAGTGGAAGGGAGGGGAGGGGAATGGACAGCACGGGGTAAGGGGGAAGTGAGGACAGGGAAGTGGAGGAGTGGAAGCCGGAGGATAGGAGAAGTGGAGGAAGGGGTAGGCGGGAAGGGCCCCACCCCCTTGAAGCCCCCGTTCATGTTTTTTCTTATCCCACGGCGCTATGTCTTCTGTGTGATTTTGCCTCATACTCTCCTCTCTCTCTCTCTCTCTCTCTCTCTCTCTCTCTCTCTCTCTCTCTCTCTCTCTCATCTCTCTCTGCTCTCTCTCTCTCTCTCAAATCTCTCTCTCTCTCTCTCTCTCTCCCTCTCCCTTTTTCTTATCCTCTCTCTCATATTCCATCCATCTTCCATCCCTCCCTTCCCTCCCTTTTCTGTCTATTCATCTATCTATCCATCTATCGGAAAAGAAAGGGGAAAAAGGTAGCAAAAAAAAAGCGGAGAGCTCAGCTGAGATTTCACTGGAGGGTTTCGTGTTGGCCAAGACGTTGCGCGAGAGAAAGGACACAAGGCAGAAACACTGTCGTAATGGCCTCGCAGTGACCGGGGGGAGGGGTGGGTGGGGTGCGGTGGGTGGGGGGTGTTGGGTGACCGGGTAGTGGGGGGTGTAATGGGTGGGGTGGGGTGGGGGGGTGTTGGTTGACGTGGTATTGGAGGTGTAATTCTGTTTCGAGTGTTTTTGTTTGGTGGTTCGGTTTTTGATTGTTTGTTTATTTGTTTGTTTTGTTATTTTTGGGTATGTGGGAGGACTGATACTTGTTGATTTCTTCTTCTTCTCTCTCTCTCCTCCCCTCTCCGCTCCCTCTCTCCCCCTCCCCCCTTTCCCCTCCCCTCCTCTTTCTCTCCCTTCCTCCCCCTCTCTCTCCCTCCCTCCCTCTCTCTCTCTTCCTCTTCATCTTCCTCAGACCCTCTTACTCTCCGTCTTCCTCTCTCCCTCTCCCTCCTCTCTCTCTCCCATCTCCTGTTCCTCCCTCTTTCCCTCCTCTCCCTCCCCATCCCTACCCCCTCACTATCCCGCCCTTCCCCACCTACTCCCATTTTCTAATTAAAGTCTGTTTCCCTTGTCCAATCAAGAAACTGAAAGAATTTGCCTTTACATGCACCAGAATCGTAAAGTAATGGAGAGGAAATGAAACGAAGAACCCCATCTTATTAAAGCAAGATTTCAAATCATGATTTGATTTTCTCTCCCCCCCTCCCCCCTCCCTCCCCTCGTCTGCCTCTATCCCCATTCTGCTATCTCTTACAAGCTTTCCCCCCCCGTGACCTTGTCTCAACCCTTCCCTCCCTCAAACTTTAGCCTTCCTCCCATCTTTGCCCTTCTTTCCTCTAAATGTCCCCTTATATCTTCCAATTCCTCCACCCTCCCACAACCCTCCCTCACCCTTCTATTCCCCTTCTCCTTCCCATCCCCCAACCCCATAAACCTTCCCCATCCCAACCCCATAAACTTCCCCCTTCAATCCCCTTCCTTCCCTCCCCCTTTCCCATTACCACCCCCCCCTTACCCCTTACCATCTCCTCCTTACCTCAATTACAGGTAATGGGCTCGCATTTCCGGCAGACACAATCAGCAGGTATTGCCAGGTTATCAGCTGTTCTCGTCTGGATGCTGCCACTGTGTCTTTTGCGATGCTCAGGCTTCCTCTCATGCGGATTGACGGTCGATGATGATGATGAGGGCGGAAAAAATGACTGTCCTTTAAGATGAGGGTATTATTTTTTTATATCGATATTGTCCTTTGGTTTGATACTTGTTGAAATTCCATGATCGAGTTCCTTGGTTTTATTTTGATTGTTTTTTTGTTTTTGTTTTTATTTTTCCTTCTGATTGAAGAAAGGGGAGGTATGGAGTATTTTATTTTGAATAGAATTTTCACTTGTGAATTAAATTGGTTCCTTGTGGATCACTAGAACTCGGTGGATCTTGGGTTCCGAAAGGTAAAATACTTTGCCCTAGTCTCCCATAAAGTGTGGAGTTTACTTTCAGAGAAAACGGTATAGCTAAAGGGGAGACTCTGGTAAAAGTATTCAGCTTTCACCACTCGTAATTGTATTGGTATTATTATTGTTGTTGTAATTCATATTGTTGTTGTTATTGTTTTCGCTATCCTTATTAATATTGGTGTTGTTTATATACCATTATTGCCATTCTTATCATTATCATTGTAATTATTATGGTTATCATTATTAGTATTGATATGTCAAGAATTTCTTCATTATCATGATGTTAATAGAGTAATTTTTGTCATGATCATAATTATCGTTAATGTCGTATGTTTAGCATCGCCGTATTATTGCCACCACCGGCATTATTATTGGTATTATATTCATTTTCATCTTCATTTTTATCATCATCAGCAGCAGCAGCAGCAGTCATCATCAATCATCATCATTATTCCATCGCCATCACCACCACCACCGCTTATCATCACCACCACCTTCGCGATATTGAAATTGGAATAGCCATTGTTGCTATTTTCACAAATGGTTAGAGTAGATATTATTCCAACCATTTTTCATTAAATCTGATAAAGAACGTAATGTTTCTTTCTTTATCATTTACGGATATTTACTCTTTCCGCAGGTACGTTGCCGGAGGATGTTTGGGATTTCTAGCAAAATAACGGTATAGTATTTATGATGGTTTTAGAATTCAGAAAGTAATGGAAATGGTCCGTGAGTTGCTGCTGTTGTTTGTGTTGGTATATTTTTGTTTATCTTTTTTCTATTATTATTATCGTTAATGTTATTAGTAGTACTAATAGTCTCTCTTAAGTGACTGAAGAAAAACTAATATTTTAAAACACCGATTTTTTTTTCATTAGGATGAGCACAAAGTTGTGGTTAGAGACAAGTGCCGAAATGATCTTTTATATAGCCTTCTTTCGCAGTTTAAGTTCACCAACGTTAGTATAAGTGTATATGTAAAGTATGTGTAGTAAATTTAAGATGATATATTCATGCTGTACAAATTGTTTAGCAATTAAGATGTTAACAATTTTCATAACATAATATTTCTTGAATAGTTTACCCTGAAGGTTTATAAAAGAAAACGAAGACCTTACCAGAGAAAACTGTTTTGGTAGGGTGGGTGACTAAAGCATTTTTTATCTACAACTAATTTCTAAACATATTTTACGATATTTGCTCAGAAGACTTACACGCGATTGTGGTATCTTTGGATTCCTCTCGCCCTCTATTACTCGTATGTGTAGGAATTATGCCTTGCCCCCCATACTCCACAAGTAGGGAGGTCATGAATGTTACCAGGAAATTTGCGTGGTACGTACAACAGGGAGAGGAATGTGCTGTACCTCTATGTACGGATGATAGGATATTTATTGCAAGGAATTGCGTCCCTTTCGATTCCCCGTGGGGTTGGTCGACCCCCGACCCTGAATATAAAGAATCCTTCACGTATTCACGGTAGGATGGAGTTTACGACCGATATGCAGGATCCCTATGGGTTGCTCTCAGCCCCATCACATCCTATCCTTGGAACACAAAGAATCCTCCCATGTATTCGGAGTAGTATTCTGGAAATGCTCCATATTATGGAAAATGCTCACTTTTTATTTCATAGTTTAGTTTGCAGGGGCAAGTAGTTATCCAGTGTGTATCATATCCTGTAATCGCTAAATAAACGCATAGCACGCATATTATCGGAAGGCCCAATGCCTCATCCTGCCATATATACCTGGAGGATTCTTTTTTATTCCAGGGCGGGGATCAGGGGAACGCAGGGGATGAGGCTAACGGCCGCGCTTAAGTACTGTGAACATTTACCATTCTTACTTCATTTATTTATGTAAACATGCATATATTATTATTATCATTAGTGTCTCTGGAATGAATTCATAGTATAAAAATGTCTATAATAGGATTGTAATGGATACCGATTAAGTTTACGAGAATTTAGCTGTACAGGGAAAAGTGTATTGTAGTGTTTATATGTAACGTGATATTCATAATAATTTGACTATAAACGTTGTTAAAACATATAAAAATGTTACTCCTCGTATAGATACCGTTTTCTGTGATAGAAAATTATCGTCGCGTTTTCTCTTTTGAATTTAAGCGTATACTAAAACATATCATATCTTAATGTTTTGCCATATCTTCGGTATTGTCGTTGCGGTAATTTGTTATTAGTAAATTAAACAAAATGTGCATTTATTTTTCGGCATTTAGTAATTTGCGGTTTGTTTGTTATTTTTCAAGTTCATAAACGCATTTTATTCCCTTAGCAATTATTAAATAACCATTGATACTGTACCGTATGACACTGCATGTCCGCTTAGATTTAAATTTAGTGGTTTTCTAATATTTGGCAAAATTAATATGATTAGTGGAATTTGGTCATTTAATCACGGAATTTGTTTGATAAATGAAAAGCGTAGTTCCAGGGTTAGGTTAGGTCCATATTTCTTCATTTCATTTTCGACAGTGTTCAGTAGGCCTACCTCATGTTGACAGACAGGCCCTTAAGAAATCCCCTGAGAATGTAAGACGTTGTCAATAGACTTTTTTTTTTTATTGGAGTAAGTCTATTGATTTTGGGACACGCAGATCCGGAGGCGAGGTAGAGCACGCGCCCTTCCAATTCTACAGAAGATAAAACACAAATTCAACACTAGGATTTCTTTTCGTGTTTTACGTGTTATGTTGATTGACGCCTTTCCTGAATTTGGCTTCGGGGGATTTCTTCAGCGATTTATATTGTTTTGTTTGTTGTTTTTTTTTTCCTTCTTTAATTTATCTTTCCTTTTTACCGACTCGTTATTCTCTTTGTCAGTTTTTGCTCTTACTCTCTGCTACTGTTTGGCATCTTGTTCTATATTTTCTTTCTCCGTTTTCTCCTCCTCTTTCCGTGCTCTTTCTCTTTCTTCTTCCTCCTTCTCTTTATCATTCTTTGCTCTTCCTCTTGCTAGTGTTTGGCATCTTGTTCTATATTTTCTTCTCCGTTTTCTCCTGCACTTTCCGTTCTCTTTCTCTTCTTCTTCCTCTTCTCTTTATATTTCTTTGCTCTTCCTCTCTGCTACTGTTTAGCATCTTGTTCTATATTTTTCTTCTCCGTTTTCTCCTCCGCTTTCCGTTCTCTTTCTCTTTCTTCTTCCTCCTTCTCTTTATCATTCTTTGCTCTTCCTCTCTGCTAGTGTTTGTCATCTTGTTCTATATTTTCTTCTCCGTTTTCTCCTCCACTTTCCGTTCTCTTTCTCTTTCTTCTTCCTCCTTCTCTTTCATTCTTTGCTCTTCCTCTCTGCTAGCGTTTGGCATCTTGTTCTATATTTTCTTCTCCGTTTTCTCCTCCACTTTCCGTTCTCTTTCTCTTTCTTCTTCCTCCTTCTCTTTATCATTCTTTGCTCTTCCTCTCTGCTAGTGTTTGCATCTTGTTCTATAATTTTTCTCCGTTTTCTCCTACACTTTCCGTTCTCTTTCTCTTTCTTCTCCTTCCTCCGTCAGCAGGGTGTGAAGGTGATTACGCAAGGTGTCTGAGGAGGAGCTTCGGTCAAGAGGTTGTGATCGTTGCGGCTTTTGTGTATTTTGTTTGGGTTCGCGTTTTTGCGGCGCGTCTTGTGCTTTTTTTTTTGTTTGGTTTCTTTTATTGCTGTGGGGGGGAGGGGAGGTTTTTGTTTTGTATTTGTTTTCTTGTTTTTTGCTTTTTTGTGTGTCTCGGTTTTGTTTCTTTCTTTCTCTTTCTCATCCTCTCTTTCTCTTTTCTCTCTCTCTCTCTCCCTCTCTCTCTGACTCTTTCTTTCTCTTTCTTTCTCTCTCTCTCTCTCCTCTCTCTCTCTCTTCTCTTCTCTCTCTCTCTCTCTCTCTCTCTCTCTCTCTCTCTCTCTCTCTCTCTCTCTCTCTCTCTCTCTCTCTCTCTCCTCTCTCTCTCTCTCTCTCTCTCTCCCTCTCTCCCTCTCCCTCTCTCCCTCTCAATGTTTGACTAATAGCCTTTACATAAATATAAGCATAACCAGTTAGATAGATGCGGTAGCATCTTACCCTGGCTTTTTACAGGGCATGTACACTGTTCTGTAAGTAAATATTATCAAATCAAATCAAATCTCCCTCTCTCCCTCTCTTCCTCTCTCCCTCCCTCCCTTCCCATTCCCTCCCTCCCCCCCTCTCCTCTCCTTCACACCTCGCTTTCACACACTCCTCACACACACCCTTACCCCCCCCCCCCCCCATCCTTACTCCATTAAAACCCGGAGCCAAAGCGCTGTACACTTTGCATGGCTCACAATGCGCGGGGTTGAGTTACGCACGGCAGTTAGGCGCGTATTGGAGGTGTCGGTATGTCGTCGGGATCGTGTCCGGATCGTCGGGACATTTCGCGGCGTCGGGGTATGATCGCGAGGTAGGCCTAGGGGGCTCACCGCTCGGCCCTATATGTGTGTGCGTATACGTCGGGTAGTGTGTCTGTGGATGGCGGTTTTTCTCTCTCCTCCCCCCCTCCTTTTCTCCTTCCCTTCTCGATCCCCTCTTCTCTTTCTCTTCTCTCTCTTCCCCTTTCTTTGTTGAGGGAGATGAATGTCGCGATTAAGGTAAGGGAGGTGGGGAAGGGGAGGGGAGGGGAAAGGGAGGGCTGGGGAGGGAGGAGGGGGAGGGGAAGGTGGATAGTGTGCTGATAATGCATGTCAATGTAACTGCTAGAATTACATAGGTATTTTTTTTCGATGGATGGGGGATTAGGGGTGGGGGTGGGGGGTACGGAGAGGTTACTGTTACGAGTTTTCGGAAATTATACATACTTGAAATTTCTTGATCACCCCCCCCCTCCCCCTCCACATACAAACGACATCCCTCCCTCCCCCACCCCACCCCCCATCCACAACACCTTACACTGTGGAAATTTAAACCCTCCTCTGCCTCACTCCCTCCCCCCCCCCCCCTCTGCCTCACTCCCTCGCCCCCCTCCCCCTCCCTCCCTTTTTTTATGTGTGGAGATAAGCCCAGGAGACGTTGGAGATCGTCAATGCTGCTTTACAATTCTAAAAAATTGGGAACAGGTTGGCCGGTCGGTCGTTGCCCCGGGGGATGCGGGCTCGGTTTGGGGGTGAAGGGGGTGAGGCGAAGAGGAGGAGAGGAGGAGGAGAAGAGGGAGGAGGAGGAGAGGAGGAGGAGGAGGAGGAGGAGGAGGAGGAGGAGAAGAGGAGAGGAGGAGAAGAAGAAGAAAGAGGAGAAGAACAAGAACAAGAAGAACAAGAGAAAAGAAAGGAAAGGAAAAACTTAAAACAAGAAGAAGACACACACACAACACACACACACACACACACACACACACACACACACACACACACACACACACACACACACACACATACATACATACACACACACACATACACACACATACACACACGTACATACATATACATACATACATACATACATACATACATACATACATACATACATACATACATACATTACATACATACATACACATACATACATACATACATACATACATACATACACACATACATACATACATACACATACATACATACATACATACATATACATACATACACACGCACACGCGCCACACACGGGAGCGCAAGCAAAGTGAAGTGCTTGCATTTGTGTCCAGATTAGGCAGCTGTTTTAGACCGGTTTTAGGAGCAGGCGATAAAAAGGGTGAAGAAAGGAAGGGAGAAGGGAAAGGGGAAAGAACCGAGCGACGAAGAAAGAAACTTGGAATCGAAAAAATTAGGATGGAGAAAGAGAGGAAGGCAGAGAGGGAAAGAGAGCAGAGAGAGGAAAAAGAGAGGGAAGGGAATGAAAGAGGGGAGAAATGAATAAAAGTAGAGGAATAAAAGAGTAAAGAAGAGAGAGAGAGAGAGAAGAGAAAAACAAAGTCTGTCTCCCAAGAGAGAGGGAGAGAGAGAGAGATACGAAAACAACGGAAAATAGGATGGATGGATGCATAATAGACGGGGAAGAAGGGAGAGAAAGAGGGAAAGAGGAAAAAAGAGAGGGAGGGGGAGGGGGAAGGAAAATGGGAATAGGTAGAAGGTGAGAGACTCTGCGAGAGAAGGAGAGAGAAAAA
>NW_020871240.1:267510-272510 GCF_003789085.1 Penaeus vannamei
TATTATATATATTATATTATTATTACTATTATTACTATTATTATTTTATATGATAAATATATATTATTATCATGATTATAATTGGGAAAATATGATAGTTATTATTCTGTTGATATCATTGATGATTATGGTATCTCGACCGTTAGTAATGTCAACACTTTTGTTACCGTTATGATAATATTGATATGACTATGATTATTAGACGTAGGAGTAGCAGCACCAGCATTAATAGTAGCAGTAGTAGTAGTAGTAGTAGTAGTAGTAATGGTAGTAGTAGTAGTTTTAGCAGTAGTAAGTAATAGATTTTAGCAGTAATAATAGTAGTTTTAGAAGTAGTAAGTAGTAATAGTAGTAGTAGTAGTAGCTGTAGTAGAAGTACTATCATTAATACTTGTAATAGTAGTAGTAGTAGCTTTACTAATGATAGTAAAAGTACAAGCACGATTATTGATTATTAGTATATTTAATGTATTTTTGCTTTTGTGGTTGTATTTGGTTGTGTTTGTAATTGGCATCATTATAATTGTTTCTACTGTTGCGAATGATCTTCGTTGTTCAGTTAAAATTCTCTTATATTTATGCATATGATGTTTTTTTTTGACTTGTTTTGCAGGGCGTTAAAAAAAAAAAACTTGAGTCGAGGCTGAAATTGAAGGGCGTTATTTTTTTTTTAAATCTATGTGAGGTCTATGGTAACCGTATCATTATATGTAATAGATGTAGGCCTATGGAAAGTTCAGGCGTATCCATATATATATAGAGAGAGAGTACTGTGAGGTATGGATGCGGTTCATTGTTTTTTTTTAATAGGCCTATGGGATATATGAGACTTTTTATTTTTTTATTCATTTAGGGGGAGGGCAGCTAGGGTGAGAGGTGGGGAGGGGGGGGGCGTAAGGCTAAGTGATAGCACCTGCACCTGTAAGCTAATTAAGCTGTGTAATTACAACTGCGAGAAACAACGGCCTCGCTCAGGTGATGAGAGAGAGGCATTCCGTTATTTATTTATTTTAGGAGGGGGAGGGGGGATCCTGGGAACTGGCTCTCTCTCTCTCTCCTCTCTCTTCTCTTTCTTCTCTCTCTTCTCCTGTCTTTCCTTCTCTCTTTCTCTTCTCCTCTCTCTCTTCTCTCTCCTCTCTCTCTTCTCTCTGCTCTCTTCTCTCTCTCTTCTCTCTCTCTCTCTCTCTCTCTCTCTCTCTCTCTCTCTCTCTCTCTCTCTCTCTCTCTCTCTCTCTCTCTCTCTCTCTCTCTCTCTCTCTCTCTCTCTCTCTCTCTCTCTCTCTCTCTCTCTCTCTCTCTCTCTCTCTCTCTCTCTCTCTCTCTCCATCATTTCCCACCCTGGTTCCCATTCCTCCCTTTCCTTACTTCGTTCCCACCCCTCCCTTCTTCCCTAATTCCCTTTGCCTCCCTTTACCCTACCTTATTCCTTCTCTTTCTTTTTCCTTCCCTCGTTCCCATCCCTCCGTTTTCCCTTCCCTCATTCCCTCTCCCTCGTTCCCTCGCATCGTGCAAATTCCGAAGCGCCCCCCCTCCCTCTCCCCCCCCCTTTTTTTTTCCTTCGTCGAAGTCGGTCGAACAATCCTTCGGCGCAATCCGACACCGACAGGCAAGGAGGCGAGAGTCACACCGCCTTCGCACCTTTTATTGTGCGTACCTGGTCGGCGCGGGCGGGGTAGGGGGTCGGGGGGGGGGGGGGGCGTCGTCGTCACTTGGTTTTCCCACCCGGTGCACACTCTGTTCGCTGTTCTCTCTCTCTGGCTTTCTTTTTCTTGCTGTTTCTTTCTCTTTGTCGTTTTTTTTCTCTTTGTTTCGTTTTTTTTCTCTTTCTTTCTTTTTCTTTCTCCATATTCTCTCTGTTCTTATCTTTCTTTCTTCCTTCTCTTTCTTTCTTTTTCTTTCTTTCTCGATTTTTTTCTGTCTTTCTTTCTCTCTCTCGCTTTTTCTTTCTCCATATTCTGTCTCTGTTTCTTATTCTTTCATTCTTTCTCTTTATCGCTTTTCCCCTTTCTATTTTCTCTATTTTTCCCTCGTAGTTTTTCTCTCTTTCGATCTGCTTGTTTCTTTTTCAGTCGCATGTCCTCTCTCTTATACGACTTTGTCTTATTATCCTTCCTCCTTTCTCTCCCTCTTTACCATACTGCTCACCACTTCCCTGCATCCTCTCCATTCCTCCATCTCTCCATTCTTCCATTCTTACCTACCTTCGTACTTTTCGCCCCCCCCCCCATTCGCCCTCGCCATGTTCCCACGACGTAACAGTCATGTCATGTGACTTGACTTGACGAGTGTCAGTCACTTGGTCATTTGTGGGCTGGCTGCCTTCCGCCACTTCGACTGCCTTTTGCCGTGAATGTGCTTGGGGTGGCATTTTCATTGTATTTTTTATGTATGCATTGTATTTTTTGTATTATTGGTATTTCATGTCATTTTTTTTTTTAGTTTTTCTTTGTTGTATTTTGTTTCGTTGTTTTTTTCTTCTTCTTTTTTTCGTTGGATTCTTCGAGTTTTTTGGGGGGAGGGGATACAGTTTATTAGGTTGTTATTTTTTATTATTTTTACAAGTTATTTTTTATTATTTTTACAAGTTATTTTTTATTATTTTTACAAGTTATTTTTTATTATTTTTACAAGTTATTTTTTATTATTTTTACAAGGGTTTGCTTTACAATGGTTATGAGTTAGCTTGTTGTTTGCGATCGGGAATATTTTTTTTCCACTTTTTATGCGAGTGTTGTGTATGGTACGTATTGGTGTATGTATGTATGGGTGTGTTTTTGTATGTATATATTTCTTTATATGTTTATATGTATGCCTGTGTTTATGTGTATGTTAACATGTCTTTACGTCCATATGCAGCTCGAGATCGCGACACTATGTTAATAGATAGTGAAAATGTTTATCTATCGAATAAATAATAAAAAAATGTAGTAAAGTATATCTATCGATACCTTCCACGTGTTAAATATAGCGGTTTATTACGAAGAATGCTCGTGTGTGTCTTGTGCGGAATTTTTGCTAAGGAGATATTTATGCTAATGAGGTGAGGGCGAGCCGGCAAAAATGAACAGCCCAAACGACCCTGTGTGTAGTACGGCTTCATTAACGACGGAACGACCGCGAAATAGATGCGTTAATTGGGTGATTAAAAGCGGGTAGAACGAGCTGGGTTTTTTTTTCCTCAAGGTTATCGGCGGATGGCTTAATTAGATTAGGGAATGGAAGGGGTGGGAGATGGTTGGATTTTTTTAGATTTTGAGACTTAGGAGATGGCTTTCTTGTAGTTTTATTTGGGTGGGATTGGTACGGGTATTTGCGTGGTTGTAGGTGTGTAACTAATGTTTGGTTGTTTGTGTCTCTCTGTCTGTCTCTGTCTCCGTCGCTCTCTGTCGCTCTCTGTCTCTCTCTCTCTCTCTCTCTCTCTCTCTCTCTCTCTCTCTCTCTCTCTCTCTCTCTCTCTCTCTCTCTCTTTCTCTCTCTTTCTCTCTCTCTCTCCTCCTCTCCCTCTCCCTCTCCCTCTCCCTCTCCCTCTCCCTCTTCCTCGCTCTCTCCCTCTCCCTTCTCTCTCTCTCTCTCTCTCTCTCTCTCTCTCTCGCCTTCCCTCCTTCCCTCTCGCCTTCCCTCCTTCCCTTCCCCTCCTTCCCTCCTCTCCCTACTCTCTCTCTCTCTTCTCTCTCTCTCTCTTCTCTCTCTCTCTCTCTCTCTCTCTCTCTCTCTCTCTCTCTCTCTCTCTCTCTCTCTCTTCTCTTAATTTTTATCTCTTTTTTTTTTTTAATGATCAGTTTTACTACAACCTACTCGAGGCTTTTATCACATTATCCACTACAACTTTCACGGTTCTTCAGTAATCCCAACGCGCCGAGACCGTCCTGGAGGAGGCGGGTATTTAAGCGTGACAGCATCTCCCCCAATATCCCCAACCCCCTCCCATCCCATCCTCTGGCATCCCCCATTTTTTTTTTCCTTCTTTTCTACTCCCCGCACTTCCCATATACTGGTATATCGCCTTCTCCTTTCCAGTCTATTCCTCTCCTTTCCCCCTCCCCTCTTCCGCCATTCCTTACCCCGTCCTTCCTCTTTTAACCCATCCCCGTTTCCCCATCATCCCATCCATCGCGTCCTCCTCTTCCCTCTCCCCGTCCCTCTCCTTTCCTCTCCCGCTCCTTTCCTCTCTCCCTCCTCCCCCCCTCTCCTTTTTCCCTTACTTCTCTCCTCCTCTCCTCTCCCTCTCTCTCCTCCCTCTCCTCTCCTCTCCTCTCCTTCCCTCCTCTCCCTCTCCTCTCCTTCTCCTCTCCCTCTCCTCTCCGTCTCCTTTCCTATCCTCTCTTTTCCTTCCTCTCCTCTCCTTCCTCTCCTCTCTTCTCCTCTCCCCCGCCCACCTTAGGATTGAGTCAGTCGTTACGTGTATGAAGGAATGTCAACGTCAGGAGATGACAAGCGCACCTCCTTCTTCCTCCCCTCCCCCCTGCTCTCCATTACTCCTACTCCCCTTCCCCTATGCTGCCGTGCCCTACCTCTTCCTTGCCCCTTCCCTCTGTTATTTTCTCCCTTGGACTTCTCCCTTTGCTTCCTCTCTTCTCATTTTCCTTCTCCCTCTCGCTCGTATACCGTTCGCTGTCTCCCTCTCCCTTCCCTTCCCCCCCTTCATTTTTTCTCTTTTATTCCTCTGTCTCCCTCTTCCCCCTTCCCTTCCCCTTTTCTACCCCTCCCATCCCTCTCACTGTGTCTACCTCTTCTCCCTTTCCTTTCCCTTCTCTCTTCTGCCCCTCCTTCCATCTCTGTCTGTGTCCCTGCCCTATCCTGCTCCTATGCCCCCCACCCCACTTATTCCCCTTCTCTCCCCCCTTCCCTTTTCCCTCTCTCTTCCTCCTTTACCCCTTTCCCATCCTTCCCCTGTCACGTTCCTACCTCCCCCCCTCTTATCCCCCCCCTTTTGATTATATGACGTTGATCATTACACGTTCCCTGGGAGAGTAATTTCCGAGATCCGCGCTCTAATTATT
>NW_020871240.1:287510-297510 GCF_003789085.1 Penaeus vannamei
TTCTACCCGCATTATCATCTTGATCATCATCATTAGTTTTTTTATATTTTCTGGTAAAAACAAGACGAAATGTTTCTTAGATTTTTTTAGAGGATTCTGCTGGCTTCCTTGTAGAAAATGATGCACTCTCTTTTCGGCCGGAAGTCAGTCCCTCCTGCCCGTCCTCCTCCCCCTCTTCGTCCTCTTTGCTCCTCTTTCTCTTTCACTTTTTTTCCATCGCTGTCTACTTCTTCTCCTCCTCTCCTCTCTCTTTCCTTCCTTTTCCACATTTTCCTCGCTTCTACTTCTTTTTCTCTCCTCTTTCGTCTTCCACTTTTCCATCCTACTCTTTTCCATCACTGTCTCTACTTCTTCTCCTCCTCCTCTTCGTATTCCGCTTTTTCCATCACTGTCTGCTTCTCCTCCTCTCCGTCTTCCACTTTTTCCATCACTGTCTACTTCTCCCCTTTTCTTTTTTCGTCTACTTCTCTTCCCTCCTCTTCGTCTTCCACTTTTTCGTTTTGGTTTTCCTCTTTTTCCTCGTTTGTCCCCGTCCTCCTCTCCTTTTTTGTGTGTCCTTTATCTCTATATCTTCCTGCTTTTATTTCCCCTTCTCATTCTTCTTCTCTTCTCCTCTTTCTTATCCTCCTCCTCTTTTCCTTTTCCCCTTTCTCTTTTTCGTCCCTCCTCCTGTTCCTCCTTTTACTCCTTTTCCCTTTCCTCATCCTCTTTCTCCTCCTCTCCTCATCTTCTCCCTTCTCTCTCCTCCTCCTCCTCCCCCCCCCTCCCCTCCTCTCCTCTCCCCTCCTCCTCCTCCTCCTCCTCCTCCTCCTCCTCCTCCTCCTCCTCCTCCTCCTCCTCCGTCCCCTAAAATCAGCCAGGAATTATGACCCTTTTTCGGATTTTTATTTTTACTTTTTTCGTGAAAGGAGAAAGTGAGCGCCGGGTTTGAAATCTTTCGAGAAGGGAAAGTGTTACGGACACATCTGGCGTGTGGGTGGGTGTGTGTGTTCGCGTGCGTGTGCGTAAATGTGTACCGTCACGTGTGTGTACGTACCTGGTTAGTAATTAAAAGGGGTTTGCTTGAACACGTGTCCGCGCTCGCTGCCTTTCTCTTTCTTTTTCTCGCTTTCTCTTGGTTCAGCAGTTATTACTGTTATTATTATAACTGTTATTGCTGTCAGAATTATTATTATTATTATTATTATTATTATTATTAATATTTGTATCATTATTATTATTGTTATTGTTATATTATTATTTTCATTATTATTACTACTACTTCTTCTTCTTCTTCTTCACATTCTCCTTTATTAACTTTTCCTCACCCCGCCCTCTCGCTTCCTCCTTTCTCATGAAGTTTAGCCGCTAAACTTTGTAATTATATTTCCATTGTTTTTTTCCCATGCGTTGCTGCCGTGAAACCTCGATTTCATGGAAGATATCTTTCTCTCTCTTCTCTCTCTCTCTTTCTCTCTTTCTCTCTTCTTTCTCTCTTCTCTCGTTCTCTTCGTTTCTCTCGTTCTCTCGTTCTCTCGTCTCTCTTTCTCCTCTCTCTCTCTCTCTCTCTCTCTTCTCTCTTTCTCTCTCTCTCTCTCTCTCTCTCTCTCTCTCTCTCTCTCTCTCTCTCTCTCTCTCTCTCTCTCTTCTCTCTCTCTCTCTCTCTCTCTCTCTCTCTCTCTCTTCCTCTCCTTCCTATCTATTTCCCTCCCCCTTTCCATCTCTTTTTTTTCCTCTCCATCACTCCTCTTTCCCTCTCTTTCTCCCCCCCCTTTCCCTTTCCTCTTCCCTCCCCTTCACTCCCCCCTTTCCCCCTACTTACCTGCCTCCCTCCACCTCTTTCTCTTTTTTATTCTTTATTCAAGGCTGCTTAGGTGTGTCGTCAACATGTGGCGGCTTGTCCCTGGTATGTTTCGAAAGGAGGGAGGGAGGGAGGGAAAGGGTGAGGAGAGGAAGAGGGAGGAGGGAAAGGGAGGAGTGGGAGAGGAAAAGAAGGGAGGAGGGAAAGGGGATGAGAGGGAGAGGAAAGAGGGGGAGGAGGGAGAAGGGATGAGGGGGAGAGGGAAAGGAGGGGAGTGGGAGAGGAAAGAAGACGGAGGAGGGAGGAAAAGGGGATGAGAGTGAGAAGAAAGAAGGAGGAAGGGAGAGAGGGAGAGGAAAGAGGAGGAGGAGGGAAGGAGGGAAAGTGATTGAGAGGAGAGGAAAGAGGGAGGGAGGGGGTGAGAAGAGAGAGAAAAGGGGAGGGAGGGAGAAGAAAGAAGAAAAGAGGGGTGTGAGTCAAGGGAGGAAGGGAAAGAAAGAGGGGGTGAGAGGGCGAAGAAAGGAGGGAGGCAGCGAAAGAGGGAGTGAGGAGGGGCAGCGAAGGAGGGAGGGAAAGGGAGGGAGAGGGAGGGGCAGGGCACACCTGAGTGGCTGTGTGACGGACAGCTGAGCCCGGTCGGTGTACACTGGAGGGAATGTACACCGAATGGCATTTCTTTCTTTGTGCTGATATTATTTTTTCTAATGTGTTCGTTTGTTTGGTTGTTACAACGCTCTTGAGTCGGATTGGCATTTGGGGTGTTGGGTTTTGAGGATTTTTTTTTTCTTTCTTTCTTTCCTTCTTTCTTTTATTTTCAGTCCCTTTTCTCTTGCTCTTGGATTTCGCACTCTCGCGATTTGGTGTTTTCTGTCTCTCTCCGTTTCTTTCTTTCTCTCTCCCTTTCTTTCTTTCTTTCCCTCTCTCTCTCTCTCTCTCTCTCTTTCTTTTCTTTCTTTCTTTCTTCTTTCTTTCTTTCTTCTTTCCTTCTTTCCCTCTCTCTTTCTCTCTCTCTTTCTCTCTCTTTCTCTTTCTCTTCTCTCTCTCTCTTCTCTCTCTCTCTCTCTCTCTCTCTCTCTCTCTCTCTCTCTCTCTCTCTCTCTCTCTCTCTCTCTCTCTCTCTCTCTCTCTCTCTCTCTCTCTCTCTCCCTCCCTCCCTCCCTCCCTCCCGTCCTCCCTCTCACTCCCCGTTGTATTCCTCTCTCTTTCCCTGTATTTCTTTCTATTTTCATCTATATGTAGATAAAAGGAGGATTAGAAGGATGGGTAGATACATACAGAGATAGATAGGTAGATATATGAATAAATTATAGATAGATGTAGTTATAGATAGGTAGACATACAGACAGAATAGACCGAATCGACAGGCAGATGTATAGATGAATAGATAAATATAGGTATTCGTTATCTTCGTATGTTTCTTGTGTAAGTGCGAGCAGGATATTTATGCATATTGTTTATGTAAACGGAAAATATAATTTTGATATTTCCATATACATGCGAACGCCTCCGAAATCCGATAACCAATTATTATTATTATTATAATTAAAATTATAGTAGACGCTGAGCAAGTTCAGAATAATCCAAATTATTATTAATTATTATTTTTCTATAGATTATTATTTTCCAATATTATTATTATTGTTATTGTTATTTTAATTTTTCTATAAATATTATTATTATTATTGTTAATTTTTTTTTCTTTTTTTTTCATCCTGCTCTCATCATATCAGCCTCTATGCACACAGATACGCACACACATCCACACACACACGGGGAACATGCCGTACACATACATACCCTGTATATATGAAACCTAAATCCAATAGTAATAAGAAATCAGTTTCCCCGCGGCGGCAGAAGAGTGGGAGGGGGAGGGGGGGGGGGACTTGCGGTCAGTCGGACCAACCGCAGAACCGCCGGAGAAAAAGGCCAAATTAATGAACCAGAATCTGTGATCTTGGTAGATGAAATTTCATCTGCCGCAATGTCGTCGTTCTGCGCCCCCCCCTCCTCTTTCGCTCTCGCTCTCTTTCTCTGTTTCTCTTCCTTCTTCGTCGTCTCTTCTTCTTCCTCTCCTCCTCTTCTTCCTTCCTTCTTTCCCCTCCTCCCTCCTTCCTTTTCTTTTTCCTCTTCCTCGTCCTTTCCTCACTTCCTTCTCTTCCTCTTCCCCTCCCCTCTCCTTTCCTTTCCTTCCTCTTCCTCCTTCTTCTCCTTGTCCTTTTCCTTTTCCTCCTTCTTCTCCTTCTCCTTTGTCCATTTCTCCACATCATCTTCATCTTCCATTTGGAAGAGAGAGAGGAGAGAGAGAGAGACGAGAGAGAGAGAGAGAGAGAGAGAGAAGCAGAGAGAGAGACGAGAGAGAAGAGAGAGAGAGAAGAGAGAGAGAGAGAGGAGAGAGAGAGAGACAGAGAGAGAGGAGAGAGAGAGAGAGAGAGAGAGAGAGAGAGAAGAAGAGAAAGAAAGAGAAAGAGAAAAGAAGAGAGAAAGAAAGAAGAGAAAGAGAAAGAGAAAGAGAGATCGAGCGAGCAAGACCAAGACCCAAATCGGCGTTGAAAGCTCATTTACGCGAAGGGAGGGAGACCGGCCTCCCTCTGGCTTCTAATAGATCACGTAAATAGACCTTTTGATATGCATCTGTCCCGATTTCTGAAATTTTAATAGGATTCTTCGCTAGTGACTATTTAATGGAATGGCTCATCGTGAAGGTTTTTATTAAATAGGTTTGTCTTCTTCTGTTTAGAGTTTTTGCAGTGAAGGTGATTTGTTTATTTGTTGACATTTGGTTGGGGTAAATATCTTTTAATATTTGTTTGTTTGTTTGTTTGCCGATGTTTCATATATGGTAAGTTTGATGGCTAGAATTTCATGTGGTTATATGTGCATCAGTGTGTATAATGTGTGTGTGAATACATGTGTGTCTTGTCTGTTTGTGTGCTTGTATGTGTGTGTACTCTCGCGTGAGTGTGTACGTGTGAGGTTGTGTATTTAGCTCTTCGCATGTAAAAGGGAATATCCGTTTCGATTTAGAAGTTGTAAACTAACAATGAGGTATGCAACAGTAAAAAAAAATTGTCACCTAACAACGAGAGAAGTAACAATAAAAAAAAATAATTAAAGGAGCAACAACAACAACAAACAAAGACAAAAACAGGACCGACAAATCTTATCTGATGACAGGAGGCGGAATCCTTCATAGGAGAAAAGGACTTCACAGACAGCATCTGCTCCTGACACACGATCCTGCAGCAGCATCCCCGGCCATATGTTTCGGCGCTCGCTTCCTCGCTCGCTCTTTATTTCTTATTTTTCTCTTTTCTTTTTCTTTTGGTTTTTTTTGGTTTTTTCTCTGTCTGTTTGATCCTCTCTTTCTCTTTCTCATTTTGTCTCTTTCTCTATCATTATCTCTCTGTCTATCATTATCTCTCTCTCTCTCTCTCTCTTTCATTCTCTCCCTCTTCTCTCTCATCTCTCTCTCTCTCTCTCTCTCTCTCTCTCTCTCTCTCTCTCTCTCTCTCTCTCTCTCTCTCTCTCTCTCTCTCTCTCTCTCTCTCTCTCTCTCTCTCTCTCTCTCTCTCTCTCTCCTCTCTCTCTCTCTCTCTCTCTCTCTCTCTCTCTCTCTCTCTCTCTCTCTCTTCTCTCTCTCTCTCTCTCTCTCTCTCTCTCTCTCTCTCTCTCTCTCCTCCTCTCTCCTCTCCCTCTCTCCTCCTCTCTCTCTCTCTCTCTCTCTCTCTCTTCTCTCTCTCTCTCTCTCTCTCTCTCTCCTCTCTCTCTTCTCTCTCTCTCTCTCTCTCTCTCTTCCCACTCTCCCTCCATCCCATCCATCCCACTCTCCCTCCATCCCACTCCCCTCCATCCCACTCTCCTCCATCCCACTCTCCCTCCATCCCACTCTCCCTCCATCCACTCTCTCACCACTCTCCTCATCCACTCTCCCTCCATCCCTCTCCCACTCTCTCTCTCTTTTCTCTTCCTCCCCTCCCACCCCCTTCCGTCAAACGCCACGGAGCAAGTAGGAACTCCGTCGTCCAGGTAAAGGAGATCCTGGCGCCACATAAAGGCCCGGAACGCTAATCCAGTTTGATCTTATCCAGACGAGAATTACTGATCGTCGGTGGTGAGGAGGAAGGAGCGGAGGGCAAGGAGGGGAGGAGGGAGGGGAGAGGGAGAAGGAAGGAGGGGGGAGGGAGGGAAGAAGGGGAGGAGGGAGGGAAGGAAAGGAGAAGGGAGTGGAAGGAGGGAAGGGAGGGGAAAGAGGGGAGAGGGGGAGGGAAAGGGAGGGGGAGGAGGAGAGGAGGAGGAGGAAGAAGGAAGGAAGGAGGGATGGGAGGAAGGAAGGAAGGAGGAGATGAGAGAGAGGAGAGAGACAGAGAAAGAATATGCCGCCCAGGCCGCTGTTTCACGAGGGAGTCACTTGGAATGGCTGGAATGTTCGGGAAAAGCGATTGTTGTTTTGTCTTATAAAGGGAAGAAAAATATAGTTATTGTAGGAATGGGTTTCGGATGGTCGGGCGGTCGGGGTTATTGGCTTTTGGAATCAATTTGAAGATATTTTAGTCCTCCAGATAGGCCTATCATTCGAGTATATATAACGGTACATATATATATATTTTTTCTGCTGTTATAGAAATTTACTCGCGACATTTTCTTCACATTTTCTATAGTTATATTATTTCTCCCTTCCGTGCATGTTTCACCCCCCCCCCCTGTTGTACTTTTTTACTTTCAGGGACGCACTAATATTTACAGGTTGCATATGGCGGGCGGGGTTTGATAACGCTAAAGTTACCCCTGGTATGTAGGGCGCGAAAATATACTTGGCACAGAAAACGAGAGTTAAGTGGGTAACTCGTACAAGTTCAGGCTATTCCTGATTAATGGAGAGAATATACATGAATTTACCACGTTGTTTATGGGGCAACCTCATTGGAAGGAATGCGGGGGCGTTTTCTTGTTTAATGATTCTTTTGTAGAATATGATTTCCTTTTTTTGTGTGTGTACCGAAAACCGTTTTTTTTCTTTCTCTTGTTTGGTTTTGTTTTTTCGAAAAAATTCTCCCAAATTGAGTCTTTTTGTTGTGGATGCTAACGCGGTTAATTGCTGTCTATTGTGCGGTAGACCATTGTAGACTCTGTGTTCTTGGCTGTTTTGTGGCCGGGAGGGAAGCGTGCCGCACCTTCTCTCCCTCTCTTCGTCTCCTTCATTCTCCTCCTCCTCTTCCTCTCATCATCTCCTTATTTCTCCTCCTCTTCTTATTTTTCCTGCCCTTCCTCCTCCGCTTCTCCCTTCTTTTCCTTCTTCCCCCTTCGCCTGCCTCTCTTCCCATTTTTCCTCCTTCTTCTCTTCCTCTTTCTTATACTTCCCCTCTTCCTCCTCCTACTCTCATCACCCTTCTTCCTCCTCTTCTTCCTCCCCTTTCCCCGCTTCTCCCATCTCCCCCTCCCTCCATCACCACCTCATCCTCCTATTCCTCCTCTCCCTCCCTCCTCCTCTTCTTCTTCAAATCTCGTCTTCCTCTTCCTCCTCCCATTCCTCCCTCCTCCTCCTCCTCTCCCCTTGCTATCTCTTCCTCCTCCCATTCCTCTCCTCCCTTTCCTCCTCCTCCTCCCTTCCTTTGGCCATCTCCATTCATCCGTCCTCAGGAGGTATTTTGCTCTCCCGTTTTTTAGGCCATTGTGTTGTTTCTCCTCTTCATCATCACTTATCATTTTTCGCTTGCCCTCCCTCCTTCCCTCCTCCTCCTCCTCCTCCTTTGCCGTGGTCTTTCTATCCATCGTTGTCTATTATCTAGTCATCCATTATGCTATTGTGATGGACAGACCCCGCGTTTGTCCGCCTTTTGTCTCTCTTCTCTCTTCTCTTTCTTTCTTCTTTCTTTCTTTCTTTCTTTCTTTCTTCTTCTTTCTTTCTTTCTTTCTTTCTTTCTTTCTTTCTTTCTTTCTTTCTCTCTTTCTTTCTTTCTTTCTTTCTTTCTTTCTTTCTTTCTTTCTTCTCTTTCTTTCTCTCTCTCTCTCTCTCTCTCTCTCTCTCTCTCTCTCTCTCTCTCTCTCTCTCTCTCTCTCTCTCTCTCTCTCTCTCTCTCTCTCTCTCTCTCTCTTCTCCTCTCTCTCTCCTTCCTTCCTCTTCTCTTGCTCGCAAACTCTTTGCCTGTCTCTATTTCTTCTCCTTTCTGCTCGTGTGTTGTTTCTTGTAATTATTATGGCAAAGGTGATGATGGTAATAACAATGATAATGTGAATAATAGTGATAATACTAATGCCAATAGCAGTAGCAATAACAATATTAATGGTATTAATAACAGACAGACAGACAGAGAGAGAAGCTGCTCGCAATCAAACAGAAAATGACAACGCGAGCAAGAGGATGAGAGGGAAACGAAACTAAAAAAAGAAGCCGAAAAAGAAAATAATAAAAGGAATAGAAGAAGACACGGTGGACGCTTTGTCTGCTTCGACGCACCGGGTGGTGGTTGAGGGGGGGATGAAGGAGCTTGTGGGGCATGGGGAGAGAGGGGAGGGGAGAGGAGGGAGGGGAAGGGGGTTAGCACAGCAAGATCTCGGGTCGTCCAATAAAAAGCTCACGTGAAGAGCCCTGTCGAGATGGAAAAAAGGATTCGATTGTAAATACGAGAAATGCGGACTCGTGAATGGACCGATTGGCGTGACTTTGTCCCTGATCGAATAAAGAGAAAGAAAGAAAGAGAGAGAGAAGAAGAAGAAAAAAAAAAAAAGGGGAAAAAAGCCGTTTTATTGATGTCCCCGAGATGCAGGCGTAGATTTTTTTTTATCATTGTCATTATTATTATGCATTTTCCTATTATTGTTATTAACTTTTTTCACCGGTCTGTGTGAAGAGATGATGAGGGTTATAGATTCGATTTCTCACGTTATGTATTGTGCCTTTTTTTTCTTTTCTTTTTTTTTGCTTCTTGAGTGGATGTATGTTTTATTTGTTTTTTTTTTATACATGGATATGCTTTATTCCCGACCTGTGAACTCAGATGGGCATTGTGCGTAATGGGCAAAAAATTATCCTGCTCATCCATGTATTTTTCATTCCCTGTCAGTCTGTCTTTCTCCTCTGTCTGTCTGTCTGTCTGTATTTCTGTATTCTTCTGTCTGGCTGTATGTTTGTCTTTCTCTCTTTCTCTCTTCTATCTGTATCCCTCTGTCTGTATGTATGTTCTCTCTCTCTCTCTCTCTCTCTCCTCTCTCTCTCTCTCTCTCTCTCTCTCTCTCTCTCTCTCTCTCTCTCTCTCTCTCTCTCTCTCTCTCTCTCTCTCTCTCTCTCTCTCTCTCTCTCTTTCGTTCGTTCGTCTTACTCTCTCCCTTTATCTTTCCTTATATATGTACATGTTAGTATGTACAATGTATATTTGTTTTCGATCTGTATGTGTGGATTGGTTGTGTGCGTGCGTGTGTGCTTGCCTGCGTTTCTGTGTGCATATATATTCTTACGCATATGTATGCCTCTCGCACGCAGCACATACCGCACCGAATACACGACCCCGCATGCATAGTCAGCATCTCGCCGGCGCATCCACAGCATACATGGTCGAGCGCACGTCCTCTTGGTGGGGAGAGAGTATCCTGTGAGGGCATTTCTTCGTGTTTATGGTGCGCCCTTTGGTGTTCAGTCGGGTAGGGAAGATTTGATCAGGGTGCTTTTAGGGACTATAATTAAGGGTCTGTGGGATGTAAGTAATTTTTTTTTTTTTTTTTTTTTTTTTTTTTTTTTTTTTTTGAGGAGAGGATGGTAATATAACCCTATCTCTAACTTTTTTTTATTTATTCCTTTCTCCTTTTCAGGTTCGTTTGAGATGCGTTTTTTTTGCTCGTTTTCTACCCTTCTTCCTCTTCCTCTCTCTTCCGGAGGGGAGGTGGGCGAGAGAAGGGAGGACGGTGGGCCGAGCGTAGCCTGTCTTTTACGCGTCGTCGTGTCGCTTCAGTAAGTGCGTTTTGTACTTTTTCTTTCCTTTTTTTTTTTCTTTTTTCTCCTCTTTTTGGGAGAGTGAGGAGGAAGGGGAATGAGGGTTGTGTTTCGTTTCTCCTTGAGCCAGAAAGGAGGACAACGAAGAATTGTTGTTGTTTGTTTTTTTTTGTTTGATTTAAGGTTGGTTGTTAGTTGTTTTTTATTGTTTGTTTACTTTCTATTGTTTCTCATTCTCTCATTCTCTCTTCTCTCTCTCTCTCTCTCTCATTCTCTCTCTCTTCTCTCTCTCT
>NW_020871240.1:302510-322510 GCF_003789085.1 Penaeus vannamei
TCTGATCGTTTCTGGTTATTTTGTTCCATCTCTTTATTCGGTCATTTAGTCACGTATTTATTCGTCGACTTCCTCGTTCGCTTCCCTGGGTTGTCCGTCCGTTCGGGGGATTCACTCTGCCGGTTTATTTTGGGTCGCTCTCGGGTTAACCGCTGCGACTCGGCCGGTAATGGCGTTAGTGGCCGGGGTTGCAAACGGCGCTTTCACCATGCGGGGGAATGCAGATCGGATGGGGCTGCGTCGTTTGTTTTGCTTTCTTTCTTTCTTTGCGTGGCGTGGGGCTTGTTTTTGTGTCTGTGTGGGGGGCATGCGTGCGCGTCACGTAAGTACGCGTACTTATCAGAGATACTCATTTATACTTTCATTTTTCTCACTCTCTCACTCTCTCACTCTCTCACTCTCTCACTCACTCACTCCTCACTCACTCACTCACTTCACTCACTCACTCACTCACTCACTCACTCACTCTCACTCACTCTCTCTCTCTCTCTCTCTCTCTCTCTCTCTCTCTCTCTCTCTCTCTCTCTCTCTCTCTCTCTCTCTCTCTCTCTCTCTCTCTCTCTCTCTCTCTCTCTCTCATTTTTGTACTGCATGGCATTCTTTCACAAAGCTAACGTTTTTCCCCAATCTTCTGTGCTTCCTCTCATCTCTTCCATTCTCCTCCTTCCTCTCTTCCTCTTTATCATCCCACTCAACGTCTCCCACAGCCATGCCTTCATTCAAATTGTGTTTATTTGTCTTCAATAGACACTTCATACACGGCTGGTTAAGTCCTCGACGCGTGGGGATGGTAGGCCTATATTTTGAGGCCCAAGCTCCCCTTTCATAGTTTTAAGTACCAAATAGGGCGTCAATGATTTTTTTTTTCATCTAAGTCGCAGTCGTTTATCTTTTCTATTTTTTTTTTGTGCTGACCGACAGATGCATTTTGAATTTGCATATTGGGGTCGGCTTAAGTTTTTATTTTCCTTTTTTTAGGGCCATTTTTTTTTCTTTTTCGTATTTCTTTTTCATATTTCTTTGCGTGTGTGGGATTTGCACCTCGACGGCGATAACGATTGTGAAAGGCGCCGGTCTCTTGGCTCACTTTAACGTTTCTACGATATATAAATCTGGTTGTTTTGTGCATGGTAGGAAATGTGGTAGGGAGTGGTGGTAGGAAGTGGTAGGAAATGTGGTAGTGGTAGGAAGTGGTAGGAAATGTGGTAGAGAATTATGGTAGGAAGGTAGAAGTGTGGTAGAAATTGTAGGAAGTGTGGTAGAAATTGATAGGAAGTGTGGTAGGAAGTGGTAGGAAATGTGGTAGAGAAGTGGTGGTAGGAAGTGTGGTAGAAAGTGGTAGGTAGTGTGGTCGAAAGTGGTAGAAGTGTGGTAGAAATTGATAGGAAGTTTGGTAGAAAGTGGTAGGAAATTCGATTAGGATTAGATCTGTGATTGTGGTGGTTATTCTGTGGTTGATGTGGTCGGTAGGCTAGGTTTATTTTAGCAAAGATAACAGTAATTATGCTGATGGTAATAATCAGAATGGTATTAACAATAATAACATTGATTCTGGATTCATAAGCTTTGCGATTATTATTATTTGTGTTATTTTTATTATCGTTTTTTTCATTATTGTTATTTGTGTTATTTTTGTTATCATTATTGTCATTATTTGTCATCATTATCATTTATTGTCATCATTATTGTTGTTGATATCAATCATCGCCATTCCTTTTATGTCTAACTTCTCACCAGCAGCTGGCTTCGAGATCTAAAGCCCTGCATACGTAATGGCCAAATGGGGGGGCGGGGGGGGCGGTTAGGGGGAGGATAAGAAGTAATAATCCACCCATACCTTATACCCCCATTCATCCTCCTCCTCCTCCTGCCCCCCCCATACTCTCTCTCTCTCTCTCTCTCTCTCTCTCTCTCTCTCTCTCTCTCTCTCTCTCTCTCTCTCTCTCTCTCTCTCTCTCTCTCTCTCTCTCTCTCTCTCTCTCTCTCTCTCTCTCTCTCTCTCTCTCTCTCTCTCTCTCTCTCTCTCTCTCCTCTCTTTCCTCCCTACAGCTTTCCCTGTCCATGCTTTCGGTACCCCCCTCCATCTCTCTCCGTGCTCTATTTACCCCCACCTATCTGTAGCCCCATATCCCACCTCCTCTCGTCCCCTAAACCTCCAACTCCTCTCGTCCCCATACCCCACCCCTTCGTTAGCTCCGTGTCCATACCTCTTGCCTTCCCCCTCCTTACCCCCTTTTTTCTAGCCTCTCCTCCCCTTCTCTATCCTCCTCCCTTCTACTTGCCCTATACCCCCCTTCTCTATCCTCCCCTCCCCGTCTACTTTGCCCTATACCCCCATCCTCTCCCCTATCCTCCCCTCCCTTCTACTTTGCCCTTCCCCTCCTCCCTCCCCTCTACTTTGCCCCATACCCCCTCATCCTCGTCCCCCATCCTCTCCCCCATCCTCCCCTCCCTTCTCTAGCCCCATACCCCACCTCTTCCCATCCCCATCCCCCCCTTATCCCTATACCCCATATACCTCATATCCCCCCCCCCTCTGGCACCCCGCAACCCGCAAAAAGTGTATTTTTCACAGTCGCTATTTTACATGTGAATAAAGGTGATCCCACTTGGAGATTAGGACACGCGTCTCCGTCTCTTGGAGGATCCCGTGGCCAGGGGAGGGATTCGTGGAGGGGGTGGGGTGGGGTGGTGAGGGGTGAGGGGGCGAATGGATTGGGGGAGAAAGGTAGGGTGATTTTGGTGTGTGCGTTTGTTTGTTGTTTGTTTGTTTGTTATTTCTGATTCGTTTTTTGCTTTTTTTTATTGTTCACCTTTCTCTCTCTCTCTCTCTCTCTCTCTCTCTCTCTCTCTTCTCTCTCTCTCTCTCTCTCTCTCTCTCTCTCTCTCTCTCTCTCTCTCTCTCTCTCTCTCTCTCTCTCTCTCTCTCTCTCTCTCTCTCTCTCTTCTCTCCCCCCCCCCTCTCCTCTCTCTCTCTCTCTCTGTGAATAGGCCTTAGTCGACAGAGCGATTCAAGTCTCCGAAATAAAGAAAAGAAAAAGAGAAAGAAAGAGAAAAATAAATAAATAGGCTGGGCGAATTGGGCCTCGATTTTCGGCAAAGGAAATTAGAGCACGTGCCCGAGTGTGAGGGGGGGAGGGGGGGGGAGAAGGAGGGGGAGGTCAGCGTTTGTGGGAGAGGGATAGGGAGGGAAGGGGGACAGGGAGAGGGGAGGGGGGGAGGCGATCGTGAAGGGCCTCAAGCTGGGGTTCTTGACCATTAAGGACGGAGGTGGGGTGGGAGGGGGAGAGGGAGAAGGGGGAAGGAGAGATTGCGGTAGAGAGTTCAAAGGGGAGTTACCACGGAGGGAGGGGGGAGGTGGGGGGTTGGGTGCCGGGAGGGGGGGGGTGCGGGGGCGTCGCGTCGTCCACCTTATGAATGGCTCGAGTACTTTGGCCAAGGAGGAGAAAGGAACACCCCCCTCCACCTCCACCCCCGCCTCTACCCCCCCTACTTTCTGCTTTTTGTGTTTTTGTTTGAGTTGGAGCGGCGTGTTTGGGACCGCCTGGGAAGGAGGGAGAGAGGGAGGGAGGAGGGAAGAAGGGAGAGGGGGAAGAGAGGGAGAGGGGAGGGGGAGGAGGGGAAGAAGGGAGCGAGGGAAGGAGGGAAGAAGGGGGAGAGGGAAGGAGAGGGAAGAAGGGAGAGAGGGAGGGAAGAAGGGAGCGAGGGAAGGAGGGAGAGAGGAAGGGAGGAGAAGAAAAGGAGAGAGGGAAGGAGGAGGGAAGAAGGGAGAGGGGGAGGGAGGAAGGAGGAAGAAGGGATAGATGGAGGGAAGGAGGAAGGAAAAGGGAGGGGAAAAGGGCGAGAGGGAATGAGAAGGGAAGAAGGGAGAGATCGAAGGAGCAAAAGGGAGGGATTGAAGAAGAGAAAGAAGGAAAGAAGGAAGGAAGGAAGGGAAGAAAGGTAGGTAGTTATCGGTGGGATGGAGGGAAAAATAGGAGAAAAGAAGTGGAGGGAGGGAGGGATGGAAGGAAGGAAGGAGGGATGGAAGGAAGGATAGAAGAGATGAAAGGTGGAGGGAGGGAGGGATGGAAGGAGCAAGAGGGAGGGAAGAAGAGGAAAGAGATGGAAAGGAGCAAGAGGGGAGGGAAGAAGAGAGAGAGGAGCAGAGGGAGGGAAGAGAGAGAGAAGGAGCAAGAGGAGGGATTGAAGAAGAGAAGGAAAGAAGGAAGGCAATCATCGAGGGATGGAAGGAAGAGGGGAGAAAATAATTCAGGAGTGGAAGGAACAAAAAAAAAAGAATTGAGATTTGAACACAAAGTAAAGGGAGACGGAAGGAATCTCGAAGGGAGCAGAAGAGGAGGGCGCGACGAGGAGGGGGAAGGGGGGAAGGGGGAGCGGAGTGCTGGAAAAGTCTCCCTGTGGCTTTAATCATCTTCGTCTCAAGAGTCTCTCACTTTTCTGAGATTTCGAGGCCTCTCAAAAGTCACCGAGGGTTTACGGGCGCTTCCTCTTCCTTTTTCTTCTTCGGCCTCCTCCTCCTCCTTCTTCCTGCTCCTCTTTTCCTTTCTTTCTCTCCTCCACTCTCCTCTCTTCCTCTCTCTTCTCTCTCTCTCTCTCTCTCTCTCTCTCTCTCTCTCTCTCTCTCTTCTCTCTCTCTCTCTCTCTCTCTCTCTCTCTCTCTCTCTCTCTCCCACTTTGCCCCCCTCTCGCTCTCTCCCCCTACCTTTCCCTCTCTCTCCCCCCACTTTTCCCCTCCCTTTCTCCCCCCACTCCCCCCCTCTCTCCTCTTTCCCCCTTCCTCCTTTCATCGACGTCTCCCACGGCCGCCCGAACCGCCCCGAACCCGCCCGACCCGAGCTGCACGGGAGACATTGCACGGCCACGGGAGGGCGGCGCCGCTGCCTCGCCTAATGGCCTGGAAAATCGGCGGCCTTTTCACGCGCGATCGGCGGGGCGGCTCTGCGGTTAGCGGTGGGGGGAGGGGTGGGGGGGTATGAGGCGGGGAGGGGGAGTGGGAGGGAGAGGGAAGAGGAGGGGGGGAGTGGGTGGAGGAGTTTGGGGAGGGGAAGTGGGAGGAGGAGTTAGGGGTGGCTTTGGGGGGTGTTAGGGAGAGGGAGAGGAGGGGAGTGGGAGAGGAGAGTTAGGGGTGGCGTTGCGATAGTAGTATGTGTGTGTGTGTGGGGGGGGTGTTAGGGAGAGGGGAGAGGTGTAGGGTGTGTGAGAGGAGGGGGGGGAGTGGTAGAAGAGTTAGGGGGATGTCGTTGCGATTAGTAGTAGGGGTGGGGGTGTGAGGGGGAGAGGGGAGGGAAGGTGTGTGAGGGAGAGGTATGATGGATAGGTGAGAACGGTGATAGTGGTGGGGGGGTGAGGGGGCAGGGTATGTAAGGGAAGGAGGGAGAAGGGGAGGAGAAAGGGTAGGGTAGGGTTTAAGAGAAGGAGGGGGTGGTGGCGGTGACGTGGAGTTGAAGGTGGATGGTGGGTGTAATGTTGGCAGGAAGAAAGTGGTGGAAACGTGGGAAACGGAGAGCCTGATAAAGATGGGCTGGAGAAGTAGGGGAGGTGGATGTGGGTAGGGGAAGGAAGAGGAGAAGAAGAGAAGGGGAGTGTGATGCGGAGACGAGGTGGATATGGTAGGGGTTAGAGGGGGTGTTGGGGGAGGAGGATATTCATGTGGTGGGGAAGGGAGGGCATGTTAATTAGGTATTGGTAGTGAAAGAGGTGTGAAGATGGGTATGGAGAGAAGCCAGTGAAATAGAGGGGGGGGGGAAGTAGAGATGGGGGGTGAGGAGAAGGGTAAAGTGTTGATGCATGGGGGAGTGATGGGAGAGATGAGTTGTTGAAGGGTTAGTGGTGGTAGCCGTTGATGGGGTGGTAGTGTGTGTGTTCTATAATCAGTGTATAAGTTAGATAGTAATTATTAGGGTCAGTAAGGATGTTAAGTAAAGTTGGAAGGTATATAAGTAAGAGGCTTATATATATGGAATGGGTAAATTAGAAGGTAGATATTGTATAGGGTATAAAAGATATAAGTATGAAGTATAGGTAGACGTATATATTAGGAGAGGTATAATAGGATATAAGTAAGTATATTAGTATATGATGGAGTAAATAAAGAGAGTAGTAAAAAGTGTATATAGTTATAATATATAATAATGGTGAGGGAAATTATAAATAATAATATATTATATTATATATATATAAATTATAAAAAATAATAATAATGACATATATTATTATTATCTATCCTATATATGATAATAGTAAATTACTTATATCTATTTTAATTATATATATATTATTCATAATATGTATGTTTAATGTTTGTAATATATATATATATTATTTTGTGTGTGTGTGTGTGTGTGTGTGTGTGTCGTGTGGTGTGTGTCAGAACCGGCTATGTGTGTGTGGTTGATGTGTCGGTGGTGGAGGGAGGAAAGAAAGAGAGGAGAGAGAAAAGAGAGAAAGGATGGATGGAAGTGGAGAAGGGAAGGGAGGAAAGGAGGGGAGAGAGAAAAGTGGGAGAAAAGAGAGAAAGGAGGGAAGGAAGGGGAGAGTGGGGAGAAAGGAGGGAAAATAGGGGATAGAGAAGGGAGGAGAGAGAAGAGAGAGGGGTGTGGCGTTGAGGAACCGGCCCGCGCCACACCACGTAACGCGAGCCCGACGCCATTAATGGGTAATCTGAAGACGCGTGGACGAGGTGGACGATTGTATGGGGTGGGGGATGGGGGTGGGGATGGGTTGAAAGTGTTGGGGAATGGATGGAGGAGGAGGAGGTAAGGGAGGATTCTCACGGACAGATAAGACCGAAATGCAGAAGTAATTAAAATGGGAATAGTGGTTGGGTTTAAAAATAAAAGGTATACTGGGAAAGAAAATCTTTATAGAGATATAAATGTGATACACGCTAAATATAATCTACATTATAATATCAGTATATATATATAAAGATATAATATAATTCATTACATTCATATATTTAATAAATACACCAAACCATTTTTAAGTGGTGTGGTAGGGGTGGTTATAGAGACAGAGAAGCCAGGTGTATGAAAATTCGAGGAAAATGGAGAAAATGTATAATAGATAGTGGAATAGAAGGATGTGAAAGTAAAATGATATTTTAATAACCGAATAGAAATAGATATTACGATTATAGAAACAGTATTTACGGATATGTTTTTATTAATAATATTAATTTAGTTATGCTAGCTTAGTGCTAATTGTCATAACGTAATTATGAGTGTTGAAAAATAATCAACTAGTAAGACTAATAACATCTCATCAATTATGCTGTCTACTCATTCCCTATCCTTATATTCTTATCTATAACACCTCCGCGCTGCTTTCCTTTCCTCCATCAAACACCTTACGTACTGCTTATCCTATTCTTCATTCCTATTCAACATCATTGTCCGCTGCTCTAACTTTCCTCCAAATCAACACCTCGCCTGCTCTTCCTCTTACATTCATACACCTCCGCTTTTAGCTTACCTTTCCTCCATTATCAATAAACACCCTCGTCTAGCTCCCTATTATTGCTCTCCCTCCCCCACATCAACACCTCGTCAATTGCATCCTTCCTTCGTCCAATCAACTCCTCTGCTTAGTACTCTCTACTAATCTCCATCTCCATCAATCCCTCGCTGGCTCCTTTCTCCTCACTAATCAACACCTCTCGCTGCTATCCTTCCTCCATCAACACCTCGCTTGAACTCCTTCCTCCATTCAACACCTCGCTGCTCCTTCCTCCCATCACATTTTCGCACTTTGGACGCCGTGAATTGTTGTTGTCTCTTGCAGCTTCAGCATTGCACCGCGACAGCCTTGCATTGTGGTCCGGAAGAGGAGGTTCTGGAGGTCCGAAACGTGTTCTGTTGTTTCTGTCGGTTGGAACTGGCTTGCTTGGTCCTCTTCTCTCTCTCTTCTCTCTCTCTCTCTCTCTCTCTCTCTCTCTCTCTCTCTCTCTCTCTCTCTCTCTCTCTCTCTCCTCTCTCTCTCTCTCTCTCTCTCTGTCTTCTATCTGTCTATCTATCTATCTGTCTGTCTTCTCTCTCTCTCTCTCTCTCTCTCTCTCTCTCTCTCTCTCTCTCTCTCTTCTCTCTCCTCTCTCTCTCTCTCTCTCTCTCTCTCTCTCTCTCTCTGTCTCTCTCTCTCTCTCTCTCTCTCTCTCTCTCTCTCTCTTCTCTCTCTCTCTCTCTTCTCTCTCTCTCTCTCTTCTCTCTCTCTCTCTCTCTCTCTCTCTCTCTCTCTCTTCTCTCTCTCTCTCTCTCTCTCTCTCTCTCTCTCTCTCTCTCTCTCTCTCTCTCTCTCTCTCTCTCTCTCTCTCTCTCTCTCTCTCTCTCTCTCTCTCTCTCTCTCTTCTCTCTCTCTCAGATACACACACACACACACAAACATATATGATATATATATTATACACACACACACACACACATGCATATACATATACATATGCATATATACATATATACATATACATACATACATTTCATGCATGTATACATGCATACATACATACAAACATACATACATCCATATGTGCATACATACATGATACACACACATGCATACATACACACAACAACACACACACACACACCACACACACACACACACACACACACACACACACACACACACACACACACACACACAACACACACACACACACACACAAACACACACACACACACATGTATGTGTGTGCGCGCGCGCATGTTGCATGTATTCCCTCCGAACGGTAGGAGTAACGCCTTTCCAAAGTGAGGAACAGCTGTTCCGCCTATGCCGTGGGCCAGGGTGTGAAGAGGGGGGCGGGGATGCATTGTGAGAGAGAGGGGGGAGGGGGGGGGTCTTTGGGAGGTCCTACAGGATTTCGCTTCACGCTTGGCATCACCCTGGACTTTCAGACGCCATTTTACCTTCATAGATTACTCGTAATTGCTTGATTGTTGCTTAAGGTGTGACAAAAGTGCTGTTGATTGCTTCCTTTTAAATGGGGGGAAGGATAAGGGGAAGGGGGAGAGAGAGAGAAGGGGGGGAGAGGGGAGGGGTCGACTAATGCGTGTAGGTAGATTAGTGAGGAACTAGAAGGGCTTTGTCGGGTGTGGCTTCGCTCCATATATTCATACTTACATCCATAGTGGACTATATCGTTATTATTCATAGTGGACTATCTTCTATCTTTATTATTCATAGTGGGCTATCTTTATCTTTATCTTTATTATTCATAGTGGACTATCTTTATCTTTATTATTCATAGTGGACTATCTTTATCTTTATTATTATTTAGTAGAGTGGACTATCACATTATTCATAGTGGACTATCTTTATCTTTATTATTCATAGTGGACCATCTTTATCTTTATCTTTATCTTTATCTTTAGACGTTAATAGACATCTGCACGTAAATTACTGCCAAATATCCAATGAGTGATATTAACAAGTATGCAAATTAACATGGACTGGGAGACTGGCAGCCGCGTCTTGGCCGGCTGTTGAAGGACCCCAAGAAGGGACCCGTTGGTACTCACGGGATAGGGATGGCGGGATGGCTTGGGATCGGGATACCGGTATATCAGGGATGTGGTACTCCGCCCTCGAGGTCTTCTTCTGGGCCTTGGAGTGTTTGTTGTCTCACCTGTCGAGTGCTTGCGGCCCGAGGGTGGGGGTGGGGGGTTCTCTTCTCAATTGCGTTTGTATTTTTCTTACTTTCGTTTTTTTTTTTTTCTTGGATTTGTTTTGGTTTTGTTTTTGTTTTTTTCTCTCTCGGTCTTCATGGGCGTTCGTGTTGCAAGACGGAGTTGGTTTCGGATGACGTTGTAACTGGGCGGGAGTGGAGGAAGGTGGAAGGAAGGAGGCGAGGAGGAAGGAGGGAGGAAGGGAAGGAAGTAGAGGATAGACGGGAAGTAGAAGGAGTCTGAGAGTAAGGAGGGAAGAAGGGAAGGAAGTAGAGGATAGACGGGGAAGTAGAAGGAGTCTGAGAGGAAGGAGGGAAGAGGGGAAGGAAGTAGAGGATAGACGGGGAAGTAGAAGGAGTCTGAGAGGAAGGAGGGAAGAGGGGAAGGAAGTAGAGGATAGACGGGAAGTAGAAGGAGTCTAGGGAAGGAAGTAGAGGATAGACGGGAAGTAGGAGGAGTCTGAGAGGAAGAGAACGGGGGGGAAGAGGGAGGAAGGGAGAGGATTGTAGTACAAGTAAGTAGTCTAGAGAGGAGGAGAAGGACAAGGAAAACTTTAAAGGGTGAAATAAAGAGAAAAAAGGAGAGAGACATACAGACAGGCAGACAGACAGACAGGCAGACAGACAGACAGGCAGACAGACAGAGACAGACAGACACACAGAGACAGCTAGAGTGCGAGAGTCCTCAATGAGACGAAGCCGCCGTCAGCTCCTCAAGGAAACGGCTCCAGAAAGCGGCCCAGCCATGCATAACAGGCAACGGGCTTTAGGATCAAGTTTTCCTTCCTTTTAAGTCCCGGTGGAGGCGTTCGATGTGGACCGGATTGTCCTGTTAGATGTCGAGGGGGTGTGGGGGGAGGGGGAGGGAGAAGGGGGAAGGGGAGGAGTGGAGGGAGGGAGAAGGGGAGGAGAGGAAGTGGGGGGAAGGGAGAAGGGGGAGGAGAGGAAGTGGGGGAGGGAGTAGGATTTGGAGAGGGAAGGAGAGGGAGTAGGAGTGGGGGAGGAAGTAGAAGTGGGATTGGGAGGGATTGGGAGTGAGAGAGAACGAAAGCGAAAGCGAGACAGAGACAGAGAAAAGTAGAACGAAGGTGAAGTAACCGTCACTGGTCTACAACATTTCCCCGCTTGCCTAATTAGCCGCTAATTACAGGACATGTGTGTTGATTATATGCCTAATAAACTCCCAGATTCGGAGGGAAAAGGAGGATAATGACCGAGATATTTAGATAAATGATAAGAGATAAGTAGGGGGACGGATCGGGAGGTGGTGGGAGGTGCTGATGAAGAGGACGGTGGGGATAGGAGGTGGATAGGTAGATGGAATAGGTAGGTGGATAGGTAGATGGATAGGTAGGTGGAAAGGTTGGTGTGTAGGTATAGGCTTACTTTGCTTGTTTACTTATTTTGCTTTACGTACTTATTTATTTACATTCATTCATATCATTTATACATACATACATAACATACATACATACATACATACATACATACATATATACATGCATACATACATGCATACATATATATTTTTGCTTACGTACTTTTTATTTACATTCATTCATACATACATATATACATACATACATACATACATACATACATACATACATACATACATACATACATATATACATGCATACATGGGTAGATAGACAGATAGGTAGGTAGATAGATAGATAGATGGATAGATAGATAGATATATAGTAGGTAGCTAAGTAGATCGACGAACATAAGTCGATATACACAAAACCATATTAAGCGATATAGACTGATAAATATAAATAGATTGGTCGCAAAAATTGGATATGGATTACGTTATCACTACCTCCTTCCCCTCCTCCCTCCTCCCCTTTCTATCTCCTCTCTCCTCTCACTCTCCTCCTCCTCCTCCTCCTCCTCCTCCTCCCCTCCTCCTCCCCCTCCTCCTCCCCCCTCCTCCTCCTCCTCGCTCCTCCCCTCCTCCTCCTACTCCTCCTCCTCCTCCTCCTCCTTCCTCCTCCTCTCCTCCCCTCCCCCTCCCCCTCCCCCTCCCCCACACTCCCTTCCCCCTCCCCCTCCTCCTCCTCCTCCTTCCCCTCCCCCTTCCTCCTCCTCCTTCCCCTCCCCCTTTCCTCCTCCTCCTCCTCCCCTCCCCCACGCTTTCTAGGTCTGACCCCTGAGGATGCTTCTCTCTCCTCGCATCCTAGCGCCGAGTCATCCCTACGCGGTCAAGTGTTGTTTACTTCCTCCGTTCGAGTGTTAAGGAATGCCTCGAGGGTCATGGGAAGGGTGTTGGGGACGTCCGGTAGGGTGGGGGTGAGGGGTTGGGGGGTTGGGGGTTGGTTGGGGAGGGGAGGGGTGGGTGGGTTGGGGTAAGGAGGGGATGGGGTTTAAGTAAGGGAGGGTGGGTGGGGTGGATAAGGAAGGGGTGGGGTTTAAGTGAGGGGAGGGGTGGGTGGGGTTTGGTGAAGGGTTTAAGAGGAGAGGGGTTGCGAGAAGGGAGGGGGGGTGAGTAAAGTTGGATAGGGTGATCGGTGTGGGTGGGGGATAGAGGGGGTAGTGGGTAGGGTGAGAGGAATAGGTAAGTGTAGGTGGAATAGGCTGCGAAAGGGGAATGGGGAGGAGGGGGGGTGCAGTGAGTAAGATGGATAGGGTGGGTGGGTAGGTTGCGAGAGGGAGAGGTGGAGGGACTGAGGTAAGTGGATAGGGGGACGGGTGAATGAAGGGGGTTGGGTGGAATGGGGAGGGGGGGGGAGGGAGAGGTTGTGCTTGAGAGAGAATGGGGGTTGGGTGCATGGGTTGGGGAGGAGGGGGTAGGGGGAAGGGGGGGATGGGAGGGACTTGGGTTATCAGTGCATTTTTGTTGTGATTTTACTATTTATTTAGTCGTAATCTGTTTAGTTTTGTTGAGATAAGTTTATTGGGTTTATTGTTTTATTTGCTGTTCTGTTTGTATTATTATTTTTTTACTCCTTCGTTCATAAAGTTTTAATTTGTTTATTTAAATTCTACTTGGCATTTTTATTAGTTATTTTTATGATTTTGTAGGCTGACCTTGGCAATGGAAGGAAGAAAAGATAAGAAATATAACGGAAAGAAGGGGAAAAAATGAAAAAATACAAGAATTAGCGAAAAAATAAATAGATGAAAAAATAGAGGAAGAGAAAAGAGAAAGAAAGGAATAAAGCACCGCGGAAGAAGTAAGATAAATGGACAGTTCGAGAGTAAGCGAGAGAGGACAATGTCGTTAAGTTCTCGCGTGTCAAGACAGTGTTATCTGTCCTCTCGTCTTCAGGAATCTTCTGTAATTTCGTCTTCCTCTTCGTTTACCTCTCTCTCTCTTTCTTTATTTTTTAGTTGTCTTTGCCTGCCTTTCTCTCTCTTTATTTCTTTTATTTAATTTCTCTTGCCCCTCTCTCTCTTTATTTCTTTCTCTATTTTTCTTGCCCTCCTCTCTCTCTTTCAGTTCGACCTCTCTCTCTCTCTCTTTCTGTTCGACCTCTCTCTCTCTCTCATCATCTCCTCTCTCTCTCTCTTCTCTCTCTCTCTCTCTCTCTCTCTCTCTCTCTCTCTCTCTCTCTCTCTCTCTCTCTCTCTCTCTCTCTCTCTCTCTCTCTCTCTCTCTCTCTCTCTCTCTCTCTCTCTCTCTCTCTCTCTCTCTCTCTCTCTCTCTCTCTCTCTCTCTCGCTCTCTCTCTCTCTCTCTCTCTCTCTCTCTCTCTCTCTTTCTCTTTTCTCCTCTTTTCCTCCTGCCCTCTTCCTTTCCCCTCCTTCGTTCCGCCCATTCCCCCCATCTCCCTTTCCCCATCTCCCTTCCCCTCTCTCCACTCGCTCGGCCCAGGAAGTTGGCCAACAAGTTTCGGACGCGAGCACGATCAGAGGAGGCGGCCCCGCACTCGATTCCGTTTTGTCCTCGGGGTTTCCCTCTTTGTTATGCTTGGTTTGTCGCCGTTTGTTTTTTGCTTGTTTGTTTGGTGTTTTTGGGTGGATTGGATTTGATAGGGGCTGCTGGTAAGGAATCTGCTGGGAGGTTACTTTAGTTATTAGCGGGGGGGAGGAATGGGAATACGTAGGAAGGGTATAGAAATGGGTGAATAAAGATGGTAGAACACACGCGCGCACGGGCACACACACGCACACGCACACGGATACGCACACTGACACACACGGACACACACACACTGCACACACACACACGCGCACACACACACACACACACGCACACGCACGCACGCACGCACGCACGCACGCACGCACGCACGCACGCACGCACACACAACACACACACACACACACACACAACACACACACACACGCACGCACGCACGCACGCACGCACGCACGCACGCACGCACCACGCACACACACACACACACACACACACACACACACACACACACACACACACACACACACACACACACACACACACACACACACACACACAACACACACAGCACACAGCAGATAGATAAATAGCCAGCCAGATATAAGACATAGACACTTTATTATAGTCTCTGCCTTATGTACGTTTCCCTTTGTATCGCTGCCGAGGAGGGAAGCCGGCCCGCCGAGGAGAGGTCTTCCTGGAAGGGGTCGAGAGGGAGCTCTTTGCGCCCTCGCTTTGAGACCGAAGGGGAGGGGGTTGGGGTGGGGTGGGGAGGGGGATTAGGGGGAAGGGGGATGCTCTCCGTTTGAGACGCGTCGAGAAGGGAGGAGGGTATTGGTAAGGGGAAAGGGGGAGGGGAGGTGGGGAGGAGGAGGGGAGGGAAGGGGTGTGTCTCTTTTCTCTTCTCTCTCTTCTCTCTGTCTGTCTGTCTCTCTTCTCTCTCTCTCTCTCTCTCTCTCTCTCTCTCTCTCTCTCTCTCTCTCTCTCTCTCTCTCTCTCTCTCTCTCTCTCTCTCTCTCTCCTCGTCTCTCTCCTCTCTCCTCGTCTCTTCCTTCGCTCCGTGATACTTGTCTAGGAGAGGAAAAGGGGTGGTGGTGGTGGTGGGCTTTCTCTTTCTCCCTTACTCTTTTTTTATCCGTTCCCTTCCTTCTTCCCTGCTTTCGTGTGGTTCCCTCTTTTCTTGTTTCTCCTGCGATACGTGTCGTGCCGGCGAAGGGAAGGGGAGGAGACAAGAAAATGGAGATGGAACGAAAAACAACGAGAATAGGGGAAGGGAGGAAGAGAGAAAGAAAGAGAGGGGGAGTGTGAAATTAAATCTCGAGATGAAAGCGAAGGATGAGCGGAGAACAGGAAGGGAAGACGAGGGAAGTCGGGAGAGAGGGAGACGGATAGAAAGACATAGATAAGAGGCAGACATACAGGCAAGTGAGACGGGCAATAGAGACAGAAAGTGAACAAAAAGAAAAAGAAATAGGAGAGAGAGGGAGGGAGATAGGTTAAGGGAGGGAGGGAGATAGATTAAGGGAGGGAGGGAGGGAGATAGATAAAGAGAGAGAGGGAGATAGATAGGGAAACAGAAAGAGAGGTAGATAAATAAAGATACAGAGAGACGGAGATATATAGAGAAAGAGAGATAGATAAAGAAAGAGAGAAAGGGAGATAGATAGAGAAATAGAGAAAGGAGATAGATAGAGAAAGAGACAGGGGGAGATAGAGAAAGAGGCAGAGGGATATAGATAGAGAAAGAGAGAGAGGGAGATGGGAAGATAGCTAGAGAAAGAGAAAGGAAGGAGATAGATAAAATCAAAAGATCACAACGAAACGCATGGCAAAGAAAGGCAGGTTGGAAAAGGAAACATTGGCATTGCTGACAAAAGTGGAAAAGGAAATACTTAGAGAGCGAAAGGAGAGCAGGAGAGGATCAAGTGAAGCGGTCGAGAGAGCATCAAGAGGAACTTCTTTTTCTTTTTCTTCTTCTTCTTCTTCTTCTTCTTTTCTCCTCCTCCTCTCATTATTATTTATTATTAATATTATTATTTTCTTCTTCTTCTTTTCTCCTCCTCCTTCTTCTTATTATTATTGTTATTAATATTATTATTATTAAATCTTCTTCTTCTTTCTTCTTTCTTCTTCTTCTTGGCTTACGCAGATGGCTTTGGAGAGACGCGGACGAACGCATAGCTGAGAGCAAGTGTATTTTACGTAAAGGCGCACACGTATACGCTCATAGACACAGGCGGGCGTATGTGCACACCCATACACGGTCATTTATACATGTAATTGTACAGGCGGACACATGCTCAAGTACGCACTCGAGCACTTACACACGTGCACGCTTAAGTATGTGTGTATGTATATATGTATGTGTATATGTATGTATATGTGTATATGTATGTATGTATGTATGTATGTATATTATGTGTATATGTATGTATGTATGTATGTATGTTTTTTTTTTACTGTGAACTGGAAAGGGAAATTGTCGTAATCAGAACAAAAAAGAAAAAAATAAATGGATAAAGAAAATAGATAAATAAATAAAATAAAATAACCATTAAATTTTCCCCTCTTCAGTTTTTATTCGATATATCAACGTTTTTTCCTTACATTTTCTATCTGTCTCTCTCTCACCCTTTCTCCATTCGCTATCCCTCCCTCTTTATTCTCTCTCTCTCTTTTCTCTCGCTTTTGGGTTGAATGATCCATTAATTAAAAGGGGAGAATTAATGAGCATGTGTAGTGCATTGAGTCGTGGCGAGTGTTTAGGTCGAGGGCGAAGAGGAAGAGGAAGAGGAAGAGGGAGGGGAGTGGCGGAGTTGGAGGAGGAGAGGTGAGGGGAGGAGATGGAGGGAGAGAGGAGGAGGAGGAGGAGAGAGGGGAGGAAGAGGAGGGGAGTGGCGGAAGAGGTGGAGAGGCGGAGGGGAGGAGGAGAGGAGGGAGAGGAGGACGAGGAGGAGGAGGGAGGAGGACGAGGAGAAAGAGGGAGGAGACTGGCGGAAGAAGTGGAGAGGGGGGAGGAGGGGGAGAAGAGGAGAGAGGGAGGGGAGGCGGAGGGAGAAGGGTGGAAGGAGAGTGGATGAGATGGAAGGAAAGGAGGAGGAGCAGGAGGAGGGGGGAAGGTGGGTGGAAAAGGTGGAGGAGGGTAAAAAGAAACAGGAAAGTGAAGGAGGTAGGTAGAGAGTGAGGGAGATAGATAGATAAAGAGCTGAGGAGGGAAGGAGAATTTGAAGGAAAGGGAAATAGAGAGAAGGGAAGAGAGAGAGAGGGGGGGGAGAGTAGGGAATAGTTGGTGAGAGAAGGAAGAGGAGAAAAGGAGGTAGGGAGGAGAGAGAACGAAAGAGGGAAAAGGGCGAGAGGGAGGGAGGGGGGGAGGGAGGGAGGAGGGAGGGAAAAAAAATAGAAAATAGAGGGAAACGAGAGGGTCTCTTCACACGCTAATGAAAGGCCTCCAAAGGACTTACAAATCTCTCTGCTCTTAACTCAGTCGTGTTGAACGGTGGCCGGAGGTGGGGGGTGGGGTGGAGTGGGGGAGGCTTGTGTAATTGCGTTACCCTCTTTCCCCATTTTTACCCTTCTCTTTCTTTCTTTCTTTCTTTCTCTCTTTTTTTTTTCTCGCATTCGCTTTCTATTTCGGCGCCTTTTTCTTTTTCTTTTCTATTTTTCTGTCTTTTTCTTTCTTTCTCACTTTCTTTTTTGCTATTTCTTTCCTTCTTTCTCTCAGTCCTCTCTCTCTCTCTCTCTCTCTCTCTCTCTCTCTCTCTCTCTCTCTCTCTCTCTCTCTCTCTCTCTCTCTCTCTCTTCTGTTGTCTCTCTGTCTCTCTCTCTCTCTCTCTCTCTCTCCTCTCTCTCTCTCTCTCTCTCTCTCTCTCTCTCTCTCTCTCTTCTCTCTCTCTCTCTCTCTCTCTCTCTCTCTCTCTCTCTCTTTTTTTCCCCCCTCTCCCTTCCTCTAACTCTTAGTTCCTGCTTCTCTTTCCTCCTCCTTCCTTCTCTTACTCCCTTCCCCTCCTTCCTCCCCTCCCCTCTTACTTTCTGCCCCTGACATTCCTCTCATTTGCACAAAACGGGGGAAAGGAAAAATGAGATAATACAGTTAGGAAAAAAAAACAATACAATTGCAGCTGATGTATATTAAAAAGCCATGATTCCAAAAATTGCAACAAACGCACTGCAGTTCTTTTAACCGGCGAATGCAATAAGGTTTAGTTTCCCTTTATAAATATAAACAAAACGCCCTTTTTTAGTCTCTCTCTCTCTCTCTCTAAATGTGGAGTTTAATTTTTGCGATGATTGGTTTTCGGATAAACGGGATAAAGCGAGTGTTTAAAAAGAATTGGTGTTTGTGTTCATTGTATTAGAGGTTATTTTTAGAATATGATCACGTTTATTCCAGCTTCCGCATTGGTAGCATTACAGTTGCACTTCCGTCAGACTTAGCTTGTCTTGCCCGGTTTCAAAGCTTTTTTTTATTTTTTATTTTTTTGATATTTTGATTGGTTTCATTTTTTTTTTTTTTTTTAATAAATGCATGATAATGATTAATATAATTCCGCGATGGTCGTAGAATTTATCATTTCCCGCGAAAAAAAAACAAAACATTGGGTAAATATGGCTTTAGTCTGGACAAAGTGGCGTGGTTTGGTCCCAGAGTCAGGTGTGGGTCGTGGAACAACCAGTGGCTGAAGACCAGCGCAACCCCGGCTTGATCAGCGCAGTGAAGTGCACTGGGCGTTGGGGTGGCTGATGGGTTATGGGTTGGGGGATGGGGGGTTCATGGGTGGGGGAGGGGGTTCATGGGTGGGGGGAGGGGGTTCATGGGTGGGGGGGTTCATGGGGTGGGGATGGGGTGGGGGAGAGAGATACCTCCCGGTGGTGCCAAGGTTAAGCACAGGTAATGGGTATGTCCTGTTTTGGGTTGTGGGAGAGAGTGAGGAAGAGGAGATACGGAGAGGGCGGGGTGGGCGGCAGAGGGGGCGTAGAGGAGAAATGGTGATAAACTGAAGGAAGAGAGGAGGAGGAGAAAAGTGCAAAACGAAGAAAAATGAATAAGAACTTTAGTTTTTTTTTAAGAAATGAGGAAACGGCAATAAAGAGTAAAGTGTACATTCAAGAACTATTTTCTTCGGAGTTGGTAAGAATAATAATAAGAAATATAAGAAAAAGGGGAAGAAATAGAAAAATGTCTTTCAAATGAGAATCCAAATCCATTAAATGGGACTAAACCGTATGTCAAAAATCAAATGAAGGGAAAGATAGATACACCGATAAATACGATAAGAGTTTCGTCACTGACTCGTGAAGATAAGGATAGAAAAATGTCTTTCAAATGAGAATCCAAATCCATTAAGTGTGAAATTATGGATTTTTTTCTCTTGACAAATTTTAAATGTAAGAATTTATATTGCAAGGAGACAGGAGAGGAACAGGGAATAAATATGCAGAAGAGGTGTGAATGTGAATGAATATCTTCACAATACAGGAGGTGTATTTGACCGGTTTCGAATGGGTCTTTCTCTGAATGTATCTTCGTCGGAAATGGATGTATTTTTGACGAAGATGTATTTGAAACTGGTCAAATACATTTTATTGTGAAGATATTCATTCTCAATTCATAACTTTTTTTTACATCTTCGTCGGAAATGGATGTATTTTTGACGAAGATGTATTCGAAACTGGTCAAATACATTTTATTGTGAAGATATTCATTCTCAATTCATAATTTTTTTTACATCGTCGGAATGGATGTATTTTTGACGAAGATGTATTCGAAATTAGGCAGATACATTCAAACTGGTCAAATACATCCATTTCCGACGAAGATGTATTTGAAACTGGTCAAATACATTTTATTGTGAAGATATTCATTCTCATTCATATATATTTTTTTTTACATTTGTTACAGTGAATGCGGTTCAACAGGAATTTAATTAAGGATATATTAAGGTCGATTTTGCATTGGACATTGAAGGGGTAGAACGTTTTTATGTGAGTTTTTTTTTAAGAACAGAGACAGACGGAAGAACAAGAACGGAGAACAGAAGGGAAGAGAATGGAACGCTTTTATCCGAAAAAAAGGGAAATGGAGAAATGTGTTACGCGAATAAAAATGGTGATGGAGAACTGGAAGAGGAAGTTGTGGATTTATTTCTTGTTTGTTTTTCATTTTCTTGTTTTTCGTGACATAGAGAAATTTGGATGTATATTTTTGCATTACTTTTTTATGCTTATTTTCCAGTTTCGAGATTTTTTTTTTTTTATCGACGAGTTTGGATTAATATTTTTTCTGTGTTTTATTATTATAGATTTTTTGTTTAGTAATTGAAGAATATGGTCTTTTTCTATGTATTTTTGTTTAGACATTTTGAATTTTCTTTATTATCTTTGATAAACTTACGCGTATTTTGAAACATTAAATTTGTAAAGAGAGAGAAAAAGATTTATTTTGATGCAGTTATATAAGAGATAATAAGAA
>NW_020871240.1:327510-330010 GCF_003789085.1 Penaeus vannamei
ATAGATAGATAGTAGGTAGGTAGATAGGTATGACGGTATATATATATATATATATATATATATATATATATATATATATATTATATATATATGTATATATATGTATATATTATATATATATATATATATATATATATATATATTATATTATATATATATATATATATATATAAAAACAGGCAAACAGACAGAAAGTCAAAAACATGGACAGACAGACCGATGTTGCCTTTGTCCGCTATCCAACGAAACAGAATGCGAAGGTCATACGTTAGCGGTGGTGATAATGTTGACTTGGGTGATAATGATGGTGATGATAGTGATGACGATTATGGTGATATTGATGATGATGGTGATGATGGTCATGGCACTGATGATTATATTGATGGTGATGATAGATATGACATTGATGGTGGTGATAGTGATGACATTGACGGTGAGGATGGTGATGACATTGATAAAGGTTGTGATGACATTATGTTATTGTAGATATGACATTGATGGTGATGATAGTGATGTCCTGATATTGATAATGATAGTGACGATGGCGGCCACACAGGAGGAAGGTTCGGGCATCGCGGTCCGGGAATCAAATATGCCGGGGGGAGGGAGGGGGGAGGGGGGGAGGGTGATAGGACCCCCTGTCACTCCCCCCAGAGTGGATTGCAAAGGCGGCGGGTGGATGGGTGGATGGAGAGGAGGATTAGGTGGAAAAAAAGCCGCGAGTTGAGAAGCTCTAGACGTTGCAACGAAGGGAAAAAGTGAACCTTGAGGGACGGGCAAACAATAGCGGCCGGGGTAGGTGACAGCTACCCCCCTCCCCCCTCCCCCTCCCCTCGCCACACAATACACATATTCATATACACACGCATCCGAATGTACACGTAGGCACATACACACGCACGCACGAACGCACACACACACGCACGCACGCACGCACGCACGCACGCACGCACTCACTCACTCACTCACTCACACTCACTCACTCACTCACACTCACACACACACACACACACACAACACACACACACACACACACACACACCACACACACACACACACACACACACACACACACACACACACACACACACACACACCACGTGTAGTAGAAATATAGATACCTGCGTACACACACTCACGCGTCTACAGATGCAGGGTCTTTATAAGTGCATGCAAAGACGAGTCCTCAAAGTGGAAATACCTGTATCTATAAGTACAAAAGTATAACGTATAAAAATTGCCGAAATCTCACGTCACTTTCTGCTTTTTGTTGTGCTATTTTTTTTTCGTTTTGTATTATTTTTTTAATTATTTTATTCGATTTGTTATTATTTATTTTACTTGTTTATTGGTGGTTTCACCTATTTAAGGGTTTCTTGGTTGATTACTGGTTTGGAAGCTTTTTTTTGTAAATTGTGATGATATCGGTGATGATAAGAGGTACGATATGATAACGGTGGTAGTGCTGATAAGGATTTTTTTGTGATCATTATAGTCACAGATTTTTATTGTGTTTGTATAAGGGATATTGTTGGGTGATATCCTTTTGGTCAATATTGAATCTTTGTATTTTTTCTTTCGTTTTTGGTCCATGTTTTTTTTATTTATTCTCTTTATCTCTCCCTCTTTCTCTCTTTTCTCTCTCTCTCTCTATCTACTCTGTCTTTCTCTCTCTCTCCTCTCTCTTTCTCTCTCTCTCTCTCTATCTATCTGTGTATTCTATCTCTTTCTCTCCCTCTTCTTCCTTCTCCATGTGTGTCTCGTCTAACGCGTTCTCAATCACGCACTCACTGACTACTTTATTAGCTGTATATCTTCCCTCCCTTTCGCTGCCTTTCTAATTTTCCCTTCTTCCGCTCTTCTGCTTTCCTTTCAATCTTCTTCCTGTTCTCTCCTTCATTCACCTGGTCTGTCTCCTCTTGTTTGCTCCCGTCTCATCCGGAACTGTTTCAACCGGCCATTGTTGGGACATTTTCTAAGTCATTTAACCGGCCTTCTGTCCTGCCCATTGGTCTCTCCTCTCTGTCTCTCCCCTTCCTTTTCTCCCTTCTCCCCTCCTCCCTTCTCCGCCCTCTTCCTCCTCCTTCTTCCCCCTTCGTCTTCCTTCCACCTCCTCCTTTCCCCGCCCCTTCTTCTTCCTCCTCCGTCTTCTTTCTCTCCTCTCCTCCTCCTCCCTCCTCCCTCCTCCTCCTCCTCCTCCCTCTCCTCCCCCTCCTCCTCCTTCCCCCCCTGTTCCATTTACCTCTCTCTTCCTCCCCTCTCCCCCCTCCCCCTTTCTCCTCCCCCCTTCCTCTTATGCGGACGTGGAGTGCACGCACGTGCTCTTTCCCATATACGCACGCACACAAGCACACTCACTCACTCGGCTCGCTGACATGGGCACGCATTAGGGGCACGCACAAAAAAACGCACATGTGTACACGCAATGTAGGAGACCGTTCCGTTTCATGTGAAGTGTTTTGTCGACCGTATTTACAGGGTGTATCTACAAAGTTGTGTG
>NW_020871240.1:342187-344687 GCF_003789085.1 Penaeus vannamei
AAAAGAGTGGGTGAACAGTTTTTAGCGAATTATACTTTTGACATTTCACACTACGGGATCAAATCGTGTGGGATTGCAACACCATTTCACTATAACATTGTTCCAAAATCACACGAGTAGAGAACGCAACTTTCCGTTATTGTTGGTTAAAGTCTTATTATCTCTGAATGAAGAAAAATGCCATGAAACGACCAAACAAAAAGTAGTTAATGTAGCATATCGTGGGCCTGACACAGCATATCCCGGTGTTCCAAACGAGCGAAATGGAACATGAACACTGCATGAACAGACGTCGAAATGAACAACACCCTCACAGGCCAGCCGACCCGACGCGCCGCTAGCGAAGACCCCACTCGAAGAACAGTGACCCGACGACCCGCTGGGGGAAAAGACCACCACGAAGGCCAGCAACCGAAGCACCGGCTTGAGAGGAACAGACCGCGCGGGAGAGAAGCCAGAACAAGTGTTTCCGAAACAAGTGACAAAAGCACACTGGCTCCGGACCTTCCCCCTTGCTCCGCTTTATCTCTCAGGGCGTCATAAGTTTAGCACCTCTTATCGGGACCTCCGTTTCTCGGCTGATAAGATGTCTTGCCTCGCTCATTGGGGACGGCTTTACAATAGGGGAGGGGATATAAAGCCATCATGGACCGAGTCTTACGTTTTCTTAATCCTTCTGTGAGGTAAAGAGTTTACTGTGGCGACCCGGTGTGGAATTTAGGTGCGGTTTGTGCGTAAGTGTTGAAGGAAGCTGGAAGTGTGGCGAGTGTCGTCCTTTTTTTAGTGAACTTGTTTTGAACTTACATCGGGCATAGTACGTTTTTTATAAGAATATTGTTTAAACTATTACATATATGCATAGATAAATAAAGAAATGAATATATTTTACATAGATAAAAAAGAAATGAAATATATTTTACATAGATAAAATAAAAGAAATGAATATATTTACATAGATAAATAAAGAAATGAATATATTTACATAGATAAATAAAGAAATGAATATATTCATGTATACATAAACACACCCATACGCGTACCTAAATGTGCGTTTTGTGTGCAGAAATGTTTTTCATAAATTGGATTTCCTCCTCAAACCGATTTAAATTCCAGCGAATCGTTATAACCGGATTCTACTCTGAGCAACACAAAAGGGTTCTACAAAGGGTGAGCTGGTTACTGATAGACAAAACGGGATATAACAAAGTCACTTACAGTATTTGAATTCATTACACTAAAAAATTGGCTTTATTTCTCCACAATTCGGGTTTCTCGAAAGTATTGGATAGGCTATTCAAGCATCCTCTTAGCTCTTTGCCTAGAAGTCTAATCTTCAATATATTACTGTATTATTTTCACTGAAATGAACTCCCACAGTTTACATCTGTATCTGTCTGTCTTCCAGTTAGTCTAAATATTTGTATTTATTCATCTCTTTGTCCGTCTCTCTATTCATCTATATATCTATACTTATGTACTTATCTATCTTTTATATATGTATACATATATTCATATGCACATATATACGTATATATTGAACTCATATCAAATATGCAACAGCACCATTTAACACATCAGCTTTCCCAGACGATAAAAATAAAACCCCGAAAAAAATATATTTGCCAGGATTTGCTCATTCCAGCCTGCGTTTCAGTAGCACCCCTTTCGGAACGCCAGAGAACCATCGTCATTTGAATAAGTCGCTGAATCGTCTTAAAACTCGAAGAGACACTTCCCTCCCTCCCTCCTCCCCCAGTCCCTCCCTTCCTCTTCTCTCTTTCTATACAATCCCCATCCTTCCCTTCCCCCTCCACTTTCTCTTCTCCTCCTCCTTTCTCCACCCCCTCCCCTCCCTTCTCCCCCTCCTCTTCAACCCTTTCCCTCTCCTACCTCTCTTTCCTCACCCTCTCTCCTTCCCTCCTTCCCTCCTGCCCACTCCATTCCCTCCTCTTAATACCTACTTGTTGGTAATGTTCGTCTGTGATATTGATAGGATCACATCTTGTTGTGGAGTCCTTCTCTCCTATCTTTATCCCCTTAAAAATATATATTTTTCCCCTCTCTCTCTCTCTTTTCTTATACCCCCCTTGTTAAAATATATGCATATTTTCTCTCCCCTCTCTTTTATTTATATCTTATATCTGTCTATCTATCTATCTATCTAATAAATTTCCCCTCTCTTTCCATCCCCCCCTCCCTCTCTCTCTCTCTCTCTCTCTCTCTTTCTTCTTAAACTTTCAGGGATATTTTCCGCCAGGTAAAATCTACCTGAATGTGTTTTGATTACGGGCGCCATAAAGCGAACGATCCCGAAGCTTTAACGACAGTCATTGGGATATTATTACGGCAGACACTCGGCCCCGCACCTCTCTTTGCTCGTCAAATAACCTGGTACGAATTTGATAGATCAGCTTATTATGAAAACAAAATGAAAACGGGCACCATAAACACGGCATTTGAAATTGTCAATTTTCTGCACACATTCCCCTCAACTTTTTTT
>NW_020871240.1:369687-377187 GCF_003789085.1 Penaeus vannamei
CCAAGCGGAGGGAGAAGGAGAGAGAGAGAGAGAGAGAAGAAGAGAGAGAGAGAAGAGAGAGAGAGAGAAGAGATAGAGATAGATAGAGATAGAGATAGATAGAGATAGAGATAGAGATAGAGATAGAGATAGAGAGAGAGAGGGAGAGAGAAAGAGAGAGAAAGAGAAAGAGAGAGAGAGAGAGAGAGAGAGAGAGAGAGAGAGAGAGAGAGAAGAAGAGAGAGAGAGAGAGAGAGAGGAGAGAGAGAGAGAGAGAGAGTGAAGCAGAAGAGAGGTATATAGAGTGAGTAAAAGAAAAATAGACAGATAGACAGACAAGTAGATAAATAAATAGATGGATATAGAGAGAGAGGAGAGAGAGAAATAGCCAGTGAGACAGATAATAAGAAGAGTGTGAGAAAGAAGATAGAAAAAAATCAAAGAAGAATAGAAACAGAGACAGAGACCCAACAGGGAAACCACACTAAGATACGCGTTATAGAATATTTCACACAGAACGGAGTGGTATAGCCACACGCAAAACTATGATAGATAGATAGATAGATAGATATATCCACAGACTCAGACCAGAGAGCTACGAGAGGAAAGGACCCACTGGCAGCACCCTATATATGTATATATCAGAGACACGGAAATCGCTACACAAATATAGCCTCAAACAAGTTGTACGTGAGAAGTGTACAGACCAAGACAGCTTCAACTGCCTAGGAGATATAACACCGAAAGAGAGGTACATTTATGCAGCCACACAGAGTAGAGATACAGAGTATATATATTTACACACCGTAAGGCTAAAAGTGAGACATTTTGAAACATCTTAGACGCAGAAGAGGAGAACCTGAAGCGAAATGAGGTTATGAAGCAAACACAGCTTTGAAGGATGTCAGCGACACCGAACTACAGAGAGGTTAGGTGATGGTCAGTGCTTGTTCGCAAAAAAAAAAAAGAAAAGAAAGAAAAAAAGTTTGATTTGAGTTTTGTGTTAAGTCGTTTCGGTGAAATTCTCGACATGTTTAAAACTTGTGAGAGAACGATCTCAATTTTGTCTTATTTCTGAATTGGCGAAGAGCGAGTGATACATATTGTATGCGTTTGTATATGGTGTTTTATATTCCTTTGTTCGTGTCTTTTATTATTTTTTTCTTTTAATCTTATTCCTTTTTTCTATCCTTTTAATTCTGCTGTCTTCGTCGCTCATCCCCTGTTTCTCTTTACTTTCTCTCTTTCTACTCCCTTCTTCCCTTTCTCTCTATCACTCTTTCCATTCCCTTAATGCTTCCCATTCTCTCTTTCTTTTTACATTCCCTCTTTTTTCTGGTCCTCTTCCATCTCTCTCTATCGGCCTTTTTTTTCTCTTCCTTCTTCCTTTTTTCTTTTCCCCTCCCCCCGCCCTCTTCTCTCTCTCTCTCTCTCTCTCTTCTCTCTCTTCTCTCTCATCTCTCTCTCTCTCTCTCTCTCTCTCTCTCGCTCTCCTCTCTCTCTCTCTCCTTCCCCTCTTCTCTTCGCTTACTTCTCCAATTCCCCCTTCCATTCTTTTCCCTTACCCCTTCCCTTTCATGCATTCCCCTATCCTTTTTGTAAATTCTTTCTTCCTCCCTCTCTCTACATTCCTCCGTCATCCTCTATTTCCCTCCTTTCTTTACCTTTCTCTCTTCTCCCATTTACCCTTTCGAAGCATCTCTCTTTACAATTTCTTTTTCCTTTTTATGCATCCGTTTCTTCTATCTCTTTTCTTTCACTTATCTGTCTCATACTCTCTTTCCTTCTCTCTTTCTTTCTTTTTATCAATGTCTACCTTAAATCTCTTTTATATCTCTTTCCTCTCCCTGTTCTCTTTTCATCATTCCATCTGTCTCTTTTATTCGTTGTTCTCTTCAGCTCCCACTCTCTCCTTCCATCTCTCTATCTCCTCTTTCTCTCCTACCCTCCATCCTTCCGTCTTCCCTATTCTCTTTTTATCTTAACCTCGTATCTTTCCACCTTCTCCCTCTTCCCTCCACCCTTTCCTCTTCTTTCTCTCCTTCTCACTTTCCCAAAATAATTTCCATTTTCTTTCCACCCTCTCTTTCCCTCTCCCTCCTTTCTTCTCGATCCCTCTCTCTCTCCCTCTATCCACCTCTATCCATCCTTCTTGCTCTCCCTCCCCCTCCTTTCCTTCATTCTTCTTGCTCTCCTTCTCCCTCCTTCCCTCCATCCTTCTCTATCTTTCTCTTCCTCCCTCCCTCCATGCTTCACTCTCTCCCTCCTTTTCTTTTCCTCCATCCTTCTCGCTCTCCCTCTCCCTCCCTTTCGCTCTCCCTCTCCCTCTCGCTTTCTCTCTCCCTCCCTCTCGCTCTCCCTCTCCCTCCCTCTCGAATCCTCTCTCTCCCTCTTCTCTCTCCACCCTTCATCGCTCGTCCCTCTCCTTCTCTCTACGGCTCTCCCTCTCCCTCCCTCTTCCTCCCCCCTCTCGCCTCCCTCTCGCTCTCCTCTCTTCCTCTCCTTCCCTCTTCCCTTTCACTCTTTTCCCACATTCTCCTCTCCTGCACCTGCCGCGAGTACGCTTTGCGCCGCCCATTCATCCCTGTGGCGTAGTCTGAATGAACGGCACTGCAGTTGCAATAGTTTCATTCGGATCTTTTTTTTATTCTGCCAAGATAATGGAATAAATCTCCTCAGCTCAGCCACGTCGCTGTTGCAGACTGTTATTTGATTCGGGAGTTAGATTTTACTTTTATTATGATTTCGTTACTGTGGACTTTGCATTGGCATTTGCATGTACGTACATATGTATGTTTTTTTTTCATTGGAAGATTATCGTGTCCGNATTTTATTTTTTTTTTTTACTGAATTCATTGACGGAAGCGAAAAAAGACAAATGTATATTTGGTATTGAGGACGATTATGTGAAGAAAGATGAACGACGAATTTCTTATTGTTCTGCGAAGATCGTCACATTTTCTTGAGAATCTTCCCAACATTTATCTTCTTTTTTTTCTATCTATTTCTCGGAGGTTTTGATGTGTATAGAGATGCAGATATATTTGGCTAAAAATGTTCGTCTTGCCAATTTACTGCTGGATGTTCGGTGAGAAAATTTGCTTTAGTAGGGAAGTAAGATTTATTCATTTTTTTTAGGTATGTTTGTGTGGAGAATTGAGTGTTATGAATTTTCCTTATACGAAGAAGTGCGGAGTGAAATATCATAATGGGTCGATGTGTTAAATGAAATTTTTTGATCGAAAAAAAAGTTGGTTCTTGAAAGGAAGAAAAGAACATTAAAATTCTGCCAGCTGTTCGCGTTTAAAATGTGGTTAATTTATAGGAGAACAATAGATACAAATGGATTTACTATTCCACTCCTTCTAACCTTCTCCTCCTGTTTCTTCATCTTCCTATTCCGCCACCGTGTCTTATGTTTAGGAGAAGATGATGGAGTGCAGAAAATTAGATTACAGGATGTTATTCTCTACCTCCTCTCCTCCTACTTTTCCTCTGAACTACCCGCTTGGTGACAGTTCTTTCTGATTTAGGGAGAAAGATGGAGTGAGAGAATAGAAGTAGCAGTAACTTATTATTCTCCGTACTCCTCCTACTGTTTCTTCTTCTTCCTATTGTTCCCACCCGTTCGTTACTGTTAGGGCAGAAAGGCGAATGGAAGTGAGATAATAGACAATTTATTATTTTACTCTTTCTCCTTAACTATCTTCTCTTCCTAATTTCCCGTTCCTTAGTTTATGGCGAGAGAAGCGAATGGAGTACGAGAAAATAGATACACAGTATTTAACTTATTCTCCTCATCTGCTACTTCTTCTTGCTTCCTATCTGCCTCCCCCCACAACTCATTCTTATGCTTAGGAGAAAGGGATGATGGAAATTGGAGAAAATAGAAACTTATTAGTTACTCGCGTCCTCCCACTAAATCATCCAATTTCCTTTCCGCAGCGCGGTCCTTAACCTATAGGAAGATAAGGGATGGGGAAGGAGAATACGCTACAAAGATTTAATTAAAGATTTATTTAATTCTCTTAGTAGAAAGCCTGTCCTCGAGTGCGGCGGTGCAGGAGAAGGTGACAATTGAGTGGAACCCAGGAACGTCGGGCGAGCACGTGACTATTTTATACTCGTAATTTCAGAATCCGTGCAGTATTCTGTCGGCTAATGTACACTTATAATAAAATAACTATGAACTTACTAATTAGCCCGAACAAACTGAAAGAGACAAAAGTCTGTTAACTTTTAGCATGAAGGAGAAAGGGAAGGAGTGAGAACGGCATTGCGCGGAAACGAAAACCAGAACCATAATGTGATTTTGGTCCACTCCGTAACCGTAAAAAAAGTCTCTCTCGGGATTGTTCGCTCGAGCCGTTTCTGCGACGTGCTTCTCCGCGTCGCGCGGGCCCTAAAAAGACCCATGCATGGGCGGACCAGAGCATTACGTAAGCCGGCGGGGTCCCTTTATAGCGCGGGGCCAGGCGGAGCCCAGTGTCATGCGGACTGCGCTGCGTCTGACGATGCTCTGGTTCGTTCGGAACGTGTGCGTTTCAGTTCTGTGATTACGTTTCGTTCTGTTGTAAGGGTAGATAGACTGGTAGAAGGAGATTGATTGTTTGATTGATTGGATATGATATGGATATCGGGTATAGATATTTAGAGTAACATAATGTATCATAGATAAAGATGCAATGGAAGTATAGATAGATAGGCTAGATATAAATGGTAGGGACGAAATTATTATATATATATATATATATGATACTTATATATATATAATGATATATAATATTAATATATATATATGTATATATATATATTATATATAATATATATATATATTATATATATATAGTATATATTATATAATATAGATAGAGAGAGAGAGAGAGAGAGAGAGAAGAGAGAGAGAGAAGAGAGGGAGGGGGGGGGGGAGAGGGAGAGGGAGAAAGAGAAAGAGAGAAACGGGAGAGATGGTATAGGCATTTGTGCGCGAGCGTGTGTGTAAATAAAAGCCGGAATGAAAGATAGAAGTGAAAGTAGCAAGAACAGTACGACTTGCAAATCATTTGTTTTATCACGGAGACGCCTTTGCACAGCTATCCCACCCCCTCCCCGTCTTTACCCCCTCCCCCCTGCTCCCCTCGCATCCCTCCCCTTCTCTTTCCCACAGTCCCCTCCCCCCGTTCTCAGTCGATCCCCCTCCTGCACGTTCCCGAATCCTTCCTTCCCTTCCGTACCTCCCTCCCTCCCACGTCTCCCCCATTCCCCAAGCTCTCTAAACCCCCTCCACCCCTCCCCCACCTCCAAAGCCCCATCCCCCATTCCCCCTCCCCCTCCCATTTCTCCCTCTCCCCACCGGTTCTTGGTGTTGTACCTCTTTTGCACCTGACTTCTGCATGACGTCAGGGATGACCTGTTTGCCGTGACCTGAGCATTTGGGGAAGGATGGGGGAGGGGAGAGGACAATGGGAAGAGGGTTTTGTTGGGGGCAGATGAGGAGGAGGGAGGATAGGGATTAGGAAGGGGGAGGAGGGGGGTGAAGGAAGGAAGTGAGTATAGATGGAGGTAGGGTTAGGGGGGGGGGGGTGATGCAAGGAAGGGAAGGATTGAGGGAGATGAAAAAAGAAGGGATAAAAGAAAGAGGAGGAGGGAGATAGGGATAGGAGAATGAGGAGGAGGAAAGGGGTTATGCTAGGGAGATTAGGAATAGAGGGAGGAAGATAGGAGATGGGCGATAAGAGAATGAAGGAAGAGACGAAGTGGAGGAACGGGTTGGGGATAGGGAGTAGGGGTAGTAGAATGAGGAGGAGGGGGAGAAGGGGTAGTGCCTGGGAGATGGGGAATAGGAGAATGGGAGGAGTTGGGGAGGGGGGGAAGGGGTGTGCCTGGGAGATAGGGAATAGGAGAATGGGGAGGAATGGTGAGGAGGGGGGGTATGCCTGGGAGAATAGGGAGTAGGAGACAGGAACACGCGGTGGAGGAGGACGGGTGGGGAATGAGGAAGAAAGAAAGGGGGAGGGGGTGGGGGCAGCGAGCGCGCAACACAACCGGCGGTCTGTATTTCGTCGAGGTTTCGGATCTTCGGGTTTTGTCCGTCGAGATGTTTTCATTGTTGAGTTTGTTTTCCTTTCCTTCTTTTTCCGATTTTATTTCTTGGTTTCTCTCCCCTTATGTGATTCCGTCCTTTGTTCGCTCGTTTTCCTTTGAATGCGCCTTCTTTCTTTTCCTTCTTGTTCTTGTTCTTGTTCTTGTTCTTGTTCTTATGTATCGTAATATTTTGTTTATTTTTTTCTTTTCCGTCTCTCTCTACATCTCTTCTCTCTCTTCTCTCTCTCTCTCTCTCTCTCTCTCTCTCTCTCTCATCTACTCTATCTCTCCCTCCTCTCTTCTCTCTCTCTCTCTCTCTCTCTCTCTCTCCTCCCCACACCACGCACCCAACCACCCTCTCTTCTCTTAAGATTACACTTCATTCGTGGTCTGCGAGTTCACAGAATATTAGAATGTAGTAAATTCCACGACATGCATCACAGAGAAAAAAAAGGAAAAGAAAAGAAGAGAGAAAAAAAGCATTAATGGAGAATGAGGACGTGACTATAGAGAAGCCAGACTTGTGAACGTACTCTTAACCCCCCTCCCAGAACTGTGTGCTCTACCTATCAAGACCCGTCCCCTCTCCCCACCCACCTCCTCCTTTACTTCCACCCTTCAAGACCTCCTCTCCCACTCTCCCTCTCCATCCGATTTTTCCCTCCCCCCAATCTCCCCTCGCCTCTTCCTTTTTCTCCTCCCTCTCCCTATCCTCCATCTCTCACCCTTCCCTCCCCTCTATCCCTCGCTCCTCTTCCCTCCCTCTTCCCCTCACACTCCCTCACTCTCATCCCTGGGACCTCATGCCATATCTCATATTGGACTGTCATGCAACAAGTACTTACAAACTGTCACTGTTTCTGCAACAAAGATTATTTTTCATTGTCGCGCTGTCGTGATATTTCTCTCGTTCTTGTTATTTTTTTTCTTCTTTCTTTTTTATCTCTTGAAATGTCTCTGTTGTTGGGACTAACTCTCTTATTAATTCATTGCAAGTTTCGTGAGGACATGCAACATATGCTGTATGTATGAGTTTCGAAATCCATCATCCCACATATCGAAATGTTTATATTTATGATGAAGTAAATGATTTTATGATGCAGTGTATAATGTAATGCATTGTCTAACGCTGCATTGGAGTTCCATTATGCAATATTGTTACCAGTAAATACAATAGAGTCATAATACACTTGTTTTACTATACAGTACGTGTCTTACAGTGCAGTGTATGGCTTGGCAATGTGTTTGATTTCGTGATACAGTGAATGGTATAACTGCTTTATGCAATGTGATATGTAATTAATTTCTGCAGCATCTAACCCCCATGATGCAACATACCGATTCGTGATTCAATACTGACTTGCAGTTTGTTTTCAATTTGTTATTTATTTACAATTGGCTTTTTTTTCTCTCTCCTTCTTTTTCCTCTCTTTTTTA
>NW_020871240.1:382187-389687 GCF_003789085.1 Penaeus vannamei
CCTCCCCCTCCTTGACCCCTCCCCCCCGCTATGACGTCATGCAGCCCCACACAAGACAATCCTTCACCTGGGCGTCCGGGTGTTGGGGATTCCTCTAACTTATTGGTGTTGACAGACCTGTTAAGAGCGGCCGCCACCTCACCGCGGGCGGGCCACACCCTTTTGTGCCGCGGGCGTGGTGTTGGTGTAGCGGGGGCGATGTGGTGTAGCGGTGCTAAGGGGGGAGGGGGTAAGGAAGGGGGTTTCTTTTGGTTTTGGTGTAGTGGTGTAGTTTAAAAGGATGGTGTAGCAATGGTGTGGTGTAGACGGGTGGTGTGGTGAGCGGTGTAGGTGGTGTGACTGTAGTGTAGCGGGGCGGTGTAGAAAGGGGTATAGCGGGGTAGAAAGGTGTAGTGGTGTAGCGGGCTGGTGTAGAAGGGATGGTGTAGCGGGGCTGCGGGTGTAGTAGCTGTGTGGTGTAGCGGGGATGTTTGGTGTACGGGCTGCGTGTGCTGCGTGGGTAGTTAGGCTGTGTGGTGTAGCAGGGCTGCGTGGTGTAGCGGGGCTGCGTGGTTGTAGCGGGCTGGTGTAGCGGGGTCCTGTTGTGGTCCAGTGTGGTAGCGGGTGTGAGAAATTTTGTTATAGGTGTTACAGTTATTTCGCTGAAACTGACTCATGGAGCTAAAGGTCACTGTGTTTTTTTTTGTGTGTGTATATTTGTTCGTGATAGGATTATGTTTGTTTGTTTCTTTGGGTGTGTTTGTGTTTGTATATGCACTGTTTATTATTATTATTATCATTGTTATTCTTATTATTATTATTTTGATTTCAGAATAACTTGTTTGTCTGTTTGTTTAAATATGTTTGATTATTTATGCAATTATTTTTGTTAGTTTATGATTTACGCTTCATTTGTTTGTCTCTTCGTTGAAATGTGTTTGTTTGTCCATACATTTAGTGTTTTTTGTGTTTGTTTTCCTGTGTGAAAGTCGGGAGGTGCGGTAGCCTAATCATGCAAATCATGGAGTTAAAAGGAAAGAGCCAAGGCGTGTTAATGGGGGGGTGGGGGAGGGGGGGTAATGGGGGGAGGGGAGGGAGAGGGGTAATGGGGGGAGGGGAAGGGAGGGGTAATGGGGGGGGGAGGGAGAGGGTAATGGGGGAGGGAAGGAGGGAGAGGGGTAATGGGGGTAGGGAGGGAGAGGGGTAATGGGAGGGGGAGGGGAGGGAGAGGGGTAATGGGGGAGGGGAGGGGAGAGGGGAAGGGGGGAGGGGAAGGAGGGGTAATGGGGGTGAGGGGAGGGAGAGGGTAATGGGGGAGGGAGGGAGAGGGGAGGGAGGGGGGGTAATGGGGGAGGGGAGGGAGAGGTAATGGGGGAGGGAGGGAGAGGTAATGATGGGAGGGGAGGGAGAGGGGTAATGGGGGGGAGGGGGGAGGGGGGGGAGGGGGGGTGGGGAGAGGAGAGAGGGAAGCGACCTCGTAATAGAAACAAAAACAAACAAAAAAGAAATCCTCGCGCAAGATTTAAAATAGAAATTAGAAAACAAAAGAATCGCGTTATTTTGTTTTGTTGTCATTATTCTGTTTATTATTAATTGTTGCTGATGTTATTATGAATGATACTGTTACTACTGCTTGACTTACGAGAACAAGTATTACTATCACTTTTACTACTACAGTTTTATTACTAATACTAATACTATTACTATTACTATTCCTCTTTCTCTTACTATTACTTATACTAATACTATTACCAACTAATAATACTGTTACTATTAGTATTATTATTAAGTTTACTATTACTATTGTCATCATCATTACTATGGTGTTTGTAATTATTATTATTATCATGATTATGGTCATTATCATTATCATTATTGTTATTATCAATGTTATTATTATTGTTATCATCATTATCATCATGTTTCTTCACAAACTTTACGAGACAGAGAGAGAGAGAGAGAGAGAGAGAGAGAGAGAGAGAGAGAGAGAGAGAGAGAGAGAGAGAGAGAGAGAGAGAGAGAGAGAAGAAAGAAGATTTAAAGAAAAAAAGAAAAGAAAGAAACCAGGAATGATAAAGAAAAAAAAAATAGAAACAGAGAAAATGAGAGAGAGAAAAAAAAAAAAAATAGCGAGAGACAGGGAGAGAAAGAGCAGGAAATGCACAAAGGGTAGAGAGCGGGACGGCAAGGATAAGAGAAGTGTGTTCATTTTAGGATATGAACACTTAACGACGCCGGCCCCTTTGGAGGAACAGTTTTGTTCTCTGTTTCAACACCGGTCTACTTCACTTTCCTGTGCGTGCGTGCGTGCGTTCGTGAGGGGAAGGGGGAGGGAAGGGGGGACAGGGAGGAGAGGGTGGGGGAGGGAGGGGGGAGGGGAGGGGGAGGGAGGAAAAGAGGAGGGAGGGAGGGGGAAGGGAGGAAAAGAGGGGGGAAGGGGGAGGGAGGGAGAGAGGATAGACGAGGAAAGGAGGGAGGAGAGAGGGGAGGGAGGAAGGGAGGGGGGGAGAGGGGAAGGAGGAGATGAGGGAGGGGGGAGAGAGGAAGGGGGAGGGAGGGAGGGAGGGGGAGGAAGGAGAGAGGGATAAAGAGAGAGAGAGAAAAGATGGAGTTGTAGCTTTTTTAGTCTGTGTGTTGTGAATTTAATTATTTGTTAGAAAAAAATGAAGAAATAGTTATTTGTCTGTTTGTGGGCGTGCGTGTGAAAAAATACTTGTGTGATCATTTATTTATTTATCTATTTCATTGATTCATTCATTCATTTATGTTTTGTCATATATTTTTCCCTTATTTGATTTTATGAATCTTGTTCTTTGGATATAAATTTGAGAAATTACTCGGTCAAAAACGTTTTATTCTTTAATTTTATACAATACTCTACTTCTCACAATTGCCACTTATATGCACAATTCCTCCTATTTGTTTTAACTAATTCACATTTCTTTCTTTCGCAGGTAAATGTGTGTTACGCGAAAAAAATCCATCACGAATGAGCTGAAAATCTGGTAGCCAAGTGAAGGCAGGAAAAAACACGGAGGGAAAATATTTGGAGACGTAAGTACTTACTCGGAGAATCGGGTAATATCAATGACCTTTTTTGAACAGTGAGGAACACTATACCCCGCCCTCCCTCCTCATCGCGGCCCTTCCTACCTCTCTCCCCTTCCCTGCTCTTCCTAACCTCTTCTTCCTCTTCCTGCTCTTCCTATTCTTCCTATATCTCCGTCCTCTTCCTTCCTCCTCTTCCCTTCCTATCTCTCCATCCTTTCTTCCTTCTCCTTCCTGCTCTTCCTATCTCTCCATCCTTCTTCTCCTTCCTTCTCATCTTCCTACCTCCCATTCTTTTTCCCTGCTCTTCCTATCTCTCCATCCTTCCTCTTCCCTCTTCCTGCCTCTCCATCCCTTCCTCTTCTTCCGTCTTCCCCGCCCTTCCTACCTCTCACCCCTTCGCTCCTCTTCCCTGCTCTTCCTACCTCTCCGTCCCTCCTCTTCCTTCCTCCTAAACCATGCCCTTCCTACCTCTCTCCCCATCTCACCCCTTCCTTCCTTCCTCCACATCCTTTCCCTTCCTCCCTTCCTATCCTTACTGCACACTCACATCTCATTCACACTCACTCACACACATTCACTTTCACACACACACTCTCACTCACACTCACACACACATTCACTTTCACACTCACACTCACTCTCACACTCACATTTACTATCACGCAAGTACCCTCGCACGTACGCACGCACGCACGCACCTCCACCCGTCCACCCCACACGCGTACACACACGTACACGTCATCAGCAAACACATGGGTGCCAGCTGTTATGTAAACTTCCGGTAGGCATTGTATTTATCTTATTCCTTCTCATTTTGTGTTCCTTTGCTTTATTTCGCATCCCCTTCTCCCCCTCCCCTCACCCCCTCTCTTAGCATAGCAGTGGGGGAGGATGAGGTAGGGGAAGGGAAGGGGAAGGGGAAGGGGAGATGGAGAGGGTAAAGGGAAGGAGAAGGAGGGGGAGCAGGAAGAGGTAGGAAGAGCTGGGGAGGAGGGGTGAAGAGAGGAGGGGAGAGAGGTGAAGAGGAGGGGTGAGAGGGGTGGAGGAGAAGAGGAGGGGTGAAGAGGAGAGGGGAAAGAGGCGGGTAGGGGGTTTTTAGGGAGAGGGGAAAAGGGGGGATAACTCGCCTAGACTTAGCTTTGGCGTTTTCCTGAAAGAGTTAAAGGGAAGTGTTCCCCTTTGTTAGCGAGGTTAAAGGGACTGATTCTTCCCCTTAGGGTGAATAGAGTGCTATTAGGGGTTAAGGGGTGGAGTGGCTTGCGTGGGTAATTTAAGGGTGAAGGGTGAAGAGTGTGGGCTGTTTAAGGGTGAAGGGTGAAGAGCGTGGGCTGTTTAAGGTGAAGGGCGTGGGCTGTTTAAGGGTGAAGGGCGTGGGCTGTTTTAAGGGTGAAGGGCGTGGGCTGTTTAAGGGTGAAGGGCGTGGGCTGTTTAAGGGTGAAGGGCGTGGGCTGTTTAAGGGTGAAGGGCGTGGGCTGTTTAAGGGTGAAGAGTGTGGGCTGTTTTAGGGTGAAAGGGTGAAAGACGTGGGCTGTTTAAGGGTGAAGAGTGTGGGCTGTTTTAGGGTGAAGGGCGTGGGCTATTTAAGGGTGAAATGTAGAGTTTGGTGAAGGGTGGAGGATGTTGGTTGTCTCAGGGCGAAGGATGGAGAATGTAGATTGTTCTAGGGTGAAGTATGGACTGCACGAGTGGCAGGGGTGGAATGGCCTGCGTGGGTGATTTAAGGGTGAAGGGTGAAGAGTGTGGGTTGTTGGTTGTCTCAGGGCGAAGGATGGAGAATGCAGATTGTTCTAGGGTGAAGTAAGGGCTGCACGAGTGGCCATAGGGTGAAGCGAGAAGGACGTGGCTAGTTCTAGAGCGGAGACCGTGCAGCGCCAGTGATTTAAGGGTGAAGGAGGAAGGGTAGTCAGAGAGGGATCCTGAGGGTAGGAGGCTGAGGGCTTGTACATCTATCTCCAAGGATAGGGAAGAGAGAAAACAGGATCTCCCACAGCGTAGGATAGAAGGTCGAGTTCATCCTTCTGCCCAGAGAGTGGGAGGTTTTAGGATTCCCTCCTCATCCTGCCCCCTTCCCCCCCCCTCTTCTCTTCTCTCCTCGTCTCTCCTCTCCTCTGCTCTCATTCTCCCCTCTCCTCTCCTTTCTTCCTCCTATCCTCTTATCTCATTCTCTTATCCTCTCCCTTCCTCTTCTTCCTTCCCCCCCTCTTCTCCTCTCATTCTCTTCCCCTTTCTCCTTATTCCCTTCTCCCCTTTTATCCTTCTCTCCTCCTTCCCTTTCAGGCTCTCCTCTTCCTCTCCTCTTATTCTCTCTTTTTCTCCTGCTCTCTTCTCGGTCTCTCTTTCTCTCCTCTTCTCTCCTCCCACAAGATGGAGAGATTGAGTGTGCGTGCGTGCGTGTGCGTTTGTGTGTGTGCGTGCATGAGGAGGTCTCTCCAAAGACGATGTAGAGATTAGAAGGAAAAAAAAATGGGAGTAGGAAGAGGAGTAGGAGGAGTAAGGAGGCAAGAGAGCGAGGAGGAAGCCCTGAGGAGGAGGAGGAGGCTACGGGTAGGCTCAAGGGATGGGGAGAGGGGGGTTGGGGGGGCTTAGGGTGGGAGGTGGGGGCATGGGGGGGAGAGAGAGGACGTCGTGAGGCCATGACTCATCTGTGACAATTATTGAAGAACTGACAAGAGGTCATGCAAGCAGTGGTGTGTAACATCCCCCTGGCGTGCATTACCCTGCCTCACTCTTACAACACTGCCTCTTCCACTCGCCTCCCTCACACCCTCACGCCCTCACGCCCTCACACCCTCACACGTGACGGCTGGCCTGTAACACAGCTGCTAAAATGTTGCACTGGCCGCTTCCTTCTCCGAGTTTTTTAGGATCATTGTTGTTATCGTTGTGATTAGGATGGCTGATAGGGTGATGATGATTATTATTTTGAGTGCGGTTGTGGTGATAATGGAGTCGGTGCCGGAGGTGGGTGATGATGGCAATGATAGTAATGGTTATATTGATTCTATTCTTACTCTCGTTCTTATTGGTGTCATTATCATTATCATCGTCGTTTTAATCAGTATCGTTATCCTTATATCAATCATCATCATCAATTACCATAACACCGCCGCAATTATCATCGTCGTTTTAATCACTATCATTATCCTTATATCAATCATTATCATCAATTACCATAATACCGCCGCAATATATTTTCATTTCCCACCAAGAAGCAGAAATAGCGAGTAATAACGCCCGCATTTCCTCACTTGTTCCGCTCCACCGAAGAGAAGTGTTACCCGCCGTCACGCCCCATAACGCTGGCCGGTAACAGACCTCCCATAACACTTAGGCGCCGCGGGTGTCGCATCCGTAACACAATCCCGTGACGTTACACTCGAGCCGTCACAGCGTCACACACTGCAGTCACACTCTGCACTTCGGAGGGTTGGCGTGGAGGGAGAGCAGAGCTATTTATCATGTTATATCATATGTTTTAGCATATTTTCGTGTCTCATACTTTTTCATTTTTTTATTATATTTTTAATGATAATGTATCATATGTTATATGTTGTTTTATCACGAAATATCGTACTTTATATTATGATATGTTTGATTGAATTTTATTGTTATACTGTATCGTATAAGGCAATTTATACGTTATTTAATATTATATTAAAATACAATTTCGAATATTCTTGCGAACGTGGTATACTCACCTTGCAGTATCTGTGTTTATCAAACATATCAACTTTTATATTAGAATGATTTACAAACTTCATAATTGTGGCATATGTACTTCACCGTTCAAACGTATTCGCTACACGTATCGCAAACAAAAGCCGTATAAAGAACACTTTGCACTCGGCCATTAAAATGAGTTGTTAATAAACCAGTTTACTGTAATCGAAACAACAATCTAATCATATCTTGATTTCCGCAAAACCAGTTTTATTGCACAAGCTGTTTTATTGTTTCAGACTGGCGGCATTAATTATTTATGACATCGGTAGACAAACACAAAAACACATGTTCGTGCAATTGCATGCAGACATGCACAAAGAGGCGCATGTAAGGTCGCTGTCGTCCATACATACATGCGCGTACAGATATGTAAAAAGACGCATGCATATAAAAGCCTACGCGCGCACGCACACACGCACACACACACACACACACACACAACACACACACACACACACACACACACACACACACACACACACACACACACACACACACACACACACACACACACACACAACACACACACACACACACACACACACACGACAAATACACAGACGCACGCACGCACACACAAATACACACACAGACACGTACACACAGACGCACATACGCACGCACACACAAATACACACACAGACACGTACACAAAGACGCACACACGCACGCACGCACACATGCCCTGGATCACGTGCTCCCGGTGATCACGTGGTGTTGTGGGTACATCCGGGCCTCTGTGACGTC
>NW_020871240.1:392187-399687 GCF_003789085.1 Penaeus vannamei
AGAGAGGGAGAGGACGAGAGCGAGACGAGAGCAAGAGCGAGAAACGGCCTCCCCCTGATCACGGCACCGAACGGGGGAGACGAGAGAGCAGTGGTAGAAAGTGGATAAATTATAACGAAGCGTCTTTAACAAAGGGGAGTCGCGTCGGTGCGTGCCGAAAGCGGTCTCACGTTCGAGGCAATTTTTCAATGGATTTGCGAGAAATTTCGACGCAGCCAATTGTGCATTTAAGTGATGCCGCTGATTTAAAATGGGTAATGGGAGGAATTAGGATGAAATACAAGCCGGCGCAGAGTAATAACCTAGAGAAAGTGTAACACCGAGATATGATGTTAACCTATTGATGTAGCTCGCAACGATAAACGGGTTTACAGGTGTTCGGAAAAAAAAAAAAAAAAAAAGAAAAAGAAAGAAAAAAAAGCAAACTATTCGACTCATAGTGATAAGATCTTTCGAAGTTCATAATAAATGTGGAGGGGGGGAGGGGAGGGGAGGGGGGTGGGTTGGATTAGATTGGAAAGAGGGATAAAAAGTAGAAAATGCGTCTCCCTATCTGGCCGTTGTACATCTGGCTACTACTGTACAGTTTGCAGTATTACCAGATGTAAAACAACGCTCTTGTAAGCAGGTCAAGTAAACACGCTCGAACTTTGCAAACGACAAAGCTTTTTGCAAGGCTATATCATCAGCTGTGGAGGAGGAAGGTGGTGGGGGGATGGAGGAGGAGGAGGTGGTGGAGGTGGGGGGGGTGATGGAGGGAGGTGGTGGATGGGAGATGGAGGTGGTGGATGGAGGAGGGGGAGTGGTGGGGATGAAGGGGGTGATGGAGGAGGAGAAGAGAAGAAGAGGAGAAGGGGGGGGAGGGAGGAGAGGAGAGAAGAAGAAAAAGAAGAAGAATGTGGAGAGAGTAGTGGAGAGTGAGGAGTAGGAGATGATGGAGATGGAGGATAGATATGATGAAGAACAACTTCAACCAAAAACAAGAGAGAGAGAAAAAAAAATTACCTACACGTCAAAACAAGAGAAAAGCCCCCCCCCCAAAAAAAAAAAGGTCGTCGATATTTGTAATTCGCAGAGGTGGTGGTGAGTGCAAAATACCGCCGGGGCTGCTGGGTCGTGCTGCAGAGTCGTCCCCATCCATGCACGACACCTCCGCCTGTTGCTCGTGCTCACTGACCCGACAAGGGGAGTGTGTTTTTTTTTTTTTCTTTTTTTTTTTCTTTTTTCGTTCGTTTTTTTTTTTTTTATATATGCGTGCATGATTGGTGGAGAACGAATGTATTCTTATTATTCTTTTATATATGCTGACTGCATTTATCTTGCGGAACACTACTCGCCTTCGGTCCCGGGCGGAGGGGCGGCTGTGATGGCTCGGGAGATTTCTCTTACTTGACTGCTTTTTTAAGGGAATTTAGGCGGGGGTGGGGAAGAGAGGGGAGGGTTGGGGAGATGGGGAGAGGGTGGAGGGAGATGGGGAGAGAGGGGAAGGGGGAGAGATGGGGGAGAGAGTTGGGGGAAGGATGGGGAGAGAAGATGGGGGGAAGTTGGGGAGAGACGGGGGATTTAGGGAGTTGTGGAGGGTTGGGGGGGGGGGGGTGAGAGAAGAGGGGGGATTGGGAATTGTGGAATAAGGGGAGGAGGGAAGTTGGGGGGATTTAGGAGTAGGGGAGGGGAGTAGAGAAAAAGAGAGGGGAGGGGAAGGGGAGAGTGGGGATTTCGGCTCAAGGAAAGGGGGAGGGGAGTGTTATATTTTCCCTAAATTCTAAAGGAAGTATTTATGGCGTGGGGCATCCGATCCTCTCCTGACTTGTAGCTGTTTCAGAATCTTTTCTCCCCCCCACCCCACCCCAATCCTTCTCCCCCTTCCTTTCCTTTCTTCTCACTTTCGGTCTCCTACTTTTTTCTGTTCTTCTTATCTGTCTCCTCTTCTCACCTTATCTCGTTCTCTCCTCTCCTCTCTCTTCTCTCCTTCTCTCCTCTTCTCTCCTTTCCCGATCTCTCGTCTATTCTCTCCTCTCGTCTCTTTTCTTCTCTTCTCTTCTGTTTTTTCATCTCTGTTTCTTTTCTCCTCTACCCCTTATTCCTCCTCTTTCCATCCTCTACCCTCCTTCACCCCCCATTCCCACCCTCACTTCCTTTGGCCACCTCCCCTCCCTTTCGAATTTCCTACTTCCACCTTCCCTCCCATACTTCCTATGTCCTCTTCTCCCCTCCCCCACCTCTTCCCACACCGTTCTCTCCCTCCACCTCCCCTCCCGCCTCCCTCTTTTACCATTCCTTCCCTCCACCTCCCCTCCTCCCTACTCCCTCCTCTCCTCTTCTTCCTCCGTGTGTCCACCACCTCTCCCTCCCACCCTCCTTCCCTCCACCCCCGCTTCCTTTCCTCTCCCTTCGCTTCCACCCCCGCCTCTTTCTCCCTCTCCCTCCCCCACCTCCTATGTCCATCTCCCGTCCTCCTTCCCCTTCCTCACCCTCCCTCCCTCCCCCCCGCTTCCTTCCTCTCCTTTCCATCCCCACCTCTTATGTCCACCTCCCCCATCCTACTTCCTCCTCCTCTCCCTCTCCCACCTCCTGTGTCCATCTCCCCGTCCTCCTTCCTCCCTTCCTCCTCCCCCGCCTCCGCTCCCTCCCCCGCCTCCCTTCGTCCCTTCTCCTCCCTCCCCCGCCTCCCCTCCCTCCCTCCCCCCCGCCCCCCCGTCCCTCTCCTCCGCCCTGTGACTCGGAACAGCCCGAGAAGACACGTCCTCTCGTTTTCCCACAAAGACTTAATTGCCAATATTTGAACTATGACCTGTTATTTGTTTTCATGCGATGGTTTTCGAACGGATGGAATGGCCCTTCGTCTTCGAGGCTCCTGGACGAGTCACGCCGATTTGGGGCCCTGTCGAGTGGGGGTCCTGCCTTGGGTCCCGTGTCGGGGTGGTGGGGGTGGGGGTGGGGGGGTTGGCCGGCCGGGGTGTATGCAAAGAGGAGAATATTACTCCTTCGAGAAATCGGGTTATGACTCGCGCACCGCCCCTCTGGGAGGGGAGGCGATCGCTGGAGCGTGAAACCCCGCGGAACACCCACCCACCTGAGGAGCCTGCCCGGTTGGTGTGCCTCCCCCCCCCTACCCCTCCCTACTCCTCCCCTTCGACCCGTCTCTCCCTCTCCCTCTCCCCCTAACCCTCCTCGTCGACCCCTCGCCCCTCTCTTCCCCTCCCCTCCTCTATTGGTAACTCCCCCCTCTCCTTTTGGTCACTCTCCTCCTCCTCGGTCTCTCCTCTTCCTCCCTCCTCTCTCGTTTGTGTTCCCCATTCCATGTTCATCGACTCTTCCCCCCTCTATCGTCCCTCCCCCCCCCCCTCCTCCCTTCCTCCTCTCCTCATTCGTCCATGCTCTCGTCTCTCTTGATCTCGCTTATCTATCCTTCCCCTTCTGTCTTGTCTCTCTCATTCCGTCCCCCTCCTCCCCCTCCCCCTCTCCTCTCCCTCCCCTCTACTTCTCATTCCATCCCTTCCCGTCTCCCATCCTTTCCCCCCCTCCTCCCTCCCCTCCCTTCCCCTCCCCGCCCTTCCCGTCTCCCATCCTTTCCCCCCTCCCCCTCCTCTCCCCTCCCTATCCTTTCCCCTCCCCTCCCCCCTCCCCAAAGCTTCTCGGTGGTGTACCCGCTGCTCTTTCTCCGCCCTTTATTAGTAAGACATTAAGGGTGTTTTCCCGTGGACGGATCTCAAGGATGCGGCATCTCTTCTCTCGGCATCTCCCCTTCTTCTCCTCCTCCTCCTCCCCCCGCAGTCTCCTTCCCCCTTCACTACCCTCCCCGCCCCTCCCCTCCCCATCTGCTTTCGATGCCCGAGAACTATGTGACGGTTCGAACGTGTCACAGTGTAGCTGGCTCGATCCTTCCTTGCCTGCAACATGCAACAGCTTAGGGGGACGTGCATGGTTCTTCTCCATTCCATTCCTTTCTTTAGCCCGTACACCCTCTTTACCCTTTCTTCTATTTTCCTTCCCTTGTTTTCTCTTTCCCTCTCCCTGTCCCCCTTCCCCCTTCGTTTCGCTTATGTCTTTACTCCTTCCCCTTACCTTCTTTCACTCCCCATATCCTGTCCCTTTCCCTCTCCTTTCCCTTCCCTCTCCTTTCCCTCCCCTCCCTTCCCTCTCCTCCCCTTCCCTTTCCTCCTTCCCTCTCCCTCTCCCTCCCCTTTCCCCTACCCCTTTCCCTCTTCCTCCCCTGCCCTTTCCCCTCCCCTCCTCCCATACCCTTTCCCTCTCCCTCCCCCTTCCCTCCTCCCCCCCCCCCCCGTGACCTCCCGCGCATACGAAGCGACCGAGCGCAGCATCTCGGCCGAAAGAAAATTAATCCGCTTAGAAGTCCTCCGCGCTGGTTGTCGGCGGTGCTGTCGGACCTTGTTGTTGTTGTTGTTGCTCTGGTTGTGGTTGGTATTGTATTTGTTGTCTTGGTGATGCTGTTGTTGCGTTTGGTGTTGTTGTCGTATGCTCTTGTTGTTGTTTTAACTTCTCTTGTTCTTGTTGTTGTTGTTCTTCTTCTTCTTGTTGTTGTTCATCTTCTTTTTCTTCTTCTTCTTCTTCTTCATTATCTTTTTTCTTTTCTTCCTTCTTCCGATATACTTTTTGGTTCTTAATCGCTGGGAGCGCTTTGTCTTTATGTTATTGTTTGTTTCATCTGATTTTCTTATCTTCCTTCACTTTCTTCTTCTCTTTCTTTCTTTTTTCCCTTTTCTTTAGTGTTTTTAATTGAAAAGAGCAATAGAATGAATCTTAGGAAGCAAAGAAGAAAAAGGAAGAAGCGGAGGAAGGCAAAAAATAATGATTTGGGTGATAATTATGATAAGAATGATGGCGATCGTAATAATAAAAATGGTACTTGATTTTTTTTTGTATTTTGATTGATGCTGTTAGTGATAAGGAATCTTATTTATAACTATGGTAATTTTGATAGTAATAGGAATGTTAATTATGGTGTTTATGATAATGGTAATACTACTAATAATAACAATAATGATAATAATGACAATGGTAATGATAATAATGATAATCGTTATTATTTCTTTATTATTATTATCCACATTCTAGATATTGGTATTAGTATTAGTCTTATCATTATTAGTATTAGTCTTATCGATATATATTTTATCCACAAACCATAAGAAATGACCAGAATAATAACGGCAAAAAATAATAAAAATAAAAAAAATTGAGAATAAATCACGTATAAACTCCATAAAGCAAATTCTTATACAAAAAAATTGAGAATAAGTCATGTATAAACTCCATAAAGCAAATTCTTGATATTAAGAATCCCAATCACACCCACACGGCCGTAACGCTCGCCCAAACTATGACTTAACACAGATTCTCGCCGTGAGATAGGAGAGACGAAGAAAACACCGAAGATTTATGGCCATGTTGATATTTGCGAGAGAATGTACCCATAATTCCGTGTTGTGCAAACAAAAGAACGGGTCACCGGCGCGGTTAATGGACGTGTATACCTGTGTACTTAAATGAACGTGTTTATTATGACTTTGGTTCTTTATAAAAAAAAATCTTATTATTTTGGGGGAGAAAAGGTATATTTTTTGGGGGGTGGGGGGGGTGGGAGAGGTGGTTGGGTGTATGCTTATTAAGGGTTGGTGGATTTGGAAATAATGATGTGGTTGGGGTGTTATTGGTTATTGAAATTATTGTTATTGTTAATATTATTTTTTTTATTGTTATTATTATTGTTGTTATTATGATGATGATGATGATGTATACCTGTGTACTTAAATGAACGTGTTTATTATGACTTTGGTTCTTTATAAAAAAAAATCTTATTATTTTGGGGGGAGAAGGGTTTTTTTTTGGGGGGTTGGGGGGGGTGGGAGAGGTGGTGGAGTGTATGCTTATTAAGGGTTGGTGGATTTGGAAATAATGATGTGTGTTTGGGGTGTTATTGGTTATTGAAATTATTGTTATTGTTATTATTATTGTTGTTGTTATTATGATTATTATTATTGTTATTATTATCATTGTTATTGTTGTTGTTGTTATGATTATGATTGTTATTATTATTATTATTATTATTGTTATTATGATTAATATGATGATGATGATGATGATGATGATGATGATGATGATGATGATTATTATTACTATTACTATTACCTCTACCAAGAAGGTATTTTTTTCGTAGCGTTGGTTAGTTTGTTTGTTCAGTGGTTAGCAGGGAAATAAACTTTTTACCAGAGGTGTGTCTTTGCCTAACTTAGATGCCATTAAATGTTGGTGGTGATCCGGTCCATGATCCGGATCTAGGAATTTTTGAAATGATAACAGCATTTAGCCCTAATGCCTCGGCAACAGGGGTAATCATCATCATCATCACCAACATCATCATCATCATCATCATCATCATCATCATCACCACCATCATCATATCATCATCATCATCATCATCATCTTCATCATCATCATAATCATCATCATCATCAACATTAATATTATGTAATGTATTATTGTTATTTTTGCTTTTGTTTCATGTTTTTGTGTTTTCTTTTAATGAGGAAGGGAGGGAAATCCGAAAGAAAAAGAGAGAATAAAGCGGATAAAAACGCAGGTGACGACGGAAACCAAAATAGAGAAGAAAAGAAGAAGAAAAGGAAAAGGAAAAGGAAAAGATAGAAAGAAGAAAAAGAATAAGAACAAAAAAGAGGAGAAAAGAAGAAGAAAAGGAAGAAAGAAAAAAAACAAGAAAGAAAAAAAGAAAAAAAAAGAGAAAGGAAAAAAGAAAGGAAAAAAACGATAAAGAAGTAGAAGTACTAAGAAGATAAAGAGAGGATAGAGGAGCCCAGAGTCACCTCCGAATCACAAACGGATTCGGACACCGCCGCTTGAAGGGTTCTTGCAGTATAATTGAAGCCTCGGGATCAGCTGATGAATTATCGCCAATAAACTGTGTCCGAAATGCGGGCGAAGCGATGGCGAAGGATGGGGGGAGAAGGAGAAAAAAGAGAACAAGATGCATAAGGAGGAGAGGAAGAAATAATGGGCGAGGAAGGAGAGGAAGAAGCAGTGGGCGAGGAAGGAGAGGAAGAAATAATGGGGGAGGAAGAAATGATGGGGGAGGAAGGAGAGGAGGGAATAACGGGCGTGGAAGGAGAGGAAGGAATAATGGGCAAGGAAGGAGAGGAAGAAATGATGGGGGAGGAAGAAGAGGAAGAAGCTAAAGAAAGACGAAGAAGAGGATGACGAATTAGGATAATGAAGAGAAACAAGTACAAGGAAAAGAAGGACAAGCAGATGACGGCCAAATAGAAGAAGAAGAAGGAGAAAGTTAAAAAAACAAATACAAGGGAGAAGTAAATATAAGCAGAAACAACCCAAAAAGAAGAAGAAGAAGAAGAAACAGACGAAAGAAGAAGAGGAAGAAGCAGACGACAGAAGAAGAAGCAGACAAAAGAAGAAGAAGCAGCAGACTACGAAGAAAATGAAATAAAAAAAAAGAGCAAGAAAAGA
>NW_020871240.1:417187-419687 GCF_003789085.1 Penaeus vannamei
GTACATTAGATAGGCAGGTAGGTAGGTAGGTAGACAGGTAGACAGATAAATAGGTATAGATATGCATTTTTGTTCATGTATGTATACATATACATGTGTATTGTACATATCTCTGTCTATTAATCTATCTCTCGCTACGTATCTCTCTCTCTCTTTTTCCTTTTACTCCTCCCTCTCTTTCCCCCCTTACCTCCCCCCCTCTCTCTCTCTCTTTCCCTCTCTCTCCCTCTTTTCATATCTTTCCCCGACTCCCACTCACATTCCCTCTCTCCATCTCTCTCTATCCCTCTTTCTCCTCCTTTCCCCGTCTCCCACTCCCACTCCCTTTCTCCCTCTCTCTCTTTCCCCTCTCCCTTTCTCTCTCTTTCTCTTCCCCTCTTCCTTTCTCCTTTTCTCCCCCTCTCTCTCTCTCCCTCTCCCTCTCTTTCTTTCCCTCTTCCTTTCTCTCTCTCTCTCTCTCTCTCTCTCTCTCTCTCTTTCCCTCTCTCTCTCTTTCCCTCTCACTCTCTCTTTCCTTCTCCCTTTCTCCCTCTCTCTCTTTCCCTTTCCCTTTCTCCCTCTCTCTCTCTTTCTCTTCTCCTCTTTCCCTCTTTCCCTTTCGTATAAGAACATTCCTCCTGGCGACACACACGTCCCGTCCTTCACCTTCGACTAACGATCTGCCAATCAGAATTAGTCCTCTTCAGCAGGTCGGCGGGAAATGAGATTTGATTGGTGGAGAGAGGAGCTACGGCGGGAGGTAATTGAAATAAAAAAAAAAATGGGACGAGGTTTGAAAAAGATTGAAAAGGGTGAAGGTTAAGATAAGAAAAAATGGGGGAATAAAAAAAAAAAAAGATGAAATGATATATTCTGAAAAATGGGCTAGAATGTAGAGAAAGCAGAATGGGAGAGGAAAGACTCATTTTCGAAAATTATATAGTAATAGAGCGGAAGAGAAGGGTATAGAATTATGATGATGGAGAAAGATGGAAGAAGGAAATTAGGGGATGAGGACGGGGGGGGGGGGGCAGGGAAATGAAATAGAGAGTCTATGTATAATATAATCGGGTATCTATTTAATCTTCGGCTTATCTATCATTATCTGTTTCTTTGTGTCTCACACATATATAAATACATATGTGTGTGCATAAACATATGGATAAATAATCCCTCATATTCAGTAATGTGTGATATTGAGTGTGTATGTGTGTGCACAAACAGACCCAATAATATCTTGGCCTGTTTAGATAATTCTAAACACTGTTAATTTCCTTTTTACCTTCCTACTCTAACCCACAGTTTTTGTGCATATATACAAGTATATCCCCCTTAAGCATACTTTTACAGTAAGAGAAGAGCAAATGCTCATGTTTTTTATGCTCAAAGTCTCAGACAGAAAGATAAAAGGCCACTGCATGTCTCTTAACTATATACCATGATACTTTCATCTTTTATATATGTGTTTTTTACGATGCTATTCTTCCATGAATGATAGAATACAAGACATGACCGCTACATAAAAAGTCCCCAAGTCTTTATACAACTCATGTTAATTCGAAAATGAGCTCAAACATCCTGTAAATGGTGGCAGCGGTGAGATACTAAAGACAATCTATGGACTCCGATGATAAGACAAGAGAGTGGAATATCTGTCATATATGATGTGAACTCATAAGTATAAAAGATTAAGAGCTAAAAATAAAAATGGCGGTGTAAATGTTTGGCAGGAGGTGAAAGGACATGAAATCAGGGTATGATTGTATAGCGTATGCACGTTTTTGGATGTTCGCTTCTTTCGTTTCATATCATATGGATTACTTTACACTATTGGGGTAAGAGGGTAGAGAACTGGATACAACAAGGAACATTTCTGATAGTATGATAACACACGACACATCAAAATTAACACAGATATACTTTCTGTTGCCACGGTATTACAGTCCGTTCTTTTGAGTGTGAAGAATATGTATGTGTGTAATAATCATAGTGATGCATCATCATTTCTATTAACATTAATACCATAACTCCCATTATCAGCACTATTCTTTCACTCTAGCATAATAATAATAATAATAATAATAATAATAATAATAATAATAAATAACAAATACAACAACTATGAATCATCAAGATTTATTTACTAACTCCCTTAGGGTTTCCAGAATCCGCCATCTTGGACACCTAGGCAATGTTAAAATTTGCAAGAATCATCATACTTTCCAGGAAATTCAGGCCTTGCTCTGCTGACACCAAGAGATCCTTTTCTTTACTTTCCTTTCATTTTCAGTCCCTTTCCCACTCTCTTCTGTCAAAATATGAAAATTAAATCAGGATTGCTTGAGTAATCATTTTCTTGAAGAAGCAAAATAGTGAATCGCATTGGCAGTCTTGAGCCGAGAAAGAGAAAGTTAGGAGGCGGAAGAAAGAAAAATAATAGAGAGAAGTGCTACCAGGAGAAAGGATTAAGAAGAGGCAGAATAATAAGAGAGGAAGGAGATAATGAAGGGAGAGACAGATA
>NW_020871240.1:424687-432187 GCF_003789085.1 Penaeus vannamei
ATAGTTAAATAGATAACTGAAAAGATTATAAAAAAAAGAATGACCTTTTTCCCCTACCCATTCCCAGTCCACCCTTAAAAATAACCCTGATACTTATTTTCCTTCTCTTTACCTGCCCCCCCCCCCATTCCTACACCTTTACCCCTCCTCTCTTTCAACCACTCTTCTCATCACCACCCTTCTCCTTTACCTCCTCCCCCTCCCTCTTACCCCCCCTCCCCTTTCTTGCACCCACACCCCTCCCCTTCACCACCTCTCACCTCCGTTCTTTTTCATCGCCACCCCCTCCCCTCTCCCTACCCCCACCCTCTCCTCTCCCTACCCGCAACTTCTCCTCTCCTACCACCACCCCTCTCCCTAACCCCAAAAGCCATCCCTTTCAACCACACCCTCTCCCTAATCCCTTGGCCCTACCCCTTCCCCCTCTCCCTTACCCCACTCCCGATCCCTTATCCCCCTCCCGTCTCTTTACCCCTACACCCCTCCCCCTTTCCTCTACTCCTCCCCTTTCACCATCACTTACCCGTCCCCCATCTCCCTTATCCCCTTAAACCCTCCCCTCCCCTCACTCCCTTACCCCCCACCCTCTCCCCTCCCCACCCCTCTCCCTTTCCTACTCCCCACTCTCTCCCCCTCCTCTCCGCCCCTCCCTTCTCCCTTAGCCCCTTCTCCCCTCCCCCTCCCCTTCTACCTTACCCCCCCACTCTCCCTACCTCCTTTCACCCCCACATACCCCTCTCACCTTAAAACTACCCCTCCCCCCTCCCCTTACCCCCCTCTCTCCTCCTCCCCCCACCCTCTCCCCCTCTCCCTTATCCCCCTCCTCTTACCCTCACCCTCTCCCATCTCCTTTCACCCCATATACCCCTCCCCTTTCCCTTACCCTTAGACCTACCCCTCTCTCCCTCCCCTTACCCCACACCCTCTCCCTCCTCTTCCTTCCCCCTCTCTTTAACCCTCTAACCTACCCCTCCCCTTACCCTCCCTCTCCCACCCATCCCCCACCACCCCCACCCCCACTCCCCACCCTCCGCGTAACAGGGCACGAAGGCGCCTGAGAGCGGGCCCGAGAGCGGGCGTCGACGGCGATAATGCACGTGTTTGCCGGCCGTCTGCGTGCGCTATCGTGCCCCTCCGTCGGCGCCCGCTTCGTGTTGTCAGCCTCAGCGGGTCTTATCGCGCTGACGCACTTGCTACTCGTGGCTGGGGCGCCGGTGGGATTGTTTCGGGTCGGTGGAGTGGGAGGGGGAAGGGAGGGGGTGGATTGGGGGGTGGGGGATGGGAGGGGGATGGGAGGAGGGGTTTTGGTAACGGGGCGGCGATTAGGGAGAATGGATGGGGAGTGGGGGGGATGTTGGGGGGAGGGGGGAGGGGGGTTATGTGTGTTGGGGTGGGGGAGGGGAGGGGGGGAGTGGGGGGTTATGTGTGTTGGGGAGAAAGGAGGGAGGAGGGGGTGTTTGGGGCGGGGGAAGGCGAGGGGCGTGGGAAGGATTGAGAGGATCTGGGTTTGGGTTTGGAATGGGTTGGAGGTTGGGGTTTGTGAAGGGTTGGGTTAGGTTAGGTTAGCTTGGGTTGAGTTAGGTCAGGTTAGGTTTGGTTAAGGTGGGTTGGGTTGGATTGAGTTTGATTGAGTTGGGTTTCCCCTCATCCTTATGCCTCGTTCCTAACTCTCCCCTCGTTATCCATGACTTACCCTCATTCACCCTTTACCCTAAGTTTGCACTGTCTCTCTTTCTCCCCCCTTTGCTCCTACTCTTTCATTTCTCCATACCCTTTCAGTCCCTTCACTCCCTCTCCTCTCACTCAGCCACTCCATCGCCCAGAATCCTTCCCTAACCCTCTAACCTAACCCTCCCCCCCAATCCCATCCCACACCGCCCTGGACCCCTCCCTCACCACCCAACCCTTCCCCTTAAGCCTTTCCCTAACTCTCTTTAACCCTTTTGACCTGTGCTTGGGTGTTGTCTCACCAATCACCACCCCCAACCCCCTCCTCCTCCCCACCCACCCCAAACCCTTCTCTAACCCTTCCACCTCCCCCAACTCTCTCCCCATCACCCCTCAGCTTTCTCCCCTCCCCTCCTACCAATACCCCCTATACTCTCCCCCCACTACTTACCGCACCTGCGTATTTCGCGTGAAGCCATCGCCTAACCTCAACCCCCTCTCAACCCCACCCAACACCGCCCCCCAACCCCTCTTCCACTCCCCCAAACCTCCCCACCACCAAATCGTACCTGTGTATTTCGCGTGAACTATCGCCCAACCGTCAACCCCTCTCCCACCCCTACCCAACACCCCACCCAACCCCCTAAAACTAACGCGAGAATCCATAGCCCAACCCTCAATCCCTCTCCCACCCCACTCAACACCCACCAAACCCCACCCAACCAACCCTCTCCCTTCCCACCCTCTCCCCCTCCCCCCCCCCCACCACACCACCACCAACCAAACCGTACCTGCGTATTTCGCGTGAATCCATCGCCCAACCTTCAAACCCTCTCCCACCCCCTACCCCCAATCCCTCCCCAACACCCTCCCAACACCTAACCCAACCCCCTCTCCCCCAATCCATACCCCCCCCCACCACCCAACCCCTCCCTTCCCCCACTCTCCCCCCCTCCCCACCCCTCAACCCCACCACCAAACCGTACCTGCGTATTTCGCGTGAATCCATCGCCCAACCTTCAAACCCTCTCCCACCCCCTACCCCCCAATCCTCCCACACCCTCCCCCACACCTAACCAACCCCCCCCCCCCAATCCATCCCAAACCCCTCCCCCCTCCCCAACCCCTCCCCTCCCCCACTCTCCCCCTTCCCCAACCCCAACCACCACCAAACCGTACCTGCGTATTTCGCGTGAATCCATAGCCCAGGAACCGCTCGTCGTGAGTGGGCGTGTCATCCCTGGCCACGTAGAAGGGTTCGTAGAAGAACTCGAAGTTGGTGACCTGGTGGCTGATGGTGACCCCGCCCTCCTTCGGGTGCAGCTGCTCGCGGGGCAGAACCTGCGGAGGAGAGGAAGAGAGAGGGAGTTGATAAAGGTCTGAGAAGGGAGAGAGGGGGGGGGGAGGATGAAGGGCTGTGGAGAGGAGGAGGAGGAGAAGAGAGAGGGGGTTGATAAAGGTCTGAGAAGGGAGAGAGGGGGGGGAGGATGAAGGTCTGTGGAGGAGGAGGAAAAGAGAGAGGAAATTGATAAAGGTCTGAGAAGGGAGAGAGGGGGGGGAGGATGAAGGGGCTGGGAGGAGGAGGAGAAGAGAGAGGAAGTTGATAAAGGTCTGAGAAGGGAGAGAGGGGGGGAGGATGAAGGTCTGTGGAGGAGGAGAAGAGAGGGGGATTGATAAAGGTCTGAGAAGGGAGAGAGGGAGGGGGGGATGAAGGTCTGTGGAGGAGAAGAGAGGGGGATTGATAAAGGTCTGAGAAGGGAGAAAGGGGCAAGAATGAAGGTCTGAGAAGGAAAAAATGAGAAAGGGAATTGATAAAAGACTGAGAAAGGTAAGGGGCAAGGGTAAAGGTCTGAAAAGGGGAAGAGAGGAAAATAGATGTGATAAAGGGAGGACTGGAAGGAGGGAAGGACGTGATAAAGCACAAATAGACACACAAACAAAAAAAGAGGAAAGACTGAAGAATGGGCCCACAGCAAAAAAGGAAAAGAAAAGAGAAAGTAGGAATCGGAGAATAAAAAGTAATACCACGAATAGAAGAAAGAGATAAACGGAGACAAAAAGAAAAAGAAATACCGAGAATAGAAGAAAGAGATAAACGGAGAGAAATACCGAGAATGAGAAAAGGATAAACGGAGAAAAAAGAAAAAAAAAGTAATACCGAGAATAAAAAGGAAGTGATAAACGGAGAAAAAGAAAAAAAAAGTAATACGAGAATAAAAGAAAAAGAAACTGAAGAAAAAGAAAAAGAAAACAAACGAGAATAAAAGAAAAGGATAAACAGAAAAAGAAAAAGAAAACAAATACCGAGAATAAAAGAAAAGGAAAACCAAAGAAAAAGAAAACACAATACCGAAAATAAAAGAAAAGGACAAACTGAGACAAAAAGAAAAAGAAAACACAATACCGATAAACAAAAAGAAAAACGCAGTACCGAGAATAAAAGAAAGTGATAAACAGAGAAGAAGAAAAAAGAAAAAAGAAAAAGAAAATGATAAACTGAGACAAAAAGAAAAACGCAATACCGAGAATAAAAGAAAGTGATAAACGGAGAAGAAAAAAAAAAAAAAAAAAAAAGAAAAAGAAACCATAAACCACACAAGCACACAGCGAGGAACACTTTCGCCCACAACCACAAGGATCCCAGAAAGGACAAGCTCAAAAAAATCTGGGGGAATCGATCACCTTTTGCAACAACCATTGTCACAGAAATGCACTTCTCTTGTGTCGGGGGAGGGAGAGGGAGAGGGAGGGGGAGAGGAGGGGAGGAGAAGGGGGAGTGGAAGGGGAAGAGGGAGGGAGGAGAAGGAGAGGGGAGGAAGGGAGGGGAGGGGGGGGAAAAGGGAGGGGAGAAGGGGGAGGGGAAGGGAGAGGAACGGGGGAGGGGAGGGGACGAGAAAAGGGAAGTAGGGAGGGGAGGGGGAGGGGGAAGAGAAAGGGAGGTAGGAGGGGGGGAGGGGAGGGGAGAGAAAAGGGAAGTAGGAGGGAAGGGGGAAGGGGAGGGGAAGAGGAGGGGAAGAGAAGGAAGGGAGGGGAAGAAGAAGAGGAGGAGAAGGGGTAGAAAGGGGAGGAAGAGGAAGAGAAAGGGGAGGGGAAGAGGGTATAAGACACATGGGGGGGGATGGGGATAACGAGAAATAGGGCAGGGGTAGGGGAGGGGGAAGGGTACAAGTCTCACGGGAGGGAGGAGACGGAGGGAAGGGGGGGGGAAGTGAGGAAGGGGGTACAAGATACGGAACGGGAGGGAAGAAAAGGAGGGAGAAGGAAGTAACAAGAAATAGGAGGAGGAGAAAAATACAAGACACAGGGTGGACATAGGAAGAAATTAGAAAAGGAGGAAGAATTGACAAAAATATACATAACGTATAGTCATAACGTAGAGGGCAGTAAAGCAGAGAGAATAAAAGAAAAATATTGAGAAAGAATGGCAGGACTGAGCGTACTGAGGACGAAGAAAGAATTGGAAAGAAAATGGAGAAATATAGACAGTAGAACTAAAAGGATTTGAGGTATTTGAAACGGAGAAATTATGAGAAGGACAAAGAAAAAGTAAAAAAAAAGACAAAGAGAAGAACAAAAGAATGCGAGGAAGAGGTAGGAATTTTGGAAGAAAGAGAGGAGGAAGAGAATGGCTTAAACCAATGGAGACGCAGAATAAATGTAGGAAGAAGGACAAAAGAAAAATGTAGAGACAATGGAAAGAACTGGACAAAGAGGAAAGGGAAGAATCTGATAAATTGAGATGTAAAATGTCTTTGGAAGAGATGTAAAACTGAGAGAAAGAAAGAAAGAAATGGAAGAAAAAAGGATAACATTACGGTATATATAAAAAAAAAAACTTTATGAAAGTAATCTAAGAATTTTGGATGAAAGGCAGAAAGAAAAAATCGAATAACAGAAACACGAAAATCGTAGAAAAAGGAGGACGTAAGAAGATTTGGATAAATTACAGAAAGTAGAAAATAACAAAGAAACATTAAACAAAAACAGCTCTTATGACATTCCAAAAAGGGGACAATTTTGGAAGAAAAAAAAACAAAGAAAGAATTAACTGAAACTCCGAAAGACGGAAGAAGGAACTTTACGAAAGGATGTAAAAACTTTGAAGAAGAAAGAGAAGAAGAAACGAAAGGAACTGGCCCAAGGTGGACGCAAAGGAGATTTGGAAGAGGTGGAGATCTTGAGAAAAGTTGAGAATAGAAAGATCGGAAACACTCGCGATGTCGAAAGGAGGAAGGAAAGTTTGAGAGAAGAGGGAGAGAGAGAGAGAGAGAGAGAGAGAGAGAGAGAGAGAGAGAGAGAGAGAGAGAGAGAGAGAGAGAGAGAGAGAGAGAGAGAGAGAGAGAGAGAGAGAGAGAGAGAGAGAGGAGGAGGGAGGGAGGGGGGGAGAAAGAGGGAGACAGAGAGAGGGGTGAGGGAAGGAGAGAGAGAGAGAGAGAAAGAGAGACAGAGACAGGGAGAGGGAGAGAGAGAGAGATAGAGGGAGGGAGAGAGAGAGAATGAAAGAGAGAAAGAGAGACCGAGAGGAACAAAAAAAAAGTAGTATCAGGAGAATTATAAGAATCAGAATTCGGAAAAAAAGTAAAAACAAGAAACAGGAAGATTTTGAACGAAATGAGACAGATGAGAGATGCGGAGGACGAAAGTAAACCACAGAAGATAGATAGGAAGAGAAAAAGTAAAAGATCAGGATATTTGGGAGAAGGACTTGACAAGGGAAGTGAGAATCTCGAAGAAAATTAAGAATAGAAAGATTTTAAGCTCTGGCGATGGTGGAGAGAGTTAAGTCGAAAACATTAGAAGGAAAATAATTTTTTTGAAACACGAGCGATGTAGAAAGAAAGTAGAAACGGTTGGAAATATTAAGAACAGATTTTTAACACTGGCGACGTGGGAAGGAAATAGATACATTCATACATACACACACACAAACACACACACACACATGCACGCACGCATGCACATACACGCACATACAAGCACACGCACACACATAGACAGATATATAGAAAGATGGATAGGTAGACATATATAGAAAGATGGATAGATAGACGGATATATAGAAAGATGGATAGATAGACATATATATAGAAAGATGGATAGATAGACAGATATATAGAAAGATAGATAGATAGACAGATATATAGAAAAATAGATATATAGACAGAAAGATGGATAGATAGACAGGTATGAATTGGAAAGACTCGAAGGATCTGAGACAAGAAAGAATCACGGAGAAGGAAACAAAATTTTGGAAAATGTGGAACAAGACGGAGAGACAAAATCTTTAGCGCCGGGGAGAGATCTTGCCAAAGGAAAGAGAAAATTTTAAAGAGAAGAAAGACACATAAAAGAATGAGAGGAAAACATTGGACGGAACTGAGAAAATACGAACAAATTCAGTTTAAAGATTTCACACTTAAAGTTATGAAAGTTGGAAGGAAGAAAGAAAGAAAAAAAAAAAACGTATATTCGCCCAAAACAGCTTTCATAACTGTTACGAATTCCACAGAAGACCAGATAATGACACTAAATCCTTTACCAGTCCCGTGAACATGATATTAGTGATCAATAGATGTTCCGATTCCACATTCCATTGCGACAAATAGAAAAAAATATATATGAATGAGAATGAATATCTCCACAATACAAGAATAAAATTTTAAAAAAATAAAATATATGAAAGAGAATGAATATCCCCATAATACAAGAAGTATATTTGACCGGTTTCGATTATATCTTCGTCGGAAAAACACGCATTTTGACGGAGATACAGATCGGATTTGGTCAAATATATCTCTTGCTCTGTTAAGATATTCCTTCTCATTCATACCT
>NW_020871240.1:437187-438204 GCF_003789085.1 Penaeus vannamei
TCCCTCTCCCTTTCTCTACCTCTCTTCCCTCTCCCTCTCCTCTCACTCTTCCTTTCCCTCTCCCTTTCCTTCTACCTCTCCTTCCCTCTCCCTTTCCTTCTACCTCTCCTTCCCTCTCCCTCTCCTCTCACTCTTCCTTTCCCTCTCCCTTCACTCTCTCCTCTTCATCCCTCCCTTCTCTCACTCTTCCTTTCCCTCTCCCTTTCCCTCTCCTCTCCTTTCCTATCCTTCCCTCTCTCTCCCTCCTCTCATTTTCTACTTCCTCTCTCCTCCCTCTCCCTCTCCCTCGACCACAAGGATCCAAAAAGGAGACGGACGATCGCCTTCACTGCCATCGCGAGCGTCTTCGGACATTCCGACGCTGTGGTTATGGGTGTGGGTGGGGCAGGGTGTGTGTGTGGATGAGGGTGGATGAGGGTGGGTGTGTGGGTGGATGTGGATGGGGTGGGTATGGGTGTGGATGAGGGTGATGTGTGTGGGGTGTGTGGTGTGATGAGGGTGGATGTGGATTTGGGTGTGGGTGGGTGGGTGGATGAAGGTGGATGTGTGTGAGGGTGGGGGGTGTGTGTGTGGGTGGGTGTGGATGAGGGTGGGTGTGTGTGTGGGTGGATGTGGTGTGGGTGGGTGTGGATTTGGGTGTGGGTGGATGAGGATGAGGGTGGATGTGTGTGTGTTTGGGTGGATTGTGTGGTGGATGAGGGTGGATGTGTGGGTGGATTGGGTGTTTGGGTGTGTGGATGAGGGTGGATGTGTGGGTGGATGTGTGGTGTTTGTGGATGAGGTGTGGATGTGTGTGGGTGGATGTGGGTGTTTGTGATGAGGTGGATTGTGTGGGTGGTGTGGTGTTTGGATGAGGGTGGATGTGTGTGGGTGGATGTGGGTGTTTGTGGATGAGGGTGGATGTGTGTGGGTGGATGTGGGTGTTTGTGGAAGTGGGTGGATGTGTGTGGGTGGGATGTGGGTGTTTGTGGATGAGTGTGGATGTTGTGGGTGGATGTGGGTGTGTGATGAGGGTGG
>NW_020871240.1:443304-445804 GCF_003789085.1 Penaeus vannamei
AGAGAGAGAGAAAAGCGAGAAAAGAAAGATATAGAAACTAAAAAAATAAAAAGTACACACATGACAAATACAGATACATATACTTTTTCATAGCACATATATCACGCAAACCTTTTGATTACAGAGATGCTTTCGTGTCACATATATAAGCAGGACCTTTTGAAAAGAGAAAGAAAATAAAAAATAAAAATAAAAACGCAGCAACGAGTTCCAACATGCACTTTGGAAAAAAAACGGGGCTTGAATTTAGTAAACATTTTGGAAGCAATTCATCATAATTTTGAAAGGGATCTACGCTGCCGAGACTCGCCTCTCTCTTTCTCTCTCTTTCTCTATCTATCTATCTATCTATCTATCTCTTTATCTGTCTCTCTCTCTCTCTCTCTCTCTCTCTCTCTCTCTCTCTCTCTCTCTCTCTCTCTCTCTCTCTATCTCTATCTATCTATCTATCTATCTATCTCTATCTATCTCTATCTCTATCTATCTATCTATCCATCTCTCTCTCTCTCTCTCTCTCTCTCTCTCTCTCTCTCTCTCTCTCTCTCTCTCTCTCTCTCTCTCTCTCTCTCTCCTCTCTCTCTCTCTCTCTCTCTCTCTCTCTCTGTCACACTCTCTATCTATATATCTATCTACCTATCTATTTATCTCTTTCTCCTCTCCTCTCTCTCTCTCTCTCTCTCTCTCTCTCTCTCTCTCTCTCTCTCTCTCTCTCTCTCTCTCTCTCTCTCTCTCTCTCTCTCTCTCTCTCTCTTTCTCTTTCTCTTTCTCTTTCTCTTTCTCTTTCTCTTTCTCTTTCTCTTTCTCTTTCTTTCTCTTTCTCTTTCTTTTTCCCTTTCCCTTTCCCTTTCCCTTTCCCTTTCCCTTTCCCTTTCCCTTTCCCTTTCCCTTTCCCTTTCATCTCCTTCTCCTTCATCATTTCTCTCTCTCTGTTTATCTATCTGTATGTGTTTCTCCATCTAACTATTTGTCTATCTCTCTATCTCTACATCTTCATCCTTACCAGGTTACTATCTATCTATCTAATTATCAATTTTTCTATCTACCTAACACTCTATTTGTCTATTTATCTATCTATTTTTCTATATACCTAACAATCTATTTGTCTATTTATCTATCTACCAACTTCTTATCAACCTACTTACCTGCCTGCCTGCCTGTCTATCTATCTGTCAATCATTCTATCTACCTACCTACCTATTTACGTGACTGCCTCCCTGCCTGCCTTTCTACCTACCTACCTACCCACCTGCCTACTCATCTATCTATCTATCTATCTATCTATCTATGTATCTGTCTATCTATCTACCAATCTTCTTTCTTTTTTAGTAAACCTCGTCTTCTTAAGATTTGTCATGACCAGTGAGTTTTGAGGTGAAGCATACCAGCAGAAGAATGTGGAAGAGAGAAAGAGGGGAGGGGAGGGATGGGAAGGAGGAGGGAGGAGGAAGGAGGGGAGGGGATGGAGAAGGAGGAGAGAAAGAGGGGAAGGGAGGGGAGAAGGAAGGGAGGGAGGGGAGGGGAGGGGATAAGGAAGGGGAGGGGGGGAGGGGATAAGGAGAGAAGGAGGGGAGGAGAAGAAGGGAGAAGGAGGAGAGAGGAGTGGAGAAGGAAGGAGAGGGAGGAGAGGAGGAAGGGAGGGAGGGGAGGGAGGAGAGAAAGAGGGGAGGGGAGGGGATGGGAGAAGGAGGAGAGGGAGTGGAGAAGGAAGGGAGGGAAGGAGAGGAGGAAGGAGGGGAGGGGAGAAGGAGGAAGGGGAAGAGAGGAGGGGGTAAGGAGAGAGGGAAGGGGGAAGAGGAGGAAGGAGGAGGGGAAGGGAAATAGAAGAGGAAAAGGAATGGAAGTAAAGAGCAAATTCGTAAAAAAAAAATAAAAAAAATAAAAAAAATGAATTTCGGTAGATTAACTGCTGTGACGAATGAGAGTACGTGCAAATACCTATCCCTTTGATATACAGTAAATTAAAAAATATATATATATAGAATGAAAACGAAGTATTAACCTGTACCAGAGTCAAACTACCTTCATTACTACTATTACTATCATTATTTATTTTATCATTATCGTTATTATTATTGTTAATCTGATTATTCTTATTAGTGGTAGTAATAGCAGTAGTAGTAATATCATTATCATCATTATTGTTATTTTATCACAATTATCATCATCATTATTGTTATTTTATCACAATTATTATCATCAGTATTATTATCATCATCATCATCATTTCTTTTATTGTTATCATTAATTTCATTTCATTTTCATTATCATTACTATTGTTATCATTATCATTCCTATCATCATTATCTTATTGATAATAATCATTACCATTATCATTACAACTATTACTATAATCATTATGTATCATGATAATGATTATCGTCGTTATATATCCAGTAATGATTATTACCATCATTTCGGTTGTCATTTAATGGTCATCATTGTTATTATAACTCTGATCATTGTATATTCTATGTGCCTGACCCAGAAACAAAGAAGTAGC
>NW_020871240.1:460804-468304 GCF_003789085.1 Penaeus vannamei
TGTGTGTGTGTGCGTGTGTGTGTGTGTGCTGTGTGTGTCGTGGTTTGGTGTGTTGATTGGAATGTGTCGTGTGTGCTGTGTGTCATGTGTATCGGGTTAAATGTCTTGTGAAAATAGTTGTAATAGGTAAGTAGTACTGTGGGGGTAATGTGTATGTCGATACTAGATGTAACCTGGACGTATGCTGTCGTTTGAATTGTTGTTAGTGTCGTAGTGTGGTGTGTGGTGTGTGGTGGTCAGTTGTAGTTGTGTTGGTGTGTGCATATTATGCGGCCTAGGGGTATTAAAGACATTCCATCACAGCTCTGTCTTTCTTTAGCATTCAAGAGGAATTTACCACACAATTTCAAAGGAACCCATTTTCCATCCTAATCTCTAAAGAAATTCCGAATGACATGTAGAGTGACGAAATCTCTCGAATAATTGCATCGCGACGAAAAACGCAATTTCCGCGCATTCAAGTCCACATTTGACATATTACAACACTTCTCGGTCCCAAACATAAATCAGAAGTTACCTTACGTTTGCGTTGAGATTTACTTTCTCGTATAATTTAATTTACTCAGAGCAGAGAGACACTTCAGGCAGTTGCCGGGATGGAGTGATAATGTACCTTAGAAGATGTTTGTGATTAAGGTTATACGCTTCATCTGGCATGGTGGACATGATCTTATGAGTAATGTCAAGACAAGAGAAATGATTTATATGGAGTACAAGGACTAGTAAATTGGATGATTAGCGTCCCTTATCAGTTAGTCGCGATAGCAGTTATCGCTAGTCTTCTTTGGTTAACCTGGTCTAATTGTATGTAGGCTCTTCTCACAAAAGATCGTAGGTTGGCTACTTGGATAATGGTTTAGTGTCCCATATTTCAATCATCTCTCTGTTCTACAATATATTATTAAATTAAGCGATTTTATTTTTAAATCTCTTATTTTCTCTTTACTCTCAATGATATACTGCCTCGCATTATCTACAGGTGACTTATTAACACCAGTCACTTTCTAAGATTATAATTAATAATACTCTCGTACATAACGGCACTGATATTATCAAGGTTATTTTTCATCCCTCATGGGGATCAACCTTACCCATTCTTCTTCTCATCAATTAGTTCATTCTCGTCCAATTGTATTACTAAATATAACTTCGTTACTTTTGCTGAGGTTAATAATTTACTGATTGCCTTCTTACATTTATCAAAAACCTTATCAGAATTCTATCTCATTTTCATCTTAAATTGGTTTATCAGTTACATACCATTATTTTTCTTACGATTTTCGATATCATCCATATATCGATTCTCGTTCTCTTTAGTATTAGCAAGCAATATACTTAGAAACGTACTAATCTATCTTATTATTCGATATCTTTGTCTGTATTGTATTTCCGCATTTATCCTTCATTACTGTTTACTCATTCGTGTTTCTTTCTATAGTCATATTCAAAATATAACTAATCTTATTGTTGCCTTTTGTTATTTTGTGTTTTCTTTGATCATTATCATGCGGAATTCTATTGTTTATTATTTATCATTTATTATCAAATATTTGCACTATAATAAACATCTTTACATAAACTTAAGATAAACATGTATGGTTCATTAATAACTTCACTATTATCTTCAGCTATCATCTATTAGAACTATTCAGGTCATATAATTTAATTTTGTAGCTGATGTTAGGTCACTATTAGTAATGTTATTTTATATCAATGGCATCATATATTATACTAGATGTTATTTAAACTTAACCAGTCAGTTACACGCATCCACATATATTCATATTTATGCTATGTGTATAGTTATAATCTATCTATGCGCGAAATTACATAACGTTGTTAACTCTCCAACTGCTTAATTTGTATGTATCTTGCATTCATATTAACCCTTGTCTTATTCTTCATGTTCTGTACTTTTATTTCATATTCTTTACTCTCTTCTCAATCACTTCATACTTATCTCTCTATCTCACCCGCTCTCGTGCTCATCACTTCATCTATCTCATCGGTTATCATCTCTCATCTCTAGTTCTAATCGTCTCTCTCTCTACGCATATTCTCTCGATCGTTCTATACTATAGTGACACTTACTCAATCACTTAAGTTGTAACATACCGTCTCTCGTTCGTTAACTTATCATTCACTTCATACCCATTTAATCCAAGAGTTATAACTTCGTCTTCACCTCTTTAAATCCTACTCGGCCTTAGTCTATACCTCTTTCCGGATTCTCACCATTAGATTTCATAAATAACCTACTCAACATCGATTCTATGTCTCTATCATCCTCTATTAGCAATCTCGCGTATACACATACCCATTTGACCCTTCATACCCTCTCGGCCATCTACTAATCACTACTAATACCTACCTCATCCTATTACCATCTCTACTCATTCATATTCATATTCACCTGCTTTATACTTAAAATTCTTATTTCTATCATTTCTAAATTCATTGTCTATTCCTGTAATTATAACTATTACATATCATTATATGTATATAATATATTCTAATTCTATCTCTCTACTTTAATCTTCTTCTCAGATCTCTTCCGCATTAATTAACAATAACCCTTAACCTCTTAAATATATGAGGACCTAGTATCTTTATTCTTATTTCGGGCACTACTGATATATATATGATTAACTCTTCTTTTCTCATCTGAGACGTAACTATCTATACATATTTCCTCTCTATCTCATACATTCAACTATTCCCTGATACACTTCTACTGATTGGTCCCTGTATTCTCTACCGCTTACCAATTGCCCTCGCGGGTCACAATCCATCCTATACACTCCTTACTTTCCTTACCCTTCTCCACTCTCTCCCTTTTCTCTCCTCCGTTTATCTCTCCCCTCTTCCGTCTTCATCTTCCTCTCGCTCACTCCTCTTTCTTGCACAGACTAAGAATGTTTCCGCATCTAAAAACAAGTCTAGAGTAAATGAGGGTAGGTGACGCGTAGGACTTCGATATATGTAGTGACGTAAAGAATGGATAGCATAGGAAGAATAATATTATCTATAGTGGAGAATGACATTGGCAAATTTATTTTTAACCTCCTAAGGACAATGATGATTGGCGCAATTGAATAGTCTTGGCACGGAAGAGACTTAGAATCTGTATGCAGAAATAAGTTTGTGATTGTTTATTATTGGATTTGGTTAAGTGATAATGATAATTATGCGTTTAAGTTTAGTTTGACAAGTAAGAAAAAGTTACGTAACCGGACTACTATAATTTGACTGTACCTAGGCTGAAGGGGTACGGAGGAGTATTTATGGTATTGTGGATTTGCTTGGACTTTTCGGTGTATTAATCGCAAGCTGACGATACTAAACTTTATTGGTAAGTACCGGAATCATAAGATTATTATCAAGGAGAGCAAGGTCTTAGGGTTTTTTTTCGTGTGTTAGTGGTGAGGGTGGGGTTAGTAGAAGTGGGGTAAGGGAGATGAGGATACAAAGATGGCGAAAGCGGAATGAGAGGAAGAATGGGGAGATAGATGTGAGGATGGATTTGAGTGAGTGGGATTGTAGGTGGGGGTGGGGGAATGGTCACAATTAGTCTCTAGAGATGTAGGATAATCATTACGCGGCCTCCATAAGTAACCTATAGTCGGATTATTTAATTATCAGATAGATACTGCAAGCACGAGCATCGACTTATATTATTCACTCCGTTGATTAATTATGTTGGTGTCTATTGTCGGTTTTAATGGTCATTCACTATTGTCAATTGATTTTGATAGAAATGATGACTGATATAAAGGATAAAATAAAAGAATAATTGATTAATCAATCCATATGTCGCACTAATTAAATTGATGATAGAAGTGATCCAATCCACATTTGCATATGGATGCTTACTAAAGATTGGTTTTGAGGTTAGGAAACACCATTATGCTTTGATAATATAATTCGTTGTTGTATACATAGTTAATGCACCTATAGGGGTTATTTGTTCAATATAGTAAATCCGGGCAATATTATTAAACTTAGGGTTTAATTATTAGATATCAAATATAATGGTGGATTTTTGAAAAGCTTTGTAAAGTTCCTAATTGTGGATCTGCGGAAGTGTCTAAGAAATTATACTGATTTTCGGGTTTGCAATAGGATACATTATAAACCCACTATCTGCATTGCGAACGCGAAATTTTCCCTTCAGGAACGTTAAGCCTTATCTCTGATAAGGCTGCTCACAATCACATTTAGGTTCCTTCACAACAGAGTTCTCCAGTCTTTTTTCGGTGTATTTATAAAGAGTAACTACTTATGAAGCTGGGATAAACGCTTAGTAGATTATATTAGATACCTATTAGATGTAATTAAAGGTGTTGTAATAAATATAAATGATCTTCTGTTATTGATTATGTAAGATTTAGTTTATATATTGTTTGAAGATTGTCACTAATCAGGATATGGTAACCAACAGCTGTACTAAAAATGTAATTAGTACAACTGGATTATTTAGTAAGCGGAAGAATATGATTGAATAATCAGGGTTCTAGCGTTAGAGTTTCCCCATTGAGATCATAATTACACAGGTTAAATAATTGCGAACAAGCCCTATAGCACCCAGGGGACACATTAGCCCTGCGGACTATGAGCATGTTCGCTATTTCATTCATTACAAAAAAACAGAATTAAAAAAGAATAAAAACATTGAGAGTGTGTAGATAATCTTAAGAGGAAGGACCGGTTTAATCAATCATGTAAACGGACCGATTTGTAAAACCGAAACCGCAAATGATGCCGCGACCGCAAATAGTGGTGTGGCGGTCGTGTGTTTGACGCCCCCGCTCTAGATTATCAATATGGCTCCCAGTGCCAGAAAAACCTTGCTATTTATTCTATTCCGAGAAACGATGTGCTTCTCTTAGTTGCCAATCCTCATTGTTCATGTTCTATTAGCCATTTTGAGTTCCTGGTTTCTTGTCTGGAACTGCTGTTCCATATATTCCTGTTGTTATGATGCTGATTGTTGTTGGCATTGAGGAGGAACTGCCTTAAATCAGCGGAGTTGACACAGAAGCGGCCCACTCTCACGGCCCACTGGCCCACTCCTTACGGCCCACTCCTTACGGCCCTCTCCTTACGGCCCACTCCTTACGGCCCTCTCCTTACAAGACGGCCGCACTGGCCTTACGGCCCAGTCCTTACGGCCGGGGCCCACTCCTTACGGCCAGGCCCACTCCTTACGGCCCTCTCCTTACGGCCCACTCCTTACGGCCCACTCCTTACGGCCCACTCCTTACAAGATCATTCGCCGGCCGGGTGGGTAGGCAGCTGGTGCCATCCTGGAGGTGCCTGATGCTCCGTCCGGTTTACACAAGGGAGTCATTATTATCCTGAGTTTGCTAAGCAGAGCGCCGCAGAAAACCCGTTCTTGTCTTCCTTCTCGTCGCTCGGTGTGGCACTCGGATGCCAGATGTCCTCTGCAATGACCACGATGACAATACACAGTTTATTTCCCGCGACCGATGTCCTCTAAATAAACCCTAAACGAGCGGTTATTGCAATAAAAGACCTGGGACATTGTCTGTGTTGCTTGGCTGTGGAGACGACGGTGATCGCCAGGTCCTGTTGACAAGCCTGGTTACGGGCTCGTGTTAGGCCTTGCTCGTTCATTACGCTGACCAGGGCTGGTGTGAGGGATCGGAGTTTCTGTGGTGGGGATTGGGGTCGGGTTGAGACGACGGGGGGACGGCGGGGGAGGGGGAGGGGGAGGGGGAGGGGGGGAGGGGTGGGGGTGGAGAAGTATGTCTGCTGTTCTGTTGTGGGTTGGTGGTAAATCTGTGTTGAGGTGTGGTTGGGGTGGTCCATGGTTGAGTGTTGATTGTTGGTAGTGGTGGTTGAGTTGGGGGGGGGAAGGCATGAGAAGTATGTGCTGTTCTTGTGAGGTTGGTTGGTAAGATCTATGATTAGGTTGATGGGTGGGGGGAGAAGAATGTGCTTCCCCTGTGGGTTGGTTGAAAGGATCCATGGTTGAGGTTGAAGTGGTTGGGGGGGGGGAGTGGGTGAGAAGTATGTGCTGTCCTTCTGGGCTGAGTTGATATAGCAAATCCATGTTGAGGTGATGTGGTTGGGGGGGGGGGGATGGGTGAGAAAGTAGTGTGCTGGTTTCCTGTGGGGGGTTGGGTAATATCCATGGTTGGGTTGAAGTGGTTTGAGGGTGTGGTTGGGGGGGGGGAAGAAGAATGTGCTGTTCCTGTGGGGATTGGTTGTAAGATCCATCGTTGAAGTGGTTGAAGGGTGTGGTTGCGGGGGGAGTCAATTCCCTGGCAGACGATGAAGCCGTGGTCGTTTTTGCAAACATGAGAGGGATGGTAAAGGTTCGTCAGTAAAAGTTAATAGATGAAAACCACAGCGTCCGGTCTCTCTCTCGTCATCTCTCTCTCTCATCCATCTCGTCTCTCTCTCGTCTACTCTCTCTCTCTCTCTCTCTCTCTCGTCTTCTTCTCTCTTCTCGCTCTCTCCTTCCTTCCCTTCTCTCAATCTCTCTCTCTTTCTCTTCTCTCCCTCTCTGTCTGTTTCTTCTTCTTTCTTTCTTTTCTCTCTCTCTCCTCTCTCCGTCTCTCTCTCTCTCTCTCTCTCTCTCTCTCCTCATCATCTCTCTCTCTCCTCTCTCTGCTCTCCCTCTTTCCTTTCTCTCTCTCTTTCTTTCCAATCTCTACTCTATTCTTTTCTCTCTCATCTGTGTCGTTGTCTCTCGTCGCTTTCTTCCTTTCTTCTCAACATCATATCAAGTTCACTTCCCATCCCTCTCTATCTCTCTCTTCTCTCTCTCTCTCTCTCTACTCGACTCTCTCTTCTCCTCTCATCGTCGGTCGCGGTCTCTCTCGTGTCTTCAATTCTTCTCCTACCTACTCTCATCGTCTCTCTGAACACACTCTCTCCTCTCTGAGTCTCCCTCTCACGGTCGGGTCTCGTGTCCATCCAATCAGGCCAACATCTCCATCTAATCTCGCATCTCTCTCGGGTGCTCTCGGTCTCTCTCGCATCCTATAGTTGTCCTTTCATCCTCCCTTCATATCGTGTTTCTCTCTCTCTTTCTTCTCTCTTCTCTTTCTTTTCTCTCCTCATCTCGGGTCGTCTTTCTCAAGTGACCTCTCACTCTCTCTCTCACACTGCTGCTGCGTGCGTCGTACCAAAGTATCTACACCTCTCTAACCTCTCTCGGGGGTCTCCATCTCCCATCTCAAAGTCATCTCTCCTCTCTCTCTCACATCCTCGTCTCTCTCAACTCCTCCATCGGGGGGTCTCTCGTCTCTTTCTTCCATCCCTCAATACTGTTCGTCACTCCACTCTCATCCTCATCCCGGTCGTGGGTCTTTCTCTCTCTCTCTCTTCATCTCTCCCTCTTTCCTCTCCCGGTTGTCCCGACTACTCTCTTTCTTTTTTCACCAAAAGTTATCTCATTCCATCTCCTAACCCTCACCTTTCACCATCTTTTCCCCTCTTAATATTCCTTATTCACACCAGCGGGTTCTG
>NW_020871240.1:478304-485804 GCF_003789085.1 Penaeus vannamei
GCCGTAAAAATTGTCTTCCTGTTCTGCTCGTACAAACTTTGCGTGTGGTAGAAGCAGCAGAACTTTGTCGTACTGGCCAGATTCCCCAGAATGTTGGACTAATCAGTAACTTGTACCTACATTATAGCTATACGCACTTTCATTTGCATGCATATCAAACGTGTGAGGGTTTGTTTATATGTGTGTGTGTATGTAGGTTTGTATGTGTGTTTGTGTATGTGTGTATGTGCATGTTTGTGTGTTTGGGTTTGCAAGTGTGCGTGTACTTATTTTTTTCTTTCCTTTTTTCTTGATTTTTCCTTTTGTGTGCGCGTGTGTGTGTGTGTGCGTGCTCGTATGTGTGTATCTTGGTTAGACTGAGGCTAGTGTGTCTGATTCACGAGAATATGCATATGTATTCAAATAAACCCATAAAAGCGCACTTCTCCCAATGTTAAGCTGAAATATAACGGCGAGAGGAAACTGTGCACTGATATAAACATGAGACATACCCGAGAAGACTGCGCTATATTTGGATCTCTGTTTGATATGCAAATTAAGACTGCCAAATGGATATTCTATCACTAAAGAACGTATATGCGCACTTGCATATATGTATGTCCTCCGTTCGTATGCCTTTGTCGTCTCGATTTCTTTCTCTTTTGAGAGTGTTGCGTATGTGTACAATTCATTAAGGATATGTATATGTATGCCATGTGCGTGTAAGTGTACACACACACACGCACTAACACAACACGAACACGACACACACACACACACACACACACACACACACACAACACACACACACACACACACCACACAACACACACACACACACACACACACACACACAACACACACACACACCACACACACACACACACAACACACACCATACACAGGGACATATTGATATACATAATTAATGATGATGATAATCACCATTATGCTAAAAACAATAATAGTAATAACAATAATAATAACATCGATAATTATAATGGCAACAAAAATACTCCTGGTAATAATGACGAGAATAAGCATAAAATAAGAATATAATGATAATAATAGCAATAATAATAACAATAAATCAGTGATGACAATGATCATCATCATTAGTAGTAATAGCAGTAGTAGTATCATTATTATCATTTTCATCATAATCATCAATATCATATTATTATTATTATTACTCTCATTATTATCATTATCACTATTATTATTATCATTATAATTAAGAACGTTATTACTATTATAATTAAGAATGTTATTATTTTCATTATCACCATTAATGTTATTATCAACATTACCATCACCATCATTATTTTGCATTATCATTATAAGAAAAAAAAGAAAAAGGAAGAGGAGAAACCTGGACTGTTGTTACTGATAATATCATCAATATCATGATTACCATCACTAACAATAACCAGTTTCACCATTCTTATTATCATCACCGTCGTTGCTTCACTGTCATGAAAGCATTTTCAAGGATAGATCTAAATGAGTAGTTAAATGCGATGGGTTGGTCCGTAGATTTTCGCATGTGCTACTTTCTGTCTTTGTCTGCCTGTCTCTCTGTCTGTCTCTATCTATCTATCTGCCTGTCTCTCTATCTATCTATCTATCTATCTTCTCTCTCTCATTCTCATTCTCTCTCTCTCATTCTCTTTCTTTCTCTCTCTCTCTCTCTCTCTCTCTCTCTCTCTCTCTCCTCTCCTCTCTCTCTCTCTCTCTCTCTCTCCCTCTCTCCTCCTCTCTCTCTCTCCTCTCTCTCTCTCTTCTCTCTCTCCTCTCTCCTCTCTCTCTCTCTCTCTCTCTCTCTCTCTCTCTCTCTCTCTCTCTCTCTCTCTCTCTCTCTCTCTCTCTCTCTCTCTCTCTCTCTCTCTCTCCCTTCCCCTCGTTCGTCCTCCGACATGAATCTAACAATAAGCGGAGGTCCGAGTGTCACTTCATTCGAGGATTTGTTCAGTTGCAATGGGATTCTGTCTGTCAGCCTTGAAAAAAAACGGATTTGTATTTTTTTTTTTCGTTTTCTCTTTTCCTTTGGTCATTTATTATTGCTTTTAAAATGATATTTGTTTATTTGTTTGTTTGTTTTTTTTCTTAACTCTCCCTCCCTTCTCTTCCTTACTTTATTCATGGTTATCTATTATTTTATCTTCTACTTTACGTACCCTTTTTTCTTTTTCTTTTATCTATCTATATATTCATCCTTTTTTTCTCTTTCTTTGAGAAAAAGTGGAGGAGGATCTCTTTCTTCTCGTTCCTTCTCCATTTATATTTATATCTTAATTTCTGCCCCCATTCATTTTTAATTTTCCTCTTCCTCTTCTCTCCAATTTGCTCGTTAATTATCGTGCAAACATTTGCTTTTCTTTACACGTTCATTTAACACGCGAAGGAAAAACAAAAACAAAAGTGAGGCCAAAGGGAGTGACTTTAAGCGAGGTGAAGTAAGGTGAAGTGATGTTAAGTTGAGTGAAGTGAAATTTTGTGCATGGAGGGAAATGAAGTGAGGTGAAGCGAAGTGAAGGAGATTAAGTGGATGGAGGGAAATGAAGTGGATGGAGGGAAATGAAGTGACGTGAAGCGAAGTGAAGGAGATTAAGTGGATGGAGGGAAATGAAGTGAAATGAAGTGGATGGATGGAAATGAAGTGAAATAAAGTGGATGGAGGGAAATGAAGTGACGTGAAGCGAAGTGAAGGAGATTAAGTGGATGGAGGGAAATGAAGGGGAGTGAAGCGAAGTGTAGTGAAATTAAGTGGATGGAGGGAAATGAAGTGACGTGAAACGAAGTGTAGTGAAAGTAAGTGGATGGAGGGAAATGAAGTGACGTGAAGCGAAGCGTAGTGAAATGAAGTGGATGGAGCGAAATGAAGTGAAGTGAAGCAAAGTTTTGTGAAGTTAAGTGAGTGGAACGAAGTGAAGTGAAGTGGACCCTAACAAAAATATTTTGAATTGTTATATTGCATGGAGACTAATCACTTTTCCCCGCTTTTTGGATTTTTTATTTCTTCCATTTTAATTCCATTGGTTAATCTATTTTGGGATCGCATCCAAGCTTGTGTGTTAAGCTGATAATTGAAAACGAGCTTTTGATGAGGAGAGAGAGAGAGAGAGAGAGAGAGAGAGAGAGAGAGAGAGAGAGAGAGAGAGAGAGAGAGAGAGAGAGAGAGAGAGAGAGAGAGAGAGAGAGAGAGAGAGAGAGAGAGAGAGAGGGAGCAGAGAGGAGAGAGAGAGCAGACAGGCAGAGCGAAAGACCGGTTTGCATGAAATACTGAACAGGATCTATTATCAAGATTAAATTACATTATTTGTTTCCATTTCTACAATTCATCTCCTGTTCCTTTTTTCTTCACCATTTTTTTTATTATTTTTCAGTTTATAATCTTATCGTGGCAACATAATCTCATTATTTTCATAACATTATCTTATTATCATATATATATATTTGCGTTTTATTTTTTCTCTTTCTCGTCAACTTGACATTCTAATTAAAATATAAAAGTCAACCTCTAATGTATGAAACATTCGTTGTCCAACAAAAGATTCCTGATTATATATATATATATATATATATATATATATATATATATATATATATATATATATATATATATATATATATATATATATATATAATATATATATATATATATATATATATATATATATATATGTATATATATATTATATATATATATATATATATATATATATATATATATATATATATATAACTCAAGAAAGATTGCTTACCGATTTTTTTATCTATTTCTTTTTCTTTTTCTTTTTGTTTAGCTTTTTCTTTTTTCTTCTTTTTTCCAATCGGTGGCTTGGATCCAAAGCTGGATGTTCATCCGGTCGTTTACCATTTTACCCTTTTTTTCTTTTCCTTTTTTTTTTGCTGAAGGGAGAGAGAGGAAGAGAGAGAGAGAGAGAGAGAGAGAGAGAGAGAAGAGAGAGAGAGAGAGAGAGAGAGAGAGAGAGAGAGAGAGAGAGAGAGAGAAGAGAGAGAGATAGAGAGACAGAGAGAGAGAGAGAGAGAGAGAGAGAGAGAGACAGACAGACAGACAGACAGACAGACAGACAGACAGACAGACAGACAGAGACAGACAGATAGACAGAAAGAGACAGATAGACAGAAAGAGACAGATAGACAGAAAGAGACGGACAGACAGACCAGACAGAAGACAGAAAGAGACGGACGACAGATAGACAGAAAAAAGACGGACAGACAGACGACAGACAAACAGATAGACAGAAAGAGCCAGACAGACAGATAGAAAGAAACGGACAGACAGACAGACCGAGATAGCGATGAGTCACCATGAAAATGCAAATGGTGCCGCCATAACAATCATTTCCCTGTAACTGCAGAACAACACTACAGTCATAATTATCATATATATTGATACCCACATTACCATTTTAACAGATGTCTTGACAAAAACAATACAAATAACAAAGGGAATTGTTGTTGTGATATTTTCATTCTACATTATTGCCATTCTCGTCAATGGTGTGATTAATCATAAATATCAACTATCCTTTTTTATGTATTTTGTATTCGTAAAATATATTGCCATTTCGCATTAATATTTTTATTTTCTGTATTATTCTCATGAATCGCTTCTTTTTTTCTATTTATATTCTCGTTTTATACCTGCATTAAGAGCTCTCCTTTTCGCATCATACCGCGTATTTGCATTTTTATCTCCTGTCTGTATTTCCCCTTTTCTATTTTCATCCTTGTTATCAATGTGTATCTTCGTTTTATCACCGTATCCTTGTCTTGCATCCTTAATCTCTGGTTTGTATTTGTATATCCTTGTGTTCTATTCATATCTTTATTGCGTAGATGTATCCTCTTCATGGTATTTAATTTTCCTCCGCGTTCTCCTTTGTCAATTTTCTTTTCCACGTAATTCTCTAAGGAAACCAGAGGATAAAATGGAGGAGAGGGTTGGCGTGGAGGGAGGGGGGGGCGGAGGAGGAGCTATTGGAGGAGGCCGGAGGGGAGAAGGGGGAAGAATGATGGAAGAGGGGAGAGAGGGAAGGGAAAGAAGAAAGAGGGTAGGGAAAGGGTGAGAGCAAGCAGAGTGGGGAGAAGGGAGAGGGGGAAGAGGGAGAAGGATACTGCTGGAGAAGAAGGATGAAGGAAGAGCATGGATAACAAGAGGAGTGGGGAGGGGGCGGGGGGAGTATCCTACTGGGGAGAAGGGAGAGGGGGGAGGGGTAAGAGTGGAGAGTGGGAGTTAAGGGTACTTTGCTCTCCCTTGTGGCTCTCTTCCAGAAACTGTTTATTCCACTTTATTAGCATACGGGGTACCTTTCTCCATCTTCGTCCACTGACTTCTCTCTGCCCTTCTTCATTTCGCCCCATTTATCTATCTGTTTGTCTGTCTGTTGATCTTTCTCTCTCTATCTATCTAGCTATCAATCTATCTATCTATATCTATGTATCTGTCCATCTATCGCTATGTATTTCTCTTCTCTCTCTCTCTCTCTCTCTCTCTCTCTCTCTCTCTCTCTCTCTCTCTCTCTCTCTCTCTCTCTCTCTCTCTCTCTCTCTCTCTCTCTCTCTCTTTCTTTTTCTTACTTTCTTTTTTTACTTCTCTTTTCTTTCTCTCTTCTTTCTCTCTTTCTCTCTTCTCTCTCTCTTCCTTTTCTCTCTCTCTCTCTCTTCTCTCTTTCTTTCTCTCTCTCTCTCTCTCTCTCTCTCTCTCTCTCTCTCTCTCTCTCCTCTCTCTCTCTCTCTCTCTCTCTCTCTCTCTCTCTCTCTCTCTCTCTCTCTCTCTGCTTATACAGTTTTCATTATTCATTCGTACATTCCTCTGCTTAACCAATTTCATCTATGCTGTGTTCTTGTGTCGCATTTCCCTCACATTCCATCACGAATTTCCCCTCATGTTCCCAAGAGCTTTCTTGATGTGTCGTCTCTTTACTTCCTTTTGTAATGTGTCTCTTATTCCCCTCTCTCATAATCTTTCCCCCTTCTCTCTCATTTCCCCTTCTCATTTTCCCATACAAATCCTATCCTATTTTAATCACTCTTTTCCTTTCTACCCTCATCTTATTAGTTTTCTCTGTAATAACTTCCTATTCTCTTTCAAAACCTTTTTCTTCTTTCTCTGTTCCTCCTTCTCCTCTTTTGTCTTTATATTTCCTTCATAAATTTTCTTCCTCTCCTCCCACGTGCAACTCAGTTTCGTCTTTCTCTCAAAAGCTTTCTTCTTCTTCTTCTTCCTCGCCCAAATCATCCCATGTTTCCTCTCTCTCCACCGGGACGTCTCTGCTTCTTCTCCTCTCATTCTTCTCTGCTTCTGCTTCTTCTTCTTCCTCTCTCATTTCTTCTCTGCTTCTTCTTCTTCCTCTCATTCTTCTCTGCTTCTTCTTTCCTCTCATATCTCTCATCTTCTCTGCTTCTCTGTCTTTCTTCCTCTCATTCTTCTCATTCTTCTCTGCTTCTTCTTCCTCTCATTCTTCTCTGCTTCTTCTTCTTCCTCTCATTCTTCTCTGCTTCTTCTTCTTCCTCTCATTCTTCTCTGCTTCTTCTTCTTCCTCTCATTTCTTCTCTGCTTCTTCTTTTCTCTGCTTCTTCTTCTTCCTCTTCATTCTTCTCTGCTTCTTTCTTCTTCCTCTCATTTCTTTCTTCTTCCTCTCCTTTCTTCTCTGCTTCTTCCTCTCATTCTTCTCTGCTTCTTCTTCTTCCTCTCATTCTTCTCTGCTTCTTCTTCTTCCTCTCATTCTTCTCTGCTTCTTCTTCTTCCTCTCATTCTGATCCTTACAAAAGTGACATTTCCCTGGCACTAACTCCCCCAACGCTAAAAGACAGGGCTACCAGTACATGTGGCCAACTGCCAAATCATTTTACCCTTCGCTCTCTCTCCCTTTTTTATTCACATTTTCTCTCTTCTCTCTGTTTTACTCCATCTTATCTGTCCTCTTTCTTATCCTTCTCTTCCTACTTGTCTTTTTTTCCTTCGATTTTTTAATATAATTTTTCATCCTATACTACATTCTCTGTTCTTATTCTAATTTTCCTATTTCTTTCCTCTCATTTTCTCTCTTTTTATCTTTTAATTCTCCTGCTTTCTGCTTCTTCTTCCTTCTTTTTCTCATCTCTCTCTCTATTTATTTATCTATACCTATCTCTATCTCTCTGTCTCTATCTATCTCTCCTCTACCTCTTTCTCTTTCTATCTACCCCCCTATCTACCTTCTCTCTCTCTCTCTCTCTCTCTCTCTCTCTCTCTCTCTCTCTCTCTCTCTCTCTCTCTCTCTCTCTCTCTCTCTCTCTCTCTCTCTCTCTCTCTCTCTCTCTCTCTCTCTCATCATATCTGCATTATAACTGTCATTGATATAGATATCATTATCATTATTATTGCTAATATTATCATTGTTAGCATTATGATTATCATTATAAATATTATTATCATTATCATTGGCGTTATTATTGTTATTGCTTTAACTTTTATTATTATTATTATTATAATTCTCATCACCATTAATT
>NW_020871240.1:500804-505804 GCF_003789085.1 Penaeus vannamei
CTCCTTCTCCTTCTCCGTCTCCGTCTCCGTCTCCCGTCTCCTTCTCCTTCTCCTTCTCCTTCTCCTCTTCCTCTCCTCTTCCTCTTCCTCTTTCCTCTTCCCTCTTCCTCTTCCCTTCCTCTTCCTCTTCTCCCTTCCTCTTCTTCTCCCTTCCTCTTCCTCTCCTTTCTCCTTCTCTTCTCCTTCTCCCCTTTCTCCTTTCTTCCCTTTCTCCTTCTCCCTTCTCCCTCTCCCTCTCCCCTCTCCCTCTCCCTCTCCCTCTCCCTCTCCCTCTCCCTCTCCTCTCCCTCTCTCCCTCTCCCTCTTCCTCTCTCTCTCTCTCTCTCGCCTCTCTCTCTCTCTCTCTCTCTCTCTCTTCTCTCTCTCTCTCTCTCTCTCTCTCTCTCTCTCTCTCTCTCTCTCTCTCTCTCTCTCTCGCCCTCTCTCTCTCTCTCTCTCTCTCTCTCTCTCTCTCTCTCTCTCTTTCTCTTCTCTCTCTCTCTCTCTCTCTCTCTCTCTCTCTCTCTCTCTCTCTCTCTCTCTCTCTCTCCTCTCACTCTCAGCTCTTCACTCTTCACTCTTACTCTTACTCCTCACTCTTACTCTTACTCTTACTCTTCTCTTACTCCTTTACTCTCTACTCTTACTCTTACTCCTTACTCTTTACTCTCACTCTTCACTCTCACTCTCACTCTCACTCTCACTCTCACTCTCACTCTCTCGCTCTCGCTCTCTCGCTCTCGCTCTCTCGCTCTCTCGCTCTCTCACTCTCTCTACTTTCTTCTACTTCTCTCTTCTCTACTTCCCTCCTCTATCCCTCTTATCTCTCCTCCTCGTTATCAAATCCACTTTCGTTTGTGTTTCGTTTATTATCTCCCTTTTCGTTCTCGTCGTTTATCTTCTTTGTCGCTCTCATAAATCTTCACGTCGCACTTCTTTCTCCTTCTTTTATGGCCTCGTCCCATTCCCCTTTCTTATCTTGCGCATCTCCATCTTGTGTTTATTATCATGATATCATATCTTCTCTCTTTTATTCTTCTGTGTTTCTCAAGTATATACTCATATATATGGATTTATGAATACATGCATACACACACACACTCATTGTGTGTGTGTGTGTGTGGGGGGGGGGAGTGAGTGTGTGATGTGTGTGTGTGTGTGTGTGTGTGTGATGTGTGTGTGTGTGTGTGTGTGTGCTGTGTGTGTGTGTGTGTGTGTGTGTGTTGTGTGTGTTGTGTGTGTGTGTGTGTTGTGTGTGAGTGTGTGTGAGTGTGGTGAGTGTGTGTGTGTGTGTGTGTTGTGTGTGTGTGTGTGTGTGTGTGTGTGTTTGTGTGCGCGCGCGCCGCACGTGTGTTGTGTGTGCGTGTGCGTGTGTGTGCACGTGTGCGTGTGTGTGTGTGGTGTGTTGTGTGTGTGTGTGGTGTGTGTGTGTGTGTGTGCGGTGTGCGTGTGTGTGCATGTGCGTGTGTGTGCATGTGCGTGTGTGTTGTGCGTGTGTGTGTGTGTGCGTGTGTGTGGCGTGTTGTCGTGTGTGGCGTGTGTGTGTGTGTTGTGTGTGTGTGTGTGTGTTGTGTGTGTGTGTGTGTGTGTGTGTGTCTGTGTGTGTGTGTGTGGCTGTGGTGCTGTGGTGTGCGTGTGCGTGTGCGTGTCGTGTGGTGTGTGTGTGTGTACCGTAATATAGTACCTTGCTTCTTCCCTTCTCTTGATTCCTTCCTCTCCTCTACCCTTTCCCTAGGGATCCTTCCATTTTCCCTTCTCTCCCGTTAAAGTACATAGTTTTTTCACCATTAAAGGTGCGGAGAAATGCCTTAATAAAACAATAGTAGAGTTCTCGAGTTTGACTTCCAGTTCAGTATACACGACCTGTATCCACTCTTTAAAACAACGCACTCCATACATTCTCTCACTCGGAAATTGTATTTTGGTTAAACTCTACGGACGAAAACCCACGTTTGATTACTTCATCTGGCACCTGTACACAAATCAGTATGGCGAGTTTCTGATGAGAAAAAAAAATACTTTTTTCTCATAGAAGACCAGAAGAAGGCAAGGTGATGTTATAACCCTGGAAATTAGTCCTAAAAAACTAATTTTAAGTCAGAGTGGCATAACACGCACAAGAAATTAAAGGAACAACTTGTACTTCACGTCTCACATCTGAGGTACCCAGAGATGTTTTTTTTTTTTTTTTCACCTGGTATACTATGAGATATTCATCTTATATTTTGGATTTATAATGAACTTGCATTAGAAAAAAATTAAGTTGCTTACCCCTGCGTGATTAACCAAAATAGCAAATAGATCTTGGAGAAAATACTACAGAGATTAATCATAGCTCATAAACATACTTCACAGCGATAACAATTCCCACGATACACTACATTCAGAAAATATACACAAAGACATATGTAATTATGTAAATTACGTATACACACTAGAACGTAACAGTACATCTACAATCAATTACTAAGTATCCTCATTATCATTCATTTATTCAATGGATACTGTAAACGATTAGCAACACAATAACCCTAGAAAAAGAATGAACAGAATAGTAATAACTGTAGTTGCTCCAGTAGTTCTATTAGTAATAGTGGTATTAATAACAGTTTTGCAGTTGTAGTAGTAGGAGGAGTAACAGTGTAATAGTTTAGTAGTAGTTGTGGTAGTAGTATTAGAAGTAGAAGTAGTAGTTGTAGTATAGCAGTAGTAACAAAAGTAGTGGTAATTGTGATAGTAATAGTAGTAGTACTAGTAGCAGCATAGCCGTAGTAGTAGTAGTAGTAGTAGTAGTAATAGTAGTTTTACTAATAGTAGTAGTAGTAATAGTAGTAGCAGCAGCAGCGGTGTTGCCTCCTTAGTCGTAGTAGTAGCAGTAGTAGTAGTAATAATAATAGTTGCAGTAAAGTGACAGCTGCATTAGTAGTAACGGCCGCATCAGAAGTTGTGGCAGTAGCAATAGTAATAGTAGCAGTAGCAGAAGTAATATTAGTAACAGTAGTAATATACAGTAGTATTAGTAGTATAGTAGTAGTATAGTAAGTAGTAGTAGTAGTTAGTAGTAGTAGTAGTTTAGTTAGTAGTTATAGTAGTAGTAGTTGCAGTAGTAAGAGTAGGAGTAGGAGTTATAGTATAGTAGTAGCAGTTGTAGCAGTAATAGTAGCAGTAGAAGTAATAGACGTAATAGTAGTTACAGCAGTAGGAGTATTAGTAAGTAGTAATCATATTCCTTAATATTAATAACAATTATATTACTATGATTCATGATAGATTGATAATAATAGTAACAATATCATTATTTGCTATTATCCTCTTATTATTATTGATTATCGGATTATCGTTATTTTTCTACTGTTATTATATCATTATAATTATCAAAACAACAATAACAATATAAGGATAATAAACAAAAAAATAATGATAAATAACAGCTGCCACCAACCCCAAGAACACCCCAGATCACCCCCAAGAACACACCCAAGAAACCACCCCAACGAACACCCCCAAGAACACCCGAAGAACTACCAAAACACACCGAAAAACACTCAAGAACACCCCAAAACACCCAAGAACATCGCAAGAATACCACGCCAAGTAACACCTCCAAACAGCTCTCACCAATCTACACCTCCGGCGCCTTCTCCTTACCTGGAAAAATTAGTGGCGTGTTGGTTGTGAACAAAGACCTTCTGGTGGAAAGGCCTGGCTCGCCCTTTGCTCGCCAGCCTCAGGAGACTCGATCGGTTGTAGGCAGAGCGAGCGCTCGTCGACCTCGTATTGGACGACAAATGCACACCTGGGTGAGAGAGGGGGCGGTCAGGGTGGTTGTGTTGTGGGTAGAGGGGGGTATGCGTGTGTTTTTTTTTGTGTTTGGGTGGTGGTGGTTGGCGCTTGTTTGGGGTGGTTTGTTTGCTGTATGGGGTGTGTGCTTTATTTTTGTTTGGGGTGGTGTGTTTACTTTTTTTTGTTTGTTTGTTTGTTTGTCTTGTATTTGCTTGTTTTATATTAATTCCTATTTATACTCCTGCTTATCCATTATTTTCTCGTAGCCGTGCGTGTCCCCAAGAACAAAACATCCATAGTAAACCATACTCAGAGTCGACCCAGCGTGCAGGCGTTCGGCACTCCCCTCGCCGGCGCACAAAAACAGATGAACCCTTCAATGGCGTGTTGATCCGTCTGCTCGACACCATCTATCTGCGAGGACCGAAGGGCTGCCGGGAATGAATCATACACATTGCATAGTGCTCACCCGAAAGCAAATGCACAGGATGGTATGCTTAATGTGTGTTGTTTGTTGTTATTGTGAGAAGGAATGTATTTTGTTTTTACGGTGGGTTTATATTGTCGTCGTGTTGTGTATATAGGATTTATTTTTGTTTTTGTGTGTGACTTGGTGGTTTTGATTGTGTGTTGTGTTGTGTTTGTATTTGATTGCGGAATTATTTTTGGGGTTGTTGTTGACGTCGTTTCTTGACTGTGTCTGTCGTTGGTTTGTGTAATTGTATTCTGTGTCTGTGTTATAACAGGCCATTGGTAGTAATAACGGCAAATAGATGATAATAGTAGTAGTAGCAAAAGTAATATTAGTAATAGTAGTAGTAATAACAGCAGCAGTAGTAGTAGAAGTCGGTAAATAGATAATGTTATGAATCTGTGTTTGTATTCTGTGATGGGTTATTAGTACATATGTAAGACCTGGGTACAGTAACAGGACAATGTGACTGTATGTAATAAACTAGAAATTATTATACATACATACAGGGTGTCCATAACATTTAAGTAGCCAACACCGAAACCATATATACATCAGCATCTAAACAACACGAGTTTAAATCAAGAGTCGGACATGTATTTTTATGGGATAATTTAAAATGCCAAATTCTCGCCCTGAGGAAGCTCCTTAAAGACAAGACAGAAGCCACGCCAGTAACAGAATATTTTATGAGAAACGTCGCATGTTTAACAAGGTGTTACAGTCACTGTCATCTTTGTTTTTTTTTTTTTTTTTTTTTTTTTTT
>NW_020871240.1:518399-520899 GCF_003789085.1 Penaeus vannamei
CTTCCCCTCCCTCCTCCTCCCTCCCTCCTCCCTCCCTCCCTCCCTCCTCTCTCCCCTCCCTTTTCCCCTCCCTCTCTCCCTCCTCCCTCCCTCCCCTCACCCTCTCCTCCCTCCTCTCCCCTCCTCTCTCCCTCCCTCTCCCTCCCTCCCCTCCCTCTCGCCTCCCCTCTCTCCCTCCCCCCCTCCCTCTCTCCCTCCCCTCCCTCCCCTCTCTCCCTCCCTCCCTCCCCTCTCCCTCCCTCCCTCCCTCCCTCCCCCCTCTCTCCCTCCCCCTCCCTCCCTCCCTCTCTCCCTCCCTCCCTCCCTTCCCTCTCTCCCTCTCCCTCCCTCTCCCTCTCCCTCCCTCCCTCCCTCTCTCCCTCCCTCCCTCTCTCCCTCCCTCCCTCTCCCTCTCCCTCTCCCTCTCCCTCTCTCTCATTAAATCAACACTCTTTAATTCATCTTCTTCTCTTTGATGTTGAGCTCTGAACTTGGAAGAAAAATATGAACTTTCAACTTTTAACTTAACCGAAATTTGAATGTTGAACTTTGGGTCACGTGACACTTAATGACAAAATAATTCATATTTTCTCTGATTTGTTCTAACTTGCCTTATCAGGGTAAAGCGAAAGGACGTTAGGAAAAGGAAGAGAAGGGGAAAGAGAGGAAGAGGCACAGGAGAGAAAGGGGAAAATGAGGAAATGAGGAAGAGGCATGGAAGAAGAGAGAGAGAAAAGATAGGAAGAGGCATGGAAGGAGAGAAAGGGGAAAATGAAGAAGAGGCATGGAAGAAGAGAGAGAAAAGGGAGGAAGAGGCACAGGAGAGAAAGGGGAAAATGAGGAAGAGGCATGGAAGAAGAGAAAGAGAAAAGAGAGGAAGAGGCATGGAAGGAGAGAAAGGGAACGGAAGGAGAAGAGGCAAGCGGTGCAGGTGGGGAGAGGGGGGCAAAGGGTAGGGTTGGCAGGGGAGGGGGAGGGGGAGGTTATCGCTGAAAGATCGGGAGGGGAAAGGGGGGCGGAGGAGGAGGAAGAAGTGGGGGGGAGTGAAAGGGAGGTGAAAGAGTGGGAGGGGAGGGGATTAACGGATGGAGAGAGACAGACAGACAGATAGACAGACACAAACATACAGAGAGAGAGAGAGAGAGAGGGAGAGGGAGAGAGAGACAGAGACAGACAGAGACAGAGAGACAGAGGGAGAGAGAGAGAGAGACAGAGACAGACAGACAGACAGACAGACAGACAGACAGACAGAGAGAGAGACAGACAGACAGACAGACAGACACAGGGGGGGAGGGGAGAGAGACAGACAGGCAGACAGACACAAACATATATATATAGAGAGAGAGAAACAGAGTGGGTGTGGTTGTTATGCGAGTAACTGCGGAACAGAAATGCGTTAAGGACATAATCACCCGCGCTGTGGACAAAAGGACAACCTTACGTCGTGTGTTAGCTTGTCTGAGAAAAAAAAGGAGACAAAAAAAAAGAAATATTTTTTCTTACCCATTCCATATTTCCTAAGCTTTATCCCTTTTTTTTCTTTGTTTTGACTTTATTTCCTTGAATTTTTTTTTTTTTGTTGTTGTTTTTTACTGCAAATAACATTATCATTATTAGAAGCAGTGTAATTACAACTGCAGTTAAAACAACCAATGCTAGTTGTAACAGCAGCAGTGGCAGCAGCAGAGGAAAAGAGAGAGAGAGAGAGAAAGTTGAAAAGAAAAATGACTGAGAGAGCAATCGAAAGAAAGGAAGTTTGTGAAAATCTCTCTAAAGTAAAAAAAAAAAAAAAAAAAAAAAAAAAAAAAAAAAAAAAAAAGTCTTTCCAAAATCCGAGATTCATTCACAGTCCGAACCGACTTCGGAATAAGGGTCGCCGCCCGCTCTTTGTTCCCGCCCGAAACGGTTCCAAGTTAAAAGTTATAATCCCGCGGTCGCCATTGCCACGTTGGGGAATAAAAAAAAATACTATTTCAAAAAGAAATAAAATAAAAAAAAAAATAGAAATCCCCCATGTGCAACAGCTTGGAAGTTGTGCAACATCGGCGCAACAACGATAGCCACCATACCGAGTCCCATGGTTGCACCTGCGAACGCCAAATTGCACGTCAATGCTAATTATTCTCGTTGCTTCCCCATCTGCCCCTATCCCCCCCCCCCCCTTCCCTCTGCCCGTATGCAGTGTTATTGTTTCCGGTGTTTGACTCTTCCATTCCCTCTTCTCTCACCTTTCACTTCGTCTTTTTTTATTTCTCTCTTAATTTCCATTCTTAATATTATTGTCATTATCGCTATGTCACTAAATCTATCCTGTTATTGTTTAACCCTGTTTCTATGCTTCTATTTTTTCTTTTTCAATTAAATCACACCAGTATAACGTATACTATTCTAGGCAAAAAAATCAAACAAAATAACACATGAACAAACATTAAATGAAACACAATACTGAAAATAAAAAAAATAGAAATCTTTTTCTGAATCTGTTTGATAAGGATTTTACTTTGACTCGAAACGTCTCCAT